>JASDDO010000018.1:321986407-322550544 GCA_030015575.1 Agapanthus africanus | reverse complement strand
GAGACGAGTCAAAAAATTTGACTTTATCAAAAATCTAGATGAACCATGCATTTATAGTAAGATTGTAGCACGAACTGTTGTATTCCTCGTCTTGTACGTGGATGACATTCTCTTGATAGGAAATGACATTCCTATGCTACAATCTGTTAAAGGGTTCTTGTCAAATAGGTTCTCCATGAAAGACCTGGGTGATGCCTCTTACATTCTGGGGATCCAGATATATTGTGATAGATCTAAGAGGATATTGGGACTTTCGCAGTCCAGGTACATCGACACCATACTGAAAAGATTCAGTATGGAAGATTCTAAGCGCGGTAATTTACCGGCTTGTCACGGAATCATCCTCTCCAAAGAGATGTCTCCCAAGACTGATTTGGAAAGGGATCGCATGTCTATTATACCCTAAGCTTCTGCAGTAGGCTCTATAATGTATGTGATGTTGTGTACCAGACCAGGTGTAACTTATGCACTGAGTGTAGTAAGCCGATATCAGTCAAACCCTGGGGAGAAGCACTGGATAGCGATAAAGAACATTCTGAAGTACCTGAGAAGGACTAAGAATATGTTCTTGGTTTACGGCGGAAAAGACCTCTAAATCAAGGCCTTTGCTGACTCTAGCTTCCAGAGTGACAAGGATGACTCCAAATCCATGTCGGGTTATGTCTTTACCCTCAATGGAGGGGCGGTCTGTTGAAAAAGTTCCAAGCAGGAAACCGTTGCTGACTCGACGATGGAAGCGAAGTATATCGCAGCTTCTGATGCCGCAAAAGAAGCAATCTGGATGAGTAAGTTCTTAACAGAAGTTTAGGTGGTTCCGTCCATTGTTGCTCCAATACCTCTGTATTGTGACAACAACGGGGCTATAGCTTTAGCAAAGGAACCTAGGTCCCATCAGAAGTTTAGACACATCTTGAGGCGGTATCACCTGATCAGGGAGATCGTGGATCACCGGGAGATCGAGGTTCGGAGGGTTGCTACAGAAGATAACACTGCAGATCCGTTCACAAAGGCCATTTCTCAGACGCAGTTCGAGAGGCTATTCGAGATGATAGGTCTGCGATATGCCAGCACATGGCCTTAGTGCAAGTGGGAGATTGTTAGTGTGATATGCCCTAGAGGCCATTATTGTATAGTACTAGTTTGTATATTACATTTTGGAAGTTTGGGATATATATATACACAGATTTATTGTAGGGTTACTAGCCACTGTCACAAGGGTCTATAAGGCATCAACCATGCCCGATTTAAAATTTAGACGTGCCGAACAACCTAAAGCGAGGATCTTTGCTAGATAATTAGGGTTAAACATGCAAGTAAACATCTTTACATCTAAGAGAGAGGGATTACAACCTTTGTAGTCCGCTCCTTCGCTTCATAAGCTCCGAGTAGTAGTCCCTTCGCCGCGATCCATGATCTCCCGGACTCAAGAGAAGCTCCACAACCCGAATGATCCATACTTGCTTGAAGTCTTCCTTTTCTAAGATTATCTACCTTGAAATTTCTTTAACTCATGCTCTCACTCACTAATCAAGTATTAATGAAGTAAACACCCTAATCTAATTATCTAGATTAGATGAGGATGATGAAGTAGGATTATGCTCTCTTTTAATTTCAAGATCTCACACTAATTCATCACAAAATCAAAAGCTAGTGAGCTTATCAAGGAGGAAGAAGAAGATGATTTCTTTTGTGATGAATAATGAAAAGTTACTATGCTTACAAATGAACCTTGAGTTAATAATATGAATCATTAACTCATGTAGAGAGTTTACTAGGGTTAAGGGTTTGGGTTGGGTTAAATAATATCTTCAAAATATCAACACATAATATCTTTGCACAAAACAAAACAAAAGGTTCTAGAAGCTTCAAGAAAAGACTAACCCAAATCAAACCCTAACCATGTTTAATCTCCACTAATCATGTTGCATTTGTAAACATAACTTGTTACAATATTATATATCACATATATAATATATTTTTGTAACAAAAGAAAATAATACAATTAACATATATCGCATATATATCAATGTATTACCCGGTGAGAAATGAATCAATAAAGCGAGCCAATATTAGATAATGTAATGTAATATATCACATATATAATTATACATTAAATTATCGAATCAACACTTGATCCGACAATCCGGCTATATCACATATAACTGACAAATATTTCATGTACCGATTTATCGAATCAACACTTGATCCGATGACCCGGCTGATATCAAATATCGCGAGAATAGAATAAGGTATCTCATATCATATTATTCTCGGTCCCGCACGTATCACATATGTGCTCCAACTCCGTTTTGCCTGAGTCAAGAAACCTCTGTGTAGGACTCTAAAGAATCGTCAATACGCCGGCAGTAGGTAATGATCATATCAAACACCCACAAGCTGCAAGCGGTCAGCTAAACGTAACAGCCACCCAGATATTGATCAATCAGAAGATCAACAAGCAAGCCTGCACATTCTCCTGTGAATCCAATCAGTAACACTCCCGTACAGTCCGGTCTCTTCGTCTGATATGTTGCATATCTAGTCTAGAGGCGGTATACGTCAGACCCCAATAACCGATAAGTCGTGTCGATGTGAGGCTCATAACAGGTCGAGAACCTACTGATAACACTTACCAGTAGTACTCAATATCCGCCCTGGCCAGGGACTTCCAGTTATAGCCAATCGAACACAGCACAACATCAACTCCCTATACCGGGAGAGACGAAACCCCTCCTATCGCTCATTGCCTCCATGCGATTCGGGACTGTACCCAAAAGCCACCGTTTTGCACGCCCTCTTGGACGTGGTATGATGGAAATCAAAGCACAGTGGGAATCACACAAGACTCTATGACGATCTCGGGTCTACAGACTAACCTGTACCAGTGTCACCAGAGAACTGCCATCTGACGTGAGGTATAATGCCATCTGACGTGAGGTATAATACCATCTGGGAGTTCTCGGCGAGTCCGTCCAGTATACCCAGTCTCCACTGAGCACCCGTACACCATCTTTGATGTCAAACACCGATGGATATGGGATCATCCATCGCCCATCATATGGGTCAAGATGCGTATACGCTAGTCTACTCTGGTATATCGATGCCCAGTCTCGACACACCCTCGACTAGAAACAGTTATAGGATGTACTCGTTGACTACCCTGGCCCTACTAATATGATCTCATCATAGTCCCAGTAGTCGAGTACATATCCTAAGGGCTTTATCAACATGTGAGAGCAAGACAATAGACTAATATAAGTCAATATGTTAAGATAAAGTGAAACCAAATAGCATACTATCATGTCGAGCAAGAAAGTCCTCTCTATATATATCCAAGCATCCACTATAATATACATCAAATGTACAATAATGGCCTCTAGGGCATATACAAAGCTAACAATCTCCCACTTGCACTAAGGCCGGCTGTTGTAGTATCTCATACCTAACATCTCGAATAATCTCTCAAACTGTGTCTGGGTAATGGCCTTCGTGAGTGGATCCGCAGTGTTGTCCTTCGTATCAATTCTCCTGACCTCGATCTCCCTGCGATCAACTATCTCCCGGATCAGGTGATACCGCCTCAGAATATGTCTGGACTTCTGATGGGACCTGGGTTCCTTGGCTAAAGCCACAGCTCCATTGTTATCGCAATACAAAGGTATTGGATGCTCAATGGATGGAACCACACCAAGTTCAGTAATGAACTTCTTCATCCAGACAGCCTCTTTGGCAGCATCGTTGGCAGCGATGTATTCAGCCTCCATCGTCGAGTCTGCAACGGTTTCCTGTTTGGAACTTTTCCAACACACCGCCCCTCCATTGAGGGTAAAGACAAATCCCGAGTGCGACTTAGAGTCATCCTTATCACTTTGGAAGCTTGAATCGGTAAAGGACTCCACCTGGAGTTCTCCTTTACCATACACCAAGAACATCTCCTTAGTTCTTCTCAAGTACTTAAGAATGTTCTTCACAGCTATCCAGTGACTCTCTCCAGGATCTGCTTGACACCTACTCACTATACTTAGTGAGTATGCTACATCGGGTCTGGTACATAGCATCCTATACATGATAGAGCCTACTGCCGAAGCATAGGGTATCCCTTGCATGCGAGCTCTTTCCAAATCGGTCTTGGGAGACATCTCTTTGGAGAGAGTGAGTCCGGAGATCGTGGGTAGGTTCCCACGCTTGAATTCTTCCATACTAAACCTCTTTAGTATGATGTCAATGTACCTGGATTGGAACAATCCCAGTATCCATTTAGATCTATCTCTATAGATCATAATTGCCAGTATGCAGGAGGCATCACCTAGATCTTTCATTGAGAATCTTTGTGACAAGAAAAGCTTGACCGATTGCAGCATAAGAACATCATTTTCTATCAAGAGTATGTCATCGACGTACAATACGAGGAAGACAACCTTACTCTCTGCAACCTTCTTATAAATACAAGGTTCATCTACGTTTTTGATGAAGTCAAACTCTTTGACTACAGCATCAAAGCAGATGTTCTAACTCCGCGATGCTTGCTTTAACCCATAAATGGATTTAAGCAGCTTGCATACCTTTCTGCTGCTCCCACTATCTACAAAGCCCTATGGCTGAGTCATGTACACGCACTCCTCTAAATCACCATTCAGAAAGGCGGTCTTAACATCCATCTGCCAAATTTCGTAGTCATGGTATGCAGCAATGGCAAGTAAGATCCGGATGGACTTAAGCATAGCCACTGGAGAAAAGGTTTCGTCATAATCCACACCTGGTCGTTGACGAAAATCCTTTGCAACAAGTCTAGCTTTAAAAGTCTCCACTTTTCTATCTACACCAAGTTTCTTCTTAAAGATCCATTTGCTCCCAATGGGTTTTACCCCTACAGGAGCAACTTCCAAAGTCCATACTTTGTTGGTGTACATGGATTCCATCTCAGATCGCATTGCATCCAGCCACTTCACAGAGTCACCACTCATGATGGCCTGCTCGAAACTAGTCGGGTCATCATCATCCATGATGCAATCCTCGCTCCCACCATCAACGAGAGAACCGTAGTATCTCTCAGGTGGATGAGAAACCCTACTAGATCGGCGGAGAGGCTGGGGTTCGTTGGGTACTACTGAATCCTCTGGTTCCAATAAATCATCATTTGTAGTTTGTGGTGCTGGAACTTCTTCCGGCTCTACCTCTTTACCACTAATTTCTTTTGCAAGAAATTCCCTTTCCAAAAAGGTGGCATGTTGAGCAAAAAACACCTTTTGTTCCTCAGCGTGGTAGAAAAAATATCCTTGAGAATTGTTTGGATATCCCACAAACTTGCAAAGAACTGATCGTGCTTCGAGCTTGTTCGGATTTTGCCTTTTGACATAGGCCGGACAACCCCATATCTTAACTCATTTAAAATATGGTCTCTTCCCACTCCATATCTCATATGGTGTGGTGGGTACAGATTTAGATGGAACTAGATTCAATAAGTATATGGCTGTCTCAAGCGCATACCCCCAAAAGGAAATAGGTAACTCAGCTGTACTCATCATAGAGCGCACCATATCTAATAGGGTGTGATTCCTCCGCTCCGATACACCGTTGTGCTGTGGTGTATAGGGAGGAGTAAGCTAAGAGAGAATCCCATTCTCTTTTAGATAGTCCAGAAAATCATTGCTTCAGTATTCTCCTCCTCGATCAGATCGTAGGATCTTAATACTTTTGCCCGTTTGGTTCTCTACTTCGTTCTTATATTCTTTGAATTTCTCAAAAGATTCAGACTTGTATTTCATCAGGAACACAGTATCTTGAGAGATCGTCAGTGAATGTAATGAAGTATGAAGAACCGTTCCTGGCATGTGTAGACATGGGACCGCATACATCACTATGTATCAGTCCCAAGAGTTCTGTAACTCTTACTCCGTATCCACTAAACGGAGTTTTGGTCATTTTGCCTTTGAGACATGAATAGCAAGTTTCATAAGATGATAATTCGAACGGATTCAAATATCCTTCCTTATATAACTTCGCTAGCCGTGTCGCATTGATATGACCTAGTCTACAATGCCATAAGAAGGATTCGTTCATTTCTGAACTTTTCCTCTTGTTTGTGTTTTGTATATTAAAGACTGTAGTTTGATTGAGAACGTATATGCCATTATGTAACGTGCCTGATCCAATCAACTTTTGATCTAGGAAGATGTTCATAACATTATCCTGTATTACAAAATTATATCCTTCTTTACTTTATAAAGAAACTGATATAATGTTTCACATCATGTTCGATATATAATAGCATTCGTTCAGAATCAATGTATTACTACTTGGTAATACTAGGTGATATTCGCCAACTGCTTTGGCTGCAATATTCATACCATTCCCAACTGTTACGGAATGATCACCCTTTCCCAGTTCTCTATCTTTACGTAGCCCACGTAACAAATTACATATGTGGGATCCCGATCCGGTATCTAATACCCAGGACGTAGAGTGAACTGAGAAACAGTTCTCGATAACAAACACACCCGAAGAAGATGCATCAACATGCTTGTTCTTCGTTTGGACGGCGTGGGAATCCAGATATTCTCCTATTCCCTGCTCAGTCTTATAACACTTATAAGAAAGAACGGGACCAACGTTCTCCTGCTTGTTGGAGATAGTGCCCTCAGAGTCAATTATTGGATCACAGGCACGTGATTGCAATGATTGAGGGAGGACCTATCCTGGTAGGACAGTCTTACTCGAGATGATAGAATGCTATCTGGTTTATCTTTATCATCGTGTACTGCTTTAGGTGACCTGACAGGTCACTATTGCACGTTGATAGAGCCCCTAGGATTCTTGCTTGACCACCAGCAGTATGAGGACGATCATATAAGTGGGAGCTGGGGGTTTATAAGCACATCCTTAAAAGGTCCCTAGTCGTGCGAGTTTCGAGACAGGGCATCGATACTCCAGAGTAGACTAGTGTATACAGTCGAGACCCCGACGAGGGGCGGTGGCCGGTCTCACAAGCCATTGGTGTCAGTTGGATCACCTAAGATGTATACAGGTGCTCATTGGGTTATGAGTACACCGGACAGGACTCGCCGGGAACCTGCTAGTTGGTCTTATACCAGACGTCAGATAGCAGTTCCCAGATGACATGTGTACAGGTTAGTTCATCGACCTGAGGATCGTCATTTGTCTCGTGTGAGTTCCCACTGTACTTTGATTACTACCCTACCACGCTCAAAGGAGACGTGCAAACAGGTTTTAGTTGGGTACAGTCCCGAGCCACATGGAGGCAATGAGCGCATCTTCAGGGGTTCGTCTCTCTCGGTATTGGGGGTGAGGTCGCGCTGTGTCTAGGAGAGCCATTACACGAAGCCCTCGGCCGAGGCAAGGAGATTTACTGGTAGGTATTCCAGTAGTATCTCAGGGTGTTCTGGGCTACACTCCGACACGACTTGTACTGCTTTTGGGGGTCTGACTTTTACCAACCCCCTAGGCCCGCCATGCGATGCTCATAGACGAACGGACCGGACTGTACGGATATTGTCACTGACAGGCTCAGTAGGGTGTCAGGCTGAGTTCGCTCACAGACGTCCCTTTTTGTCAATACCTGGTAGCCCGTTACGTATTGGCTTATACCTCTGACGTGCTTGTGGTTAAATCCACAACCAAGGTGTTGATGAGTCTTTAGAGTCCCCCACATTCAGTTACTCAAGCTTTCGGGCAAAAAGCTGTAGAGGCCATATGGAGATATGGCAGGGTCCGATCAGATACGTGCGGTATTGCACGGATCGGGATCGGACGGTTAGTACTAGAGGCCGTATGGATATATGGCAGAGTTCGATCAGATACGTGCGGTATTGCACGGATCAGGATCGGACGGATAATACTAGCCGGCTTTGGTTTAAGCCGGATCCTAGTATAGTACAGTGTAGATTTTGTCTCATTGCATTTGTATTTCGGTCGGAATACAAATACGGGTGTGTATACACAGTATCGGGGTTTTCCTGTAATTTATTACGGGACCAGTTTTCTGGAGTTGCCAGTTTGCTTTCCGTTTCGGCCATATTTCTTTGTATCTTTCAATGGCCGAAGATTGGTGGAGGAGGGCTTATTTGCATTTGTGCAAATAAGTATTTGTGAAGGGGGTCATTGCATATTATTGTATCATGATACTTGCACCATCATTTGACTTTCTTTTTCCATCATGGGTTGACTTTTATATGATATGGTTGTTGATGATGGCTTAACCATTTGGAGTCATCATGCTTGAGATGATGGTTGTGGTAGAGTGTGGTTTTGGTGTTAGTGATCATGTTCTTTCATGATTGCTTTTGATTCCCTCTTGCAATATGGTTTAGCCTCTCTCATTCTATCACCCTCTCCTCTCTCATTCCAATCCCCACATTTGAGATGGCCGGCCACTTCCCTGAGGGGGTGTCCAAATTTTTGGATTGGGAATTGTTGTTCTTTTCATGCTCCAAAAATCCCCAAGTCCCTCTACATAGTTCTTGTATCATTCCTCCACCAAAAATGGCAACCTCCAATAACCCCAAATGAGACTTGCTCACTACACATTCTACAGCAAACCTTGGGCACGTCGACTAGCCAGCTTCGTACCCGAGTTGCCTCGGCATTGAGGTGGGAGCCCGTAAAAGATGTAGGCGATGTGGTGCACTTCCGGCGACGAGGTAGAGACAGGACATTCCGCGGGAGATCGGGACGACGACGAGAAGACCGGAGGACTCGGATCAGTCGGTATATCTCTCTTCCCCATCTTGTAGTAAGCTAGGACTAGTTAATGGTTCGATCCGGGTTTTAGTGCGCGGTGGTGCCGGTTTGCTAGTTTGCAAAATTAAAGTTTATCACCGCTTCCGCATTCGGCAGTCGGATTGACGGCCGGGGCGCCGCCATGCACTTACACTGCTCAGTATAATAAGCGGGTTCAGTCAATACATTAATATTATTATCTTGATCAAGGCCTGATATGGTCGCTACCGGGAGAGAGAGAGAAGGAAACACTTTAGCGTATGCTCTTGCAAGATTAGATTGGTTATTATCTTATCTAATCAGGATGTCTCCTACTGTTTTTATCAAATCTTCCTTCAAACCCTAAAAAGAAAGACTAACCGGGATTAATTACACCTTACAAGTTCGCTAATCTTTCAGCCAGATCAGTGTTGGTATTTTGAGGGAGGTTCCTCGTGCTTTCGCACGGACCTAATTAAAATAAACCTCGTTTTCCCAGAGGCATAACCCCGTTAACACCTTTCTAGTCTCCTACTTGATCGGCTAATTGTCCTGTGTAAAATTCTCTCAGGAGTAAATTTTACTCGCAATGGGTATAGGGATCCAACTATCTCATAGGAGGTATGCAATCTCATTGCAAATTTTAACACTTGAAATTTCCGATAATATTCTGCCCCTAGCGATCTATGACCTTGACTAAGTCAACAAACCATAAATCGCAAGTCAAGTTCAACCCGTACATTTCCCGATTGAATTAAACCCACCCGTACGATCCTTGACTAAGTCAATAAAGCCGTACGACTACCCTAATCCAATCGCATCTCATGCTTTAGCAGATAAACACTATTTAGCTACCGTACACTATGCCTTGACTAAGTCAACAAACATAGCACAAATACTAAATATTATTTATCTGAAATGACGGAGGGCTACGCACGTTTTTCAGAAAACCATGAGCGTAAAGAACTTGACATCGTTGTAGAAACAAGTGATTTTGAAAAAGGAGTGTTTTTTAGGCTTTTCTAGTTTCGCTAAAGAGGTCACTTCCGGTGAAGGGATCTCGGCTCTTTCCTCATCGAATAAGGTGCAGGGTATATCATATATACCGCTATGCAAAGCAAGAACTATAGAACCTGTCAAAAAACAAAAACGTGAGTTTGAAGCATCTGCCAGTTCAGCTAAAGAGGTCACTCCGGGTGAAGGGATCTCGGCTCTTTCCTCATCGAATAAGGTGCAGGGTATATCATATATACCGCTATGCAAAGCAAAACCGTAGCTACCCTTTTTTTTATAAAGTTTTGATTCTACAACATCTTTTAGATTTCTTTTCTTTTATTAATCTCATTATTAAATCCCATCAATTATGCTTCCTAAGCATCACAGAAGAAACGAAAGCAGTAATATTTATATATCAACATATATATATAGTATAAGCATTCATCTCAGGCAGTAATAAGATCTCATCACAGAACATTGCAGCAGAAGATAACATATGAAATATTGGATATACTAGGACGTCCATGTTTTATATCGAGCCTGTATAAAACACGGATTCCACGGTCGCGATGAATAGCTAAACCCACATCCTTAGACCCCTACGAGAGCGGCAAGCAACACTGCCAATTCTAAGGTTAGAAGACCCGGTCTCGACTCCTTGAGATGGCCTCCCACTATACCCTAGAACCCGGTTACTTGTACTCCCCTCCTTAGGTCTACCTAATGTGGAAAAGTAAATAATATACAATGGTGACATCAACCTCATCCCGGAAATGCCCCAATAAAAAAATATTACATACAAATGAATTTTACATTAATGAAAATAAAAACCCTCATCTCACATAAAACCCCCGGCTATTCAGAACACGACGATCCAATATAACATATCACAGCAACACATAATATCTCATATCATCAACGTAAGTAAGTATGCGTATCCCGATTGTCGTTGTTGTATAGCAACGAAGCCGGCGATACACCACATACTACGTTTACGGTCACAGAAAAGAAAGTGTAAAACTACAATATTTGGAATCCACAATTACTTTAGACATCATAAATCCGAAATATCACGTACTTCGCATTTTATGCCTAACTATATGAATTCCACATATTGTATCACATTCCAGATAAATAGACAAAGTTAAACTTTCTGATCGAATAATCAAACACCCAAGAATTCCCAAATAGCTCAACACTTAAGCGGAGTTCAAATATCCCAGAACATGTCACAGCCCCAGTGAATCAGCCGTAGAAGGGTCAAACCAACGCCTCACATGTGGCAACGCCAAAGTACCACAAACTCAAAGGTTCAGTGGAAGTTTTGACGGTCACATAATCGAGTTAAGGTTACGTTCTTCTAGTAGGTCCACAGATATGCTTGCATATTTTTCCAAAAGTTTTAAACTCAAGAAATATTCAACACTTGAAAGTTTCTCGTGTCGGGAAAAAGCGAGTTATTGATATCCGTTCGAACATTTTAACACGTTCTAAATTATCCGGAAAACTAAACGAAATTAAACTTTCCGATAGAATCAACGAATACAAATGATCTCCAGAAAACTCAACACTTGAGTAAGATTAAAAATTCCCAGAAGCATGTAGTAATAGCTATGGATGAACCCTAGAAAAATAAATCACTGACACCCAAGTACGGCCGCGGAACCGCCGCCAAAAGCATGTTAAGGCCACGGTTCCGCGGCGCCTTTAGGGCTACAGTAACCCGTTTTTCACAGTAATCCATAAAATCACCTGCTGAATTTTCTGAGTATTTTTAATAAAGAAAAAAAATCATATTTTTAAAAAATTTCCAGAGAAGGGTCAAAATACGACGTTTCGGGGTTCGATCGGACTTTTAACTTCATATACACGTCGCCTAATGCTCTAGCTAGGTACTGATACCACTGTAGGGTTACTAGGCACTGTCACAAGGGTCTATAAGGCATCAACCATGCCCGATTTAAAATTTAGACGTGCCGAACAACCTAAAGCGACGATCTTTATAAGATAATTAGGGTTAAACATGCAAGTAAATATCTTTACACCTAAGAGAGAGGGATTACAACCTTTGCAGTCCGCTCCTTCGCTTCATAAGCTCCGAGTAGTAGTCCCTTCACCGCGATCCGTGAACTCCCGGACTCAAGAGAAGCTCCACAACCCGAATGATTCATGCTTGCTTGAAGTCTTCCTTTTCTAAGATAATCTATCTTGAAATTTCTTTAACTCAAGCTCTCACTCACCAATAAAGTATTAATGAAATGAACACCTTAATCTAATTGGCCAGATTAGATGATGATGATGAAGTAGGAATTATGCTCTCTTTTAATTTCAAGATCTCACACTAATTCATCACAAAATCAAAAGCTAGTGAGCTTATCAAGGAGGAAGAAGAAGATGATTTCTTTTGTGATGAATAATGAAAAGTTACTATGCTTACAAATGAATCTTGAGTTAATAATATGAATCATTAACTCATGTAGAGAGTTTCCTAGGGTTAAGGGTTTGCATTGGGTTAAATAATATTTTCAAAATATCAACACATAATATCTTTACACAAAACAAAACAAAAGCTTCTAGAAGTTTCAAGAAAAGACTAAGCCAAATCAAACCCTAACCATATTTAATCTCGACTAATCATGTTGCATTTGTAAACATAACTTGTTACAATATTATATATCACATATATAATATATTTTTGTAACAAAAGAAAATAATACAATTAACATATATCGCATATATATCAATGTATTACCCGGTGAGAAATGAATCAATAAAGCGAGCCAATATTAGATAATGTAATGTAATATATCACATATATAATTATACATTAAATTATCGAATTAACACTTGATCCGACAATCCGGCTATATCACATATAACCGACTAATATTTCATGTACCGATTCATCGAATCAACACTTGATCCGATGACCCGGCTGATATCAAATATCGCGAGAATATAATACGGTATCTCATATCATATTATTCTCGGTCCCGCACATATCACATATGTGCTCCTACTCCATTTTGCCTGAGTCAAGAAACCTCTGTGTAGGACTCTAAAGGATCGTCAATACGCTTGCAGTTGGTGATGATCATATCAAACACCCACAAGCTGCAAGCGGTCAGTTAAACGTAACAGCCACCTAGGTATTAATTGATCAGAAGATCAACAAGCAAGCCTGCACATTCTCCTGTGAATCCATTCAGTAACACTCCCGTACAGTCCGGTCTCTTCGTCTGATATGTTGCATATTTAGTTTAGGGGCGGTATACGTCAGACCCCAATAACCGATAAGTCGTGTCGATGTGAGGCTCATAACAGGTCGAGAACCTACTGATAACACTTACCAATAGTACTCAATATCCGCCCTGGCCAGGGACTTCCAATTATAGCCAATCGAACACAGCACAACATCAACTCCTTATACCGGGAGAGATGAAACCCCTCCTATCGCTCATTGACTCCATGCGATTCGGGACTGTACCCAAAAGCCAACGTTTTGCACGCCCTTTTGGACATGGTATGATGGAAATCAAAGAACAGTGGGAATCACATAAGACTCTATGACGTTCTCGGGTCTACAGACTAACCTGTACCGGTGTCACCAGAGAACTGCAATCTGACGTGAGGTATAATACCATCTGGGAATTCTCGGCGAGTCCGTCCAGTGTACCCAGTCTCCACTGAGCACCCGTACACCATCTTTGATGTCAAACACCGATGGATATGGGATCATCCATCGCCCATCATATGGGTCAAGATGCGTATACGCCAGTCTACTCTGGTGTATCGATGCCCTGTCTCGACACACCCTCGACTAGGAACAGTTATAGGATGTACTCGTTGACTACCCTAGCCCCACTAGTATGATCTCATCATAGTCCCAGTAGTCGAGTACATATCCTAAGGGCTTTATCAACATGTGAAAGCAAGACAATAAACTAATATAAGTCAACATGTTAAGATAAAGTGAAACCAATTAGTATACTATCATGTCGAGCAAGAAAGTCCTCTCTATATATATCCAAGTATCCACTATAATATACATCAAATGTACAATAATGGCCTCTAGGGCATATACATAACTAAAATTTATAATAGTCTTGCTCGATATGGTAGTATGCTACTTGGTTTGTATTTATTTTAATATGTGTATATGTTTCTTTTGACGTATCGCTCATACATATTGATAGAGCCCTTAGGATCTTTGCTTGACTACCAGCGTTGTGATAGCAGTCACACTTGTGGGGATTGGGTAGTCTACAAGCACATCCTTATACAGGTCCCTAATCGTAGGATTATCGAGACAGGGCATCGATACTCCAGAGTAAACTAGTGTGTACGCTCCTCATCCCAGCTGGGGAGATGGTCTGTCCCACAGCCATCGGTACGTCGTACTGGAGATAGTATGCAGGTGCTCATTAGGTTATGAGTACACTGGACAGGATTCGTCGGGAACTGTTGGTTGGTACTATATCTATCGTCAGTTAACAGTTCTCAGGTGATATGAGTACAGCTTAGTCCGTTGACTTGACACTGTCACTTCGCCTCGAGTGTGTTCCCACTGTTCTTAGATTACTACCCTACCACGGCTCTATTGAGTCGTGCAAACAGGTAGTAGTTGGGTGCAGTCCAGAAGCACTTAGAGGCAGTGACGGTTAGACAGGATTCGTCTCTTTCGGTATTGGGGGTTGATATCGCGTTGTGTCTAGGAGAGCCATTACACAAAGTCCCTGGCCAGGGCAAGCAAGATTTACCGGTAGTGTTTCAAGTAGTTTCTCAGGGTGTTCTGGGCTACACTCCGACACGACTTATACCGCTATTAGGGGTCTGACGTTTACCGCCCCCTAGGTCCGACATGCGATACTCTTAGACGAAGAGACCGGACTGTACGGTGATTGTCACATTCGGGCTCAGTAGGAGTTCGGATGGGTTCACCTCATCGGTCTTCTTATCGGCATCTACCTGGGGACCGTTACGTACAGCTAGTACCGCTTGCAGCCTATGGTTAAACCCACTGCCAGCGTAGTGTCGAGTCTTTAGAGTCCTACACAGAGAGTTGTTCACCTTTGGGCAAAACGGAGTAGAGGTCGTATGGTTTTACGACAGGGTCCGTTCACATATGCGCACTTGTGTGTGCTTGGTGTTCGGGAAGTTGACACTAGTGGGCTTTGGTTTAAGTCAGATCCTAGTATTTAGTTTTGGGTTGGTTCGGTCTCATTGTATTCGTGTTCCTCGGAACACGGATGCGGGTGTGTATATACAGTTGACAGAGGCAGAGAAACCTCATTAGGGTTTTGACTATTGACTTGATTAAAACCATAATGAGATGGAGGAAATTGATTAATGAGTTTTAATTAGAGATAATTGTATCATAGTTAATTGGTTTGACCATTTGACTTGTTGATTTTTGTTGACTTAGATATTTTTGTTAAGCATGAGATATTTTGTACTTAGCATTAATTGTGACATGATAATGGTCAAATCAACATTAACCATGACAATTATCCTAATTAAAATTATCATTATTTTTTTTCATCATATGAGAGAAAACACCTCATTTTATCATAATACTTTCTCTCTCCTTCTAGCTCTCTCCTCTTCCTCTCTCAATGCTCTCTTGTTTCATGAGTTCAAAATCAAGAGCATTGTGAGATCAAACTACCAAAACAATTCTCTACAAACTCTAGGATTCTTAGCCTGGCACACTAAGCACCTTAGTTACTTCAAGATAGAGGTTGGAGCTCAAGGTAGAGGCCTACGGGTGGATCTTTCTTTGGCATAGAGAAGACGGTGAGGAGGAGCCATCTACACCACTCCAAGAAGCTCACAACAAGGAGAAGCAACACAAGAAGAGAAGGAGTTCAAGCTTTAGGTGTAATTTCCTAACCTAGTAGTTAAAGCTCCATGTTAGTTTGTTAGCTTTTGTTTAGCAAAGATCCTTCATGGTTAGTCTATGTTTCCTTTAAAGAAAATTTTGATTTTTACCTATTCCGCCTCCCCGTTAAGCAACGGGATGGGTAACATATACTTACACGGGTGCGGCAAACTACCCGCTAAATTCCCGAAGTGAAGCAACCTCCCTCAACAAAGTGAGTTGGTCACTCGGCACTTCGAGAACCCGGTAGTTTGTGCACCCCACCTTGGGTCTATCATATGAGCAAAAACAGTAAAAAGAAAATATACAACGATGGCTACAACCTCAACCCGGATGTGCCACACAAAATAATATTACATTGCTTTTTACAAATTACATGAATGAAAGAAAAACACTCTTCTCACATCCCCGGCCATTCATCACAACGATCAAACATACTCATATACACATACCATCGTATGATACCAATACCGATGTTTGCAACCTCGACTAATCGACATATAGCAATTAGTCGACGTTTCCATAACACACATACACATCACTAAACTTGTAAAGTAACCACGACACTAGAATTCCGTACGAGATTAGCAAACTAAACCATTTTCCAACACTTGAAAAAATCCAGTAAGCAACCTTTTAAAAACCAATCTTTTGAGCCAATCCGGGAGTCGAAACGAACTCGAAACCTGTCCGAACTTCACGGAGGCGAAGAACGACATATTAACGGTCGAATGGGGGGCCTAAAAGGGGTACCCTACCCCCGAGGCCACCACAAGATGGCAAGAAGGTGAGGCAGACCCGAAACTGCCTATGGTGGGGCAGTTTTGGGTCCCCACCGCCAAGACCACCTTGTGGTGGTCTTGGGGAGTGGGCCCAGCCGTTCGGTCCCCCCCGGATGTCTCCAGGGTTCGCATGCACCACCATGCGGCTTCTCGGTTCAAACCGTGAGCCCGCGGGGTGTGCAAACATCTCAAAACATCGATTTTCAAAACTGTTTTCGGCAGTTTTTGCACGACGAAAAACGGCGGAATTCTAACGTTGCTACAAGCTATTTAAGGTTTAAGATAGGCTCTGATACTATGTTAGTGGATGTTGCACACCCTCACAACACTTGTGAGGAGGCGGAAGCAATAAACAATAATTTTCTTACATGCAACACCCACATAACCCAAGATTAGTGCTTAAACCTTAACTAGCAAACTTATCAAGAGATCTAATCTACTATGAAAGTGTGCTATACATAATGAACCGGTCCTTCGGGTCTTCACTTGAATGTTACTCCTAGGCTCCTTGTGGTTGCATTGAGCTCGATCTCCGGCCACCTCAAGATCCAAGACGATCCACCCGAGAGCTATCGAACAAGCTACGAACTTTTCACAAGAGTTCAACTTAGAGATCAAGTTTTTCTAGAAGTGATCACTAAGATGATGTAGAGATTAAGTATTGGATTATGATTTTTGCTCTAAGCTTTTGATTCACAACTCATGTGAGGTTAAAGCAAATAGGAGGAAGAAGGAGAGAATGAAGAGAGAGAATGTGAGAGTGATAATGAAAAGTTCAAGCATGGAAAAATATCATATGGCTCAAAATGAAATAATTAAAGCATGTAATAAAAAAATTGCACCATGCTTCAATAGTAACTCCAAATAAATAAAATATGAAAGAAGCCATTCTTTCATCCATGCTTCGACTTTCCATTTTCTACCTCATTTATTTATTTTCACAAAATAATTATCTAATAATAAGGTGCCTCCTTCTAGAAGGTATTCATATAACAATTACAAAAATACCCCTCCACTGTATACCGTATAAGTATACCCGTATTCGAATTCCGAAAAATACGAATACAAATAATCCAATAATATAATACGGGCATACGGCTTAAACCAAAGCCCACCGGTACTAACCTTCCGATCATCATTCTTGTAACCATTACAGGAACATGATCGAAACCCTACCGTAACAACTTACGGCCTCTAAATCTTTCGCCTGAACCAGGGACCTCTCTGTTTGGGACTCTAAAGACTCGACAGTATGCTGGCAATGGGTTTAATCACAAGCACGTCAGCAGCACTAGCTGTACGTAACGGCTACCCAGGTACATGACGAAAAAGAGGTGGCCGACGAACAAACTCATCCCAACCCTAACGAGCCTATAATCAACACTTACAGTACAGTCCAGTCTCTTCGTCTGATACGTTGCATATGAAGTCTAGGGGTGGTAAAAGTCAGATCGCAGTAACTTTATAAGTCATGTTGATTTACGGCCCATAACAGTTCGAGAAACTACTGATAACACTTATCAATAAATCTCGAGAACCCTGGACATGGATTTGCAGTTATGGCTGATCAAGCATAGCGCGACATCAACTCCCTATACTGGGAGAGATGAAACCCCTCATATCACTCACTGCCTCCATTCGATTCGGGACTGTACCCAAAATCCACCTATTTGCACGACTCAGTAAAGCCGTGGTAGGGAGGAAATCAAAGCACAGTAGGAATCACACAAGACACTATGACGATCTCGGGTCTACAGACTAACCTGTACAAGTGTCACCAGAGAACTGCTATCTGACAATAGGTATATAAACCATCTAGGAGTTCTCGGCGAGTCCTGTTCGGTGTACCCATTCTCCAATGAGCACCTGTGTACAATCTTTGAAGTCAAACACCAATGGTTTTGAGATCAACCATCGCCCCCAGGGTCAAGTAATGTACACACTAGTCTACTCTGCTAATATCGATGCCATGTCTCGATATAGCCTCGACTAGGAACAATTAAAGGATATGCTTATAGACTGCCCAGGCCCTACTAGTATGATCTACATCATAATCCCGGGAGTCAAGCATAATCCTAAGGGCTTCATCAACATGTATGTAAAGATATGACATATCACACGTTAAGATGAAGATAAACCAGATAGCATACTATCATTTCGAGCAAAAATTGTTTCTATACATATACATGCCTAGCATCCTATACAATACAGGCCTCTATGGCATACATATGTAACATGATCTGTATCATAGTCCTGGTAGTCAAGTACACTTCCTAAGGGCTTTATCAACATGTGAGAGCAAGGCAGCATAACGCATACAAGTCAACATGTTAAGATAAAGAGCAACGAGATTGCATACTATCATATCGAGCAAGAAAGTCCTCCTTATATATGTCCAAGCATCCACTATGATATACATTCCATGTACAGTAATGGCCTCTAGGGCATACATATAACTAGCAGTCTAACCCACAACAAGTACAGGGAACAAGATGATCTAATAGATCATGAAGACCGTGAAGGTTTCAAGAGTAGAAGAGGTGTTCATGTGAGTACTGTAGACGTTGTCGAGAGTGGAAGGGGATGGAGAGGCTGTCTAGGGGGCTAGAGAGGGCTAGAGGGGGTCGTGGATGGCCAGAAAGGTGACTGGAGGGGTTTTTGATGGATGGAAGGTGCTAGAGGGACATAGAGAGGGGGCCGCTCGGTGCTGGAGAGGGCTAATGGGTGCTGGAGTGGGGTGGAGATGGCCGGAAAGGGGATGGAGGGGTCTGCGATGCCTAGCGAGAGGGTGAGGGGGCTAATGGGTGCTGGAGAGGGGAGGCGAGGCGGATGGAGGGCTAGAAAGGAGGGGCGGGGGGCTGGTGGGTGCAGGAAAGGGGAGGCGATGTTGCTGGAGGACTGGAGAAAATGGGCGAGGGGGTTGGAAGTGTCGACGACAACGTATAGAGGGGGGGTAGGGCGGCTAGGACAGAAAAGGGGATTAATGTTTGGGTTTGGAAAGGATTAGGGTTAGGGTTTTCTCTTAATTATTTTTAAAACTCTGATACCATGTTAAAGTTATTTTTAAAGCAGAGTAGAGTTTAAATTTAGAGAAGAGTTGAAGAAGCGATAGGCGTTTACATAGTTTTAATGATAATTGGGTTCCAACAATAAGACTCATATTTTGTTGAAGTGTGATCCATTTTATATTTAATATCCATGTATTTCTTGTGTCGTTTCAAATGTGGCATTATATTTAAAGTCCAATCATTTGGTTCTTTTTACTTTCAACACTTCCCCTCACGTGCAACCATTATTTTTTTCTTTGTTGTGGTTGTTACGTGGAAAGTACGACACTTGGTAGTATTGTCGATTCAAGTTTGGATCGAGCCATTGGCTTTGATACCATGAAAATAATCAAGAGAAAATAACTTTATTGGCTTGGAAATTATAAGTCTTTACATACAAATATATATGGAGGTAATAGAAAACCTCTACAATAATAGTCGATGTGGGACTAAAACTAATAACTAATATCTAATAACTAATTATATATCTAATAACTAATTATATTCATAACATATGATACTAATGTATTATTATGTATCAGATACATAATAGGTATACGTATATGATACATATGTTCTCTCTCTTTAATTGTATATATTATGTATATGATACATAATATGTTAATGTATATGATACATTTATTCTCTCTCTAATTGTGTGTGTGATATACACACACACACACACACACACACACACACTTGGTAGTATTGTCGATTCAAATTTTGGATCGAGCCATTAGGTTTGATACCATGAAAATAATCAAGAGAAAATAATTTTATTGGCTTGGAAATTATAAGTCTTTACTTACAAATATATATGGAGGTCATAGAAAACCTCTACAATAATAGTCGATGTGGGACTAAAACTAATAACTAATATCTAATAACTGATTATATATCTAATAACTAATTATATTCATAACATATGATACTAATGTATTATTATGTATCAGATACATAATAGTTATACGTATATGATACATATGTTCTCTCTCTTTAATTGTATATATTATTTATATGATACATAATATGTTAATGTATATGATACATTTATTCTCTCTCTAATTGTGTGTGATATATATATATATATATATGGGATGCATATTGTATATATATATATATATGGATACATATTGTATGTTTATGTTCTTTCTCTTTAACCTTTTTTATGTATATGATACAGCTCTTTATTTCTCTGAAAAGAATAAAAGATTAGAAAAAGAGAGAGAAAGAGACATGAAGGCATGTGCACACTTTAATATTCATTCTTTGGATGATAATTATATAGAAAGAGAAAAAGGAGGGATGGGGAAATTTTTGATTCCCTGCATAGAATTAACAGGGAGAGAAAAGAGAGGGGAAGGGACTTCATTTTCTGATGCTTACGCTTCTTCATTTTTCTTGCTTTTTCTTCTTCTTCTTCATTTTAAACAGAAGAAAAGAAAAGAAAAAAAAAGAGAAAGGAGAGATATAATCCTCTTCATCTCAACGTCTATATCCTAGCAAGATTTGAGAGCTAGTTAATTAACATTTGAAGTGTTCAAAGTAAAATTGGAGCTTGGGTCGTTACTTTTACCGTGGATCATTATCGGCAAGACGGTCGGCCACCAAACTTGTTTAGGAGACGATGGAGCTTAGCTTGGGTCTTCCACTAAATGGTTGGACACACTACAAAAGTTGCAATTCTCTTTACTCATTGTTATTCTATGTTATGCGCTCTTGTATTTACAATTGATAGTTAATGAATGATTTTGGATGTGCAATTAGTGCTATGACTTGAAAATTTTCATTTTATGTTTCTGCCGTGGTCCGCAATTGTTGCGACCTTAGCACCGATTACCAACATATCCAAAAAAAACCCTAAAATATTATGTCAAACTGTTTAATGTTCGTCATACAATCTTTTAATAAATATTTATTACTATTTTTTTTCAATTCTTTTTGTCAAATGACAAAAAATCTATTCCCGGTTTTATATTACGGATAGTTGATTCCAATCTCAAAAATAAATGTCCATTATTGAAACTGGTATCAGATGCGGCACAAATACCGAGCAACGTACGCCAACCAAGGAATTTGTTGTAGTGGATCACTGAGGCAAAGGCTACGTTGTTGGATCTTCGTCCCGCAAAGCAAAAAAAAACTCCCGAAGATTGGCTCCAGGGTCCTCCTCGGACGGTAAAGTTAGCCGCCTTGAAGATGAGATTAGGGTTTGAGTGGAGTGATTAATACATACCTTGGTCCTCAAGTTTATATTGGTTTCGCCTACGGCTGTAATTTAATCGAGGAGGAGGATCCGGTTAGTTATATATCTAGGATTTTGCGCTTGAGTACTTTCGGATCCCAAGTACTTGAACCTAGATTCTTCAGTGTTTGTGGCCTCCATTCACTTCGTGGGCCTTTGTGGGCCTCTGGACGCTAAGGTGAGGGGTTGAGGGCCCTAACAGATATTTTATGGTGTATAATCAATGTCCAGATTTTATACCGTAATTAGAGAAAGCTTCGTACCAATGAGCGCAGAAGGAACATATATATGCAATTGATTATCCACTGCATAATCAAAGACAGAAATACAAGCAAATTAATAGAAACAACCCTTCTTGCTACATAATAACATTAAATACCAATAAGAGAGTACAACATGGAACACAAGCATAATACAGAAAGCAAGAATATCAAGCCGTTGGATAGGAAGATTCCATGGCAATGCCACAGAGCCCTTCCTTGGCTTCCACATCCCTCTCCATTCTTATGTATCCATTCTCGCCCCACGACAAGCCCCAGGAGTTCTTCACAAGCCAGTACTTAGTCCCATCGCTGGTCCCGTAACCAACTGCGGTCACACCATGATCAAGAGCAGTACCACAATCACCAGTGAAGACACCTCCAGCGTACATCTGGAAAGAAAATCCGCCAGCATCTATAGCAACAGAGACAGGATGGTTTGCAACGGCCTTAAGGAGCGAAGCTTCGCTGTTTGCGGGAACATCTTCATAACCGGTGATGGAGGCTGCATGGGAAGCGGCCTTGTTGGCGTTGCAAGTTCCGTCTACTGCCTTGTAAGGGTAGTTGGACTCTGTGGTGAGGCCTTTGTTCTTGATGATGAACTTAAATGCATCGTCCATCAGGCCTCCATTGCATCCTTGGTCCTCGCCTTTGACATCACAGTCGACCACCTCTTTGTTAGAAATTAAACTTGTTTTCGGTTACAAAGAATTGAAGAGACATCGGTTATAAAAGGAAGGGATACCAATTCATGAATAGGTTTAATGAAAGGATATGTAACGGTTATTGTAATCAATTGGTATTATGAAGAGTCATAATGAAGGGGCATGTAAACTCCTATATAAGGAGATGTTTTGTAAAGTTTTTAAAGAGCAATGAAAATATAAGAATAGTTTATTGATACTTTCACCATTCTCTATCCATTCTCTCCTCCAAACACATTCGGTTACATCGTAGACCGAACATAAAGTTGTGAAGATCCTAACAAAGTGGTATCAGAGCAAGGTTCGAAGAAAATGTCGAAGACAACACTCTCGTACAACGCCCCACGCCTCACCAAAGATAACTATGAAAATTGGAGCATCAAAATGAAGACTGTTTTGGGAGCAGTAGGCGCTTGGGATGTGGTGGTCCGAGGCTATGATCGGCCTCAAGATGAAGCTGCACTGACGGCAGCTCAGAGAACGACCCACGAAAAATTATTCGAGAAAAATTGTACCGCAAGATACTTTATCGAGCAAGGTGTCGATGATTCGACTTTCGAGAAGATTTCGGCTGCCACTAATGCAAAGCAACAGTGGGAGATACTTGAGAAAACCTTCCAAGGAGTCGAGAAGGTTAAAAAGGTACGCTTACAATCACTAAGGAGGGAGTTTGAATTGTTAAAAATGGAGGAGAATGAATCGGTGACTGACTATAATGCTCGAGTGCTTACGGTGGTCAACCAAATGAAGAGGAACGGAGAAAAAATGGAGGATGTAAGGGTGATAGAGAAAATTCTTCGGTCACTACCACCGAAGTTTGACTTCATTGTGTGTTCAATTGAAGAGTCAAAGAATCTTGAAGAAATGACGATAGATGAGTTGATGGGTTCACTAAAAGCCCACGAAGAACGGTTCGTGAAAAAGCAAGAACCGATTGAAAAATTACTACAAACACAAGTTAATTTGAAAGGTGATTCGGTTGAAAATGGTCAAAATGACCGAAATCGAGGAAATACACGCGGCCGAGGAAGAGGACGTGGCCGAGGTCAATTCGGTCGAAGACAAGGTGGTCGAGGAGGTCAAAACAATGACGATAGAAGCCAAAGCCAAAATTTCGGCCGAGGTCGAGGCCGAGGACGATCGACTGGTGGAAGAGGGAGACCGAATGTTCAATGCTATAATTGCAAGAAATTCGGTCACTACGCAGCAGACTGTTGGGGAAAAACAGTCGAGGAAAAATCAAACTTTGTGGAGAAAGAAGATTACAATGACGATGTACTTCTGCTGGCTTTTAAAGGTGACGAAGAAAGTACCGACACTTGGTATCTCGATACTGGTGCAAGTAATCATATGTGTGGCAAGCGAAACATGTTCGTAGACTTGGACGAATCTGTGAGTGGCCAAGTCACATTCGGTGACTGTTCGAAGGTACCAGTAAAAGGCAAAGGTAAAATTTTAATTCGACTGAAAGATGGATCACAAAAATATATCGAAAATGTGTATTATGTGCCGAATATGAAAAACAACATCTTGAGTTTGGGACAACTCTTAGAAAAGAATTTCGATATTCATTTAAAGGATCGAACTCTTTTCTTAAGAGATAACCGAATGAAGTTGATAGCAAAAGTGCAGATGACGAAGAATCGGCTATTTCTATTGGATATCAAATATGGTGAAGCAAAGTGTCTAAAATCATCGGTGAAAGATTCGGCTCGGTTATGGCATATGAGGTATGGACATCTCAATTTCGGCGGACTAAACTTGTTGGCGAGGAAGAACATGGTCAAAGGTTTGCAGATTATGAATGAACCGAAAGAGTTATGTGAAGGGTGTTTACTTGGTAAACATCACCGAGCAAGTTTTCCAAAAGAAGCCGAGTTTAAAGCCAAGGAGCCATTACAACTTGTCCACACCGATGTATGTGGACCAATTACTCCAAATTCATTTGGTGGAAAAAGGTACATTCTAACATTTATTGATGATTTCACAAGGAAAACATGGGTATATTTTCTAAAAAATAAATCGGAAGTTTTTGAAAATTTTAAAAGATTCAAAATGAATGTGGAAAAAGAAAGTGGGTTTTATTTGAAATCGGTCAGGTCAGACCGAGGTGGAGAATTCACTTCAAATGAGTTTGAAAATTTTTGCAAAGAAAATGGGATTCGGCATTTCTTAACGGCCTCCTATTCACCACAACAAAATGGAGTGGCCGAACGAAAAAATAGAACCATATTAGACATGGTGAGATGTATGTTGAGTAGTAAAAATATGCCGAAGGAATTTTGGGCAGAAGCGGTTGCATGTGCTGTGTACATTCTAAACCGATGCCCAACCCAGAGTCTACAAAAAGTAACACCGCAGGAGATGTGGCATGGTTATAAGCCGAATGTAAGTCACTTTAAAATTTTCGGGAGTATAGCATATGCTCATGTCCCCGAACAAAAGAGAGTAAAACTTGATGACCGAAGTTCTCGGTTGATTTTTATCGTTTATGATCTAAGAACCAAAGGCTACAAGCTGTTTGATCCAGTCAATAAGAAGGTCATTGTTAGCCGAGATGTCGAATTTGATGAAGAAAGCTCATGGAGTTGGAGCGATGAAGCCGAAAGCAGCAGACCGAATGAAGTACTCGGTCAAGAAGAAAAGAAAAGAAATGAAGTCGAAGTTGATGTTCCATCGCCTGCAACAACACCTCGGTTCAATTCGCCTCAAGTCGGTTCTCCACAAACCGAAGCGTCGTCAAGTTCAACTCCACCAAGAAATCCAAGGACGAGGACTATGACCGAGTTATATGAGGTAACCGAACTGCAAAATAATCTAACATTATTTTGTTTGTTTGCCGAATGCGAGCCAATGAATTTTGAAGAAGCGGTCAAAGACCGAAGGTGGAAAGAAGCAATGGACGAAGAAATCAGTGCTATTGAGAGAAATGGAACTTGGGAGATCACCGAACTTCCCAAAGGCAAGAAACCCATAGGAGTGAAATGGGTGTACAAGGAGAAAAAGAACGCTAAGGGAGAAATCGAGCGATACAAGGCAAGGTTAGTGGTCAAAGGCTACAAACAACAAGCTGGCATTGATTATGATGAAGTTTTCTCACCAGTAGCGCGACTCGAGACAATTCGACTGATCATTGCTATGGCGGCTCAATTCAGTTGGAAGATATATCAATTGGATGTTAAATCGGCATTCCTCAATGGATCTCTTGAAGAAGAAGTCTACATCGAGCAACCACTCGGTTATGAGAAGAAAGGACATGAGTCGAAAGTACTGAAGCTAAAGAAGGCTTTATATGGCCTGAAGCAGGCACCGAGAGCATGGAATAGTCGAATCGACATATACTTCCAAGCACACGGTTTCATGAAGTGTCCTTATGAGCATGCATTATACATAAAGAAGTCCGAAAAAGGTGATATTTTTATAGTATGTTTATATGTGGATGATCTCATCTTCACAGGAAACAATCCACGTATGTTCGATGACTTCAAAAGCTCGATGGTTAAAGAATTTGAAATGACTGACATCGGTCAGATGGCATATTATTTGGGAATAGAGGTAAAGCAAAGACCGAATGGGATTTTCTTATCCCAAGAAGGATATGCTCGGTCGATTTTGAGAAAGTTCAATATGGAGCAAAGCAATTCAGTCAATACCCCAGTAGACTGCGGAACAAAATTATCAAAGTTCGATGATGGGAGCAATGTGGACTCGACGCATTTTAAAAGCTTGGTAGGCAGTCTTCGGTATCTTACATGCACAAGACCGGATATTCTATATGGAGTCGGCTTGATCAGCCGATACATGGAAGAACCGAAATTGACACATTTATCAGCGGCGAAATGGATATTGAGATATATCAAAGGTACACCAAATTTCGGTTTGTTCTATTCGAAATCTAACAATTTTGAATTATATGCATATACCGATAGCGATTGAGGAGGAGATATAGATGACCGGAAAAGTACGACAGGGTACATTTTCTTCATCGGTGAATCAGCATTTACTTGGTGTTCCAAGAAGCAACCGATAGTGACACTATCAACTTGTGAAGCCGAATACGTTGCTATATCGGCTGGAGTTTGCCATGCTATATGGCTAAGAAATCTGCTGAAAGATCTAAAGGTTGAACAGGAAGGACCTACGAAGATGTATGTGGACAACCAATCTGCTATAGCACTGGCGAAGAATCCAGTGTTTCATGAACGAAGCAAGCACATTGATACTCGGTATCACTCTATCAGAGAACATGTGAGGAAGAAAGAGGTCGAACTCGTTCATGTCAAATCACAAGATCAACTGGCCGACATTTTTACAAAGCCCCTAAAATTTGAAGTGTTCGCAAAATTGCGAGGAAAGATCGTCATGGTAAAACAAGTTTAAGGGAGCATGTTAGAAATTAAACTTGTTTTCGGTTACAAAGAATTGAAGAGACATCGGTTATAAAAGGAAGGGATACCAATTCATGAATAGGTTTAATGAAAGGATATGTAACGGTTATTGTAATCAATTGGTATTATGAAGAGTCATAATGAAGGGGCATGTAAACTCCTATATAAGGAGATGTTTTGTAATGTTTTTAAAGAGCAATGAAAATATAAGAATAGTTTATTGATACTTTCTCCATTCTCTATCCATTCTCTCCTCCAAACACATTCGGCTACATCGTAGACCGAACATAAAGTTGTGAAGATCCTAACACTCTTGCTCAGAGAGTGAAATGAGCTTTCCTGTGCTTAGCTTGTTGATTCCTTCCATTGCGGCTACTGCAGAGAATGCCCAACAACATCCTGTTCGAAAAGTACAAATCAAATGGGCTATAATTTATCAAAAAGTAATAGGATTCAGAAACAGCGGTTCGAGTATAGAAGGCTTACCACATTGACCCTGATCCTTAACAGGAGTCACTGCACCCTTTGTTCTCCAATCCATGCTTGCTGGCATTGCAGTTACGTTCTCGTATCTAAAACCGGTTGTCACACTCTTAGTCAAAGAAGGCTTGAATCCGTTACGAGCCCTGAACTCGTCATTGGTAAGATCAGCAAATCGTGTGGCGCCTAGCTTGTACTTGTGGTTTCCTGCATTGAAAGACTCTACAAGATCCATGTTAGCCTGGAATATCTTGAATCGGTGTGCCTTCTCTGCTGCATCTTTGTACACTCGTTCATGTTTAGACATCCACTGCTCATGTCTCTCCTGCATTGACATTTCATTGAGCTCACGAGAAGCTGATGCAAAAGTAGCCCAAATGGCCATTACCGTCATGGCAAATAATAAGCATTTAAGTGTTGTAGGAGCCATTAGAGATATATCGAGATGTTAATTTGAGATGAGGCAATTAAGGTGGGATAGGTTTATATAGGGAATCCACAGTGCGTTGATCCATTTTTATTTTTCCCCTTGTTTTGGTAGAGAGCTACTGCAGCGTGCCGTAGAGCTTCATTTTGCCAATAATTGCATCTCATATATACTTGATCTATTCACACATTAATTTGTTTTTGTGTCTTATATGCATGATGGTTTATATATGTCCATCAAAGTGTTTCATACGTAGATGGGTATTAAATTAGAGATTAGTAGCTTTTAGGCTTGTTCATCTGTTGTATTCTTTCCTTTGTAGCATTATATAAGACTGAGTACTTTTGATGTTTTCCTTTGATAGTTACGGCTACATCAACCCAACCTCATTGTTTTACCTTATGATCCGAGTATCAGGGGGCCGTTTTCTTTTTTGTGAAGTTCGCTGAGGAAGTATGCCAAAATTCTATTGGTTAAATGGAAATAGTAGATATTATCCATCAAGATGATAAACATGATTTTAAATCTTGCATGGTCTATTCCAGTCTGGGATGGTCAATACGGATCCCATATATGACCAACTAAAATCCCGATACAGATGTTGATACCGAGAATTCAAACCTTGGTACTAGGTTCATCAGTTGATTATTGTGGTTTTATTATTAAGTTTGATAATGAGTTAGCGGGTTTATTTAATGGGTTAATGTGTTTATTAATGAGTTATTGGCTTATTTGACATCATTAATTACATAAAAAGCCAAAAGTTTATAGTTTCTTTGCAACATGTAGTAAAAAAAATCAGTAACTACCAAAAAATTGTCATATTGTTTATACCTATTTTCACTATTTTAATTATAATGTTTAGTAATTTGTTTAGTCAAATACTAAAAATATGATATTTCGATCCAAAATGGCCGATACAACGGAGAGGCTCTATTCAAATCCAAAAAATAATCATTTGATTCTAATAAGGTTATCGAGATTTTAAACCTTGGTTACAACTGCATATCAATCCTGTCTCCTGACACCGTGCATGTTAAATCTGGAGCACCTCCCTAGTGTTTCCTGTTGAGAACTTGCAATTTTGTCTCGATTTAAGTGATACTCTACTGTTTAACTTTACTTCAGAATTGTATCTATGGGGTGTAATTAAGCTTATTGAGGTTGCACGTATATTGATGGTATTTATATTCATCTGGAATAAAATGTTCAATGCAGCAGCTTTCTGGAAAGAAACAAAAATTATATTGGAAGTGAGAGTTGACCGTCTAATGGCTGGAAGATTACCTATTTTTCGTCCCCGCTCATCGAGCTTCATTTGTATAGAGGAATCTGAATTGTTCATTGATTCAATCTTGAAGTTTCCGAGGATCGTAGTCCAAGAGAATGATGAGCGCTTATGTTCATAATTCTGGATCATGAGGAGACACTGTTAAGAGCTGTTTTAAAACTTGTGAGTGTTTTCTTGGTTTTCATATTATTTTCAGATGAATTTTGAGTAGTGCTAGTGTAAGTTTGAAGCTCACTTCGTTGAACCAGGAACAATCATTAGTTATAGCTCTTTACTAGATAAATAAGTAGATTACTGATACAGTCAACATGCCCTTTTTTAAATTACCAACAGGGTCCATCAGTAATGATATAAAAAGGGTCCATCGGTAATGATGTTTAAATTACTATTACGGTCAACATGCCCTTTTTTAAATTACGAACAGGGTCCATCGGTAATGATGTTGGAATTCTTTGATACATCAAAACTAAAATGAATATCCGACTCTCTTGTTCTTGTCCTATTCTTATTTTATCTTCCGTGATCTTTTTTTTTTTTTGAGAACCCATGTGTTTGCACAAAAAAGTGGCATCCTGTCAGGCGGGCTGAATGAGGCAGGATAGAGAAAAGATAGTTCGGCTCAAACCACTTGGGACTGAATCATTTACTTAAGGAACAGTTCTGAAACAATTAAGAGAGATACGAAAGATTAAAATGGAGTCTCATAAGAGATTTGTAATCAAATGGGAGCCGGTGATTGCGAAAGTTAAACACCAAACAATAGTGTAATTGGCACCTGAATCAAGGAGAATCAAGGGTTTTAGATTACTTCCTAACAAACCCTAGTCTTATAGGCGAATGAAAGGGAGATCTCTTTCAATCAATCGACCAATTACTATTTTTTCTAGTTTTAGGGTTTCTCAGCCACTCCACCGTAGTTAATGTAATCTAAATCTTTAGTGATCAACGTATCTCCATCGAGGTCTTGTTGAAACTTATGACGACCATCCCTCCTCGATTAGGTATGCGTCCACGTTCCTTTAGATTTACAGAAAGCAGAGAATCAAGACAAAGGAATGCCCCTCGTTCCTTCTTTCGGCACTCATATAGCGCCGATTGGGGTATGGCCTACAGGGTTCCGCATCACTGCCACTGGGTTTCAGGAGGCATCGACCATACCGTTTTTAAATTTTGGCGCGCTAAAGAACCCTAACCTAGAATCTTAACTAGAGAATTAGACGAAAATAGAATGTAAACATCTTTACATCAAAGTGAACAAGAAATACAAGCTTTGTAGACCGGTCAATCACTTAAATAGCTCCGTGTAGTGGTCCTTTCTCTCCAGGTAGTGAACTCCCGGACTGAAGAAAGGCTCCACAAGATAAAAGGAACAAACTTGCTTGAAGTCTTCGAGGCCGAAAATAATCTACATCGAGGAGACACTGACTCAAGCTACCTCTTCACTAATTATGAAGAAAACAATCTAAACTAAATGACTAATCTAGTGTAAGTTGATGAAGTACGAATTTTGCTCACTTTAGAAATATTTTTCTCACTAATTTTCTTCACCTCCCAAAATCTAGAGAGCATGAGAAAGGAGATGAAGTGTAACACCCGAGCCCGATACTACTAATTTCTGTTACTGTTTGAGCGTAGGGTGTCACGCATTTCCTTTATCTTGCTTGTTTGTTGCTTACTGTAAAATTTTACCGAGTAAAATTCATTTTTTGCATATAACATTTTAAAGCATCTAAAATAAAATTAAAAATATTCATCTTGGCCTACTTGACACCCCTAACCCCGTTGTAGCGTCCGTACATCGTGTTCTCGTCCCGTTCAGTGAAACGGGCGAGTTTGGATGGCTACGTGCACGTACGTGTGTCCGTTTTGGGGGTATGCTTTTTAATCATAAGACACTTAATTTTAAAATTTGGATCTCTCTTAAAATCCTATTATTTCAATTTCAAATTTTTGGACCCGACCCGGACGCGATTTGGAAATGTTTTATTTGGCGCCAAAATCCAAAATTTTAATATTTTATAAACTTCGAATATTTCCTTAACTTATAATATATTTACTGTTTATTATATCTTTAAAACTTTATCTAAATTTTTCTTAAACCCACAAATCCTAACTCTCAGCCAATCAAACTCCCCCCATTTATTTTCCGTGGGCCCTCACCCTTATCTCTCTCTCTCTCCCTCTCATATCTCTCTCTCTCTCTCTCATTATATTCTTCTCTCTCTCTCTAACTTTATTCCTTTCATCTCTCTTATATTTAAAACTTTTCCCCTTCTCTATTTTCTCACGAACCCAGAGAACCCATCCGAGCCCCTCGCGCAAACCCTAGCCTCGTTCCCTTCGCCGCCGTAGCCCCGACACCGGCGCCAGCATCGCCTCCATCCTCGCCTCCTCGGCCTCGTCTCACCTACTTCCTCTTTCTTCGACCCCCGTGCACCCTGCACCAGCCGCAGCCACCTGCATCCCCCTGCTCACCGTCGGACCGCCGTCTGTCGCCGCCGACGACCCCATTCCCGTGTCCCCGGCCTCGCAAGCACACCCCTCGGTGAGATAAACTTCCCTCCTCTCTTCCCTTCTTCTTTCTTTCTCGGCTAATGCATTCTTGATCTGCAGACATCTCACCGCGGTCACTGTTAGCCACTGCCGGAGCCGTCGACCTCGTCGTCGTTCTCACGTCTCCTCTCTGGATAAGCCACAAGAACAGAACCGTTGTAAGCCTTCGCTCCTTCCTTATTTCTCTTCTTTTCTTGATTTCAAGTCTTGACCGTTCACTGTTCACCTTTTCGCCGGAATCCGACGATGCCAACGACATGATCCGACGTTCCAGCGAGGTACCCCTACCCGCGTGGTTCCATTGTTCGTTGTTTGGGTTCAATCTGTGAACCGTGCGCCCGTCGCGAGTTTCCCCGCCGACATTTACGTTCCGTTTTTCCCGGTTCGCGACCCGTCGAGGCAAGTACCCCTTGCTATATGCTATACAATATTTACATATATATTATGACACCCTAAACCTGTAAATTTAACTTGGTACGATCATTTCTCATTTTCGGGTACAATATTGCATTATATCATTTTACCGTTAAACTTGGAAACTACAGTTGCAAATTGAACCTAATAACCATATTTACCTGTTTAATCACATTTTTAATGTTAACGTAGCTTTATGGCATTTATCCCTGTAGTTCTGTTTCATTCGGACACTCATATGCATTTAACCTGAAATAGCTATACTGAACCGTTACATAAATCATTGCACCTCTGAGGGTTCTTAAACCTGTTAACATGACTAAACGGCTATACTTGTCTTACTGCACTCTTGTAATCATCTCTATGACAAATTTGATAACTGTATTGCAAATTGAATGAAACTGCCTATTACTTAATTCATTGCTTATCTCATGTTGTTGATACCCATGCTAGATTATATAACTGATTGTGAGCACACCCACGATATTGTTTACATCTTGACCTGACTTGCTACATATATATATTGTTATACCTGACATGGTACCGTACACTGTGACTTGACCTGATGTACCATGACCTGACCCGTTACCTGATCTTGTGTCTAATGCCAACAAACCTGACATGTAGTTCTCATGGACCGTTCCTGTTGTCTATCTAGACAAACCTGCTTTTACCTGATCCTGTGTTGGTATTAGTTCTTGATTGTTGAATACCTGACTTGACATACATAACTTGGGGGTATGGGGAAATCAAAGGTGAAACCTGACTTGTAACTCAACAGTTCGATACCTGTTCTGATCAGTCTTACGGGCTAGGCCAGCCCCGGAGTGATGATGCTGACATCACTCGCCCATCCTGCTACCTGTTACTGCCAGCGGCACGTCTCGGTTTCAGCCCGAGAGTCCTTGACCGTGGTCCCGGGCATGCACGGGATACTATTGAGTTACATCGATGATTCATCAATTGATTTCAAAGACTTTAGAATAGAAAACCTGATAGAACAGTTTAGTTTACCCACTGCACACTACCCTGTACTGATCTGATTCATATTATTGTTATTCTTGCTGTATTCATGTTTATATTGCATTGCCTGATACCCTGTTCATATTATATTACTTGATGACATGACGCGCTGACGTCTGGGTTTTGCATGGCCCAGATTCCGTATCGCTGTTGAAGTCTGAGCAGGAGTACTTCAGCCAGCAGGCTGAACTGTGAGTTCAGTAGTAGTTAGTTTTATTTCCTGCATTTATTTCCTGATGTGAGCCCTCATTATGGGACATACATTTCAGTTATTTGTATTAGATCATTTGCTTCCGCATTTATTTATTATTGACTCCTGTTATTCTGGGTTATGGACATGTTTTAGATAGTTTTATCTTGTTCTTGATATCTCTACAGCCGTAATGTGACTGTGGATGGATACTTCCTACCCACAGGTAGCATGGTTGGCTATGTCACGTGCCCAATCTAGCGTACTTTGGGAAGCGGGGCGTGACATGGTTCTTTTGGTATCAGAGCGATAGGTTAGTTGGGTTGATTCTTTTGTAGTTGGGTATTGTACCCAATACACGAATCGGAATACCCGTGTTTAGGAAACATGTCCTGCCACCTTGCCGTTTACCATTCTTGAATCACATTCTTCCTGATTATATCTTTTGCGATGTGCAAACTTCCTTTGCATATCGACTCGAAAACCTGATTCCTTGTTATCTCTAGGACTTAGGCGACTTGGGTGGAGTTAAGTAATTATGGCTATGATACCGCGGCATAGTTACAATGCGGTACTCTATTTAAGTATCTTGGAGTTCTAGCCTTGATCTATATTCAGAATCTATCATCATGCTAATGTTGGGTGTTTTGATTCCAGGAATATGGCCGGAAAGAATTTGAAGATGTACCAAAGACGTGCGGACAAAGCCGCCATGCGTAGAGTGATAAGGGGATTGCTGGAGAATCTAAAGAGACAGACCGAGCTAAAACCGGCATCTGCACTGAACCAAACGTCTGTACGTAGAAGTATTCCGGTGAACAGACGCAGCGTAGCACCAATAAAGAAAACAATTGTGGGTGATCGGAAAAGGAGCGTGATTTGTGACTACTGCCATGTACCCGGACATGTGCGAAAGGATTGTCGTAGGAGGCTGGGACTCTGTTTTGGTTGTGGAGCGGCAGATCACGCCATTAGTACTTGTCCGTCGAAGCTTCGTACGAGAGATGATATTCAGAAGCCTTCGCAGAGACCGTTCCAAGGACAGAAACAGCTGACTCAAGGACCTAATCAGGCTCGAGCTTTTACCTTGACAGCTGAGGAAGCTAAGGCATCAGGAGAAGTCGTTTCAGGTATTCTACTCGTTCATGGTTTTCCCGCATTGGCATTATTTGATTCTGGTGCATCCCATTGTTTTATGTCATCCAAGTTTATAACTACACACTCGATTGCCTGCACGACCCTGTCTAGTTTCTGGGACATACACACTGGGAATGGGAAAATCATATCTAGTAGGGAATGTAAAGATTGTACAGTTATTGTGTGCGGACGGGAGCTTTTTGCAGATTTCTTGGTGATTGATACGGGCAGCTATGAAATTGTCTTGGGAATGGATTTTCTTGGCACTTTCCACGCTCACATTGATTGTAGGGCAAAGAAAGTAATTTTCCAGATTCCCGGACATCCCGAGTTTACCTTCACTGGAGGAAGCAGTTCTGTCGGGCCAGTCGAGTTTAGGGTTAGGACGACAAACAATATTCTTGCAGCAATGGAAATTGATAATGGTGAAGAGCCGGCGGTTGTTCGCGATTTTATGGACGTGTTTGAAGATATATCGGGATTACCGCCGAAGCTAGACGTGGAGTTCGCAATTGATCTTATTCCTGGTGCAGCGCCAGTATCTAAAGCGTATTATCCAATGGCACCAATAGAATTGGAAGAAGTCAAGAAGCAGGTTGCTGAATTGCTTGAAAAGGGTTGGATTCGAAGCAGTAACTCGCCTTGGGGAGCTCCAGTTCTTTTAGTAAAGAAGAAGGATGGCACGAGAAGGATGTGTATCGACTATCGAGAATTAAACCGGATGACTATTAAGAACAAGTACCCTATCCCTCGCATTGGAGAACTTTTGAGCAGCTTAGTGGCGCGAGGGTATTCTCGAAGCTGGATTTGCGATCCGGATACCATCAGGTCCGAGTGAAAGCAGAAGATATTTGCAAGACGGCATTCCGAACTCGGTATGGACATTACGAGTACTTAGTGATGCCCTTCGGAGTAACGAATCGCCGGCAGTATTCATGGACTTGATGAACCGAATCTTTTCACCGTTCTTGGATCAGTTCATTGTGGTATTCATTGACGATATTCTGGTTTACTCGAAGAGTTTTGAGGAGCATGCTGAGCATTTGAAGATCGCACTGCAGACGTTGAGACAGGAGAAATTGTATGCGAAGATGAGTAAGTGCGAGTTTTGGCTGGAGGAAGTAAAGTTTTTGGGGCATGTTGTGTCTGGCGATGGCATTGCCGTCGATCCAGAAAAGATTGCAGCAGTTCGAGATTGTTGCTGAGATAAGTTTCCTTGGATTAGCCGGATACTACAGGAGATTTGTGGAGAACTTTGCTCGTCTGGCAGAGCGGTTAACCAAGCTTACGCGCAAGGAGGTACCTTTTGTATGGACGGATAAATGTGCATTAGCTTTTGAGACGTTGAAGCAGAAGTTGTTAACCGCCCCTATTCTGACCGTGCCAGACAATTCCGGAGGATTGGTGATTCACAGCGACGTATCTGGGAAAGGATTGGGATGTGTTCTGATGCAGCACGGTAAGGTTGTAGCATACGCATCGAGACAGTTGAAGACCCATGAGAAGAATTATCCAACACATGACTTGAAGCTTGCGGCTGTGATCTTCGCTTTGAAGATTTGGAGACACTACCTTTTAGGCGAAAAGGTCGAAGTTTTTACAGAACATAAGAGCTTGAAGTATGTGTTCACACAGAAGGAGCTTAACATGAGGCAGCGTAGATGGTTGGAGCTGATGGCTGACTACGATCTTGATCTTAAGTACCATCCGGGGAAGGTTAATGTTGTGCCGGATGCGCTTAGTCGGTTACTAGCAATTCAGGTGTTAACTACGCAGAAGGAGATCGTTGCAGATTTTCGAAGATTTGACTTGGAGGTTGTGCTACCGCGTTCTACGGGACAGTTGATGCATCTGCAAGTGCATTCGTCATTGATTGAGAATATTAAAGCAGCACAATCACAGGATCCTAGACTGCAAAAGTTTCGAGAGCAGATTGAAGCCGGACTACGAACAGATTTACTAATCCACGAAGATGGTTTGTTGAAGTACGGTAGCCGTTTGTGTGTGCCAAAGGGAGATATTCGTGAAGAGCTTTTGAAGGAGGCACACAGTTCAGCTTATTCTGTACATCCAGGAGGCACAAAGATGTACCGAGATATTCGACAGCATTTCTGGTGGGAAGGCATGAAACGGGAGATTGCTCGCTTTGTGGCAAAGTGCTTGGTGTGTCAGCAAGTTAAGGCTGAACACCAAAGGGTTGCTGGTTTATTGCAACCACTTCCGATTCCTCAGTGGAAGTGGGAACACATAACCATGGATTTCGTGACGGCTTTACCGCGGAGTCCAAAAGGCAACAATGCTGTATGGGTGATTGTTGATCGGTTGACCAAGGCAGCTTACTTTATTCCTTTTCGGGTTGGTTAATCAATAGAGACTTTGGCAGAGCGGTACATGCAGGAGATTATAAGATTGCATGGAGTACCGGTGAGCATCGTGTCCGATCGGGACACTCGGTTCTTATCACACTTTTGGCGGAGTTTACAAGAAAGTTTGGGGACTCGATTGAAGTTTAACACAGCTTATCATCCTCAAACTGATCGTCAGTCGGAGAGAACGATCCAAACTCTTGAAGATATGTTGAGAGAATGCATGTTGGACTTCAAGGGTTCGTGGGAGGATCATCTACATTTGGTGGAGTTTTCTTACAACAACAGTTTTCAGGCAACTATCCAGATGGCCCCGTTTGAAGTTTTATACAGTCGCAAGTTTCTTTCACCTGTTTGCTTGACGATGTTAGAGAACGAAGATTGTTGGGACCAGATTTGATCGTGCAGACAGTTGAGAAGGCTAACACTATCAGAAATCATATGAAGGCAGCACAAGACCAACAGAAGAGTTGGGCTGATACGTCAAGAAGACCTCTAGAGTTCGCCGTGGGTGATTTGGTATTCTTGAAGATATCACCGACTAGAGGGGTGATTCGTTTTGGGAGCCAAGGAAAGCTTAGTCCTCGATTCGTTGGACCCTTTGAGATCTTGGAGCGTGTTGGTGAGGTAGCGTACCATCTGGCGTTACCGCAGTCCTTGGCAAATGTGCACGATGTGTTTCACGTATCTCAACTATGAAGGTATGTTCGAGATGAAACGCACGTATTGGATCATTCGGAGTTATCAGTACAAGAAGACTTGACTTTTGAGGAGCGACCGGTTGAAATTGTGCATCGAAGAGAAAAGGTTCTTAAGAACAAAGTTATCCCCCTTGTGCTTGTTTTTTGGGGTAATCGCTCGCATGGAGAGTCCACTTGGGAACGAGAAGATGAAATCCGGCAGAGCTTTCCTCAACTTTTCCTGTAGTTTTTTATCATTGTATTCTTGGAATTTCGAGGACGAAATTCTTTTGTAGTTAGGTATAATGTAACACCCGAGCCCGATGCTACTAATTTCTGTTACTGTTTGAGCGTAGGGTGTCACGCATTTCCTTTATCTTGCTTGTTTGTTGCTTACTGTAAAATTTTACCGGGTAAAATTCATTTTTTGCATATAACATTTTAAAGCATCTAAAATAAAATTAAAAATATTCATCTTGGCCTACTTGACACCCCTAACCCTGATGTAGCGTCCGTACATCGTGTTCTCGTCCCGTTCAGTGAAACGGGCGAGTTTGGATGGCTACGTGCACGTACGTGTGTCCGTTTTGGGGGTATGCTTTTTAATCATAAGTCACTTAATTTTAAAATTTGGATCCCGCTTAAAATCCTATTATTTCAATTTCAAATTTTTGGACCCGACCCGGGCGCGATTTGGAAATGTTTTATTTGGCGTCAAAATCCAAAATTTTAATATTTTATAAACTTCGAATATTTCCTTAACTTATAATATATTTACTGTTTATTATATCTTTAAATCTTTATCTAATTTTTTCTTAAACCCACAAATCCTAACGCTCAGCCAATCAAACTCCCCCATTTATTTTACGTGGGCCCTCACCCTTATCTCTCTCTCTCTCTCTCCCTCACCGTCTCTCTCTCTCTCCCTCTCTCTCATTATATTCTTCTCTCTCTCTCTCTAACTTTAATCCTTTCCTCTCTCTTATATTTAAAACTTTTCCCCTCCTCTATTTTCTCACGAACCCATAGAACCCATCCGAGCCCCTCGCGCAAACCCTAGCCTCGTTCCCTTCGCCGCCGCAGCCCCGACGCCGACGCCAGCATCGCCTCCATCCTCGCCTCCTCGGCCTAGTCTCACCTAATTCCTCTTTCTTCGACCCCGGCGCACCCTGCACCAGCCGCAGCCACCTGCAACCCCCTGCTCACCGTCGGACCGCCGTCTGTCGCTGCCGACGACCCCGTTCCCGTGTCCCCGGCCTCGCAAGCACACCCCTCGGTGAGATAAACTTCCCTCCTCTCTTCCCTTCTTCTTTCTTTCTCGGCTAATGCGTTCTTGATGTGCAGACATCTCCCCGCGGTCGCTGTTGGCCACCGCCGGAGCCATCGACCTCGTCGTCGTTCTCACGTCTCCCCTCTAGATAAGCCACAAGAACAGAACCGTTGTAAGCCTTCGCTCCTTCCTTGTTTCTCTTTTTTTCTTGATTTCAAGTCTTGACCGTTCACTGTTCACCTTTTCGCCGGAATCCGACGATGCCGACGACGTGATCCGACGTTCCAGCGAGGTACCCCTACCCGCGTGGTTCCATTGTTCATTGTTTGGGTTCAATGCATGAACCGTGCGCCCGTCGCGAGTTTCCCCGCCGACGTTTACGTTCCGTTTTTCCCGGTTCGGGACCCGTCGAGACAAGTACCCCTTGCTACATGCTATACAATATTTACATATATATTATGACACCCTAAACCTGTAAATTTAACTTGGTACGATCATTTCTCATTTTCGGGTACAATATTGCATTATATCATTTTACCGTTAAACTTGGAACCTACAGTTGAAAATTGAACCTAATAACCATATTTACCTGTTTAATCACATTTTTAATGTTAACGTAGCTTATGTCATTTATCCCTGTAGTTCTGTTTCATTCGGACACTCGTATGCATTTAACCTGAAATAGCTGTACTGAACCATTACATAAATCATTGCACCTCTAAGGGTTCTTAAACCTGTTAACATGACTAAACGGCTATACTTGTCTTACTGCACTCTTGTAATCATCTCTGTGACAAATTTGATAACTGTATTGCAAATTGAATGAAACTGCCTATTACTTAATTCATTGCTTATCTCATGTTGTTGATACCCATGCTAGATTATATAACTGATTGTGAGCACACCCACGATATTGTTTACATCTTGACCTGACTTGCTACATATATATATTGTTATACCTGACATGGTACCGTACACTGTGACTTGACCTGATGTACCATGACCTGACCCGTTACCTGATCTTGTGTCTAATGCCAACAAACCTGACATGTAGTCCTCATGGACCATTCCTGTTGTCTATCCAGACAAACCTGTTTTTATCTGATCCTGTGTTGGCATTAGTTCTTGATTGCTGAATACCTGACTTGACATACATAACTTGGGGATATGGGGAAATCAAAGGTGAAACCTGACTTGTAACTCAACAGTTCGATACCTGTTCTGATCAGTCTTACGGGCTAGGCCATCCCCGGAGTGATGATGCTGACATCACTCGCCCATCCTGCTACCTGTTACTGCCTAGCGGCACGTCTCGGTTTCAGCCCGAGAGTCCTTGACCGTGGTCCCGGGCATGCACGGGATACTATTGAGTTACATCGATGATTCATCAATTGATTTCAAAGACTTTAGAATAGAAAACCTGATAGAACAGTTTAGTTTACCCACTGCACACTACCCTGTACTGATCTGATTCATATTATTGTTATTCTTGCTGTATTCATGTTTATATTGCATTGCCTGATACCCTGTTCATATTATATTACTTGATGACATGACGCGCTGATGTCTGGGTTTTGCATGGCCCAGATTCCGTACCGCTGTTGCAGTCCGAGCAGGAGTACTTCAGCCAGCAGGCTGAACTGTGAGTTCAGTAGTAGTTAGTTTTATTTCCTGCATTTATTTCCTGATGTGAGCCCGCATTATGGGACATACATTTCAGTTATTTGTATTGGATCATTTGCTTCCGCATTTATTTATTATTGACTCCTGTTATTCTGGGTTATGGACATGTTTTAGATAGTTTTATCTTGTTCTTGATATCTCTACAGCCGTAATGTGACTGTGGATGGATACTTCCTACCCACAGGCAGCATGGTTGGCTATGTCACGTGCCCAATATAGCGTACTCTGGGAAGCGGGGCGTGACATGAAGAAAAGCAACCATGGAAAAAGGCTCAAATGTAGAATGGCAATCATGGGTGAGTTAATATCATATACCAACCCTTGTAGAGACTAAACCATGGCTAATCATAATGGTTGGGTTAATAAATAACTTAAGTAAAACAAAATTAGTGGACTAAGTCAATGGCTCCACAAGCTTCCACAAGTTTCAACCATTAGACTAATTTCCAACTAATTTTGATTTACTTTAAATAAATAAAACCCTTCATTATGTTAAGCATGGTGTGAGTCTCATATACCCATGTTGCATGTAGCAACAAGCATAACACAATAATATATATCGCATATATATTAAGTGTACATACTAGTGAGAAAAAGAAATGCTTAAGTGGGCTAATATTAGTTAATGTAAAATAATATATCAAATATATAATTATACATTAAATTATTAAATCTACACTTGATTTAATAATCCGGCTATATCACATATAACCGACTAATATCATATGTATTAACTTATCGAATCAACACTTGATCCGATAACCCGGCTATATCTCATATAACCGACTGATATCACATATCACGAGAACAGAATGCGGTATCACATACACGCATTAATCTCGGTCCCGCACATATCACATATGTGCTCCTACTTCGTTTCTCTTCAGCCAGAAAAGCTCTGTGTAGGACTCTAAAGACTCGTCAATATGCCGGCAGTAGGTGATGATCACATCAAACACCCACAAGCCGTCAGCGGTATTAGCTGGACGTAACGGCTACCCGGGTATTGAGCGATCAGAAGATCAACACGCAAACCTGCTCATACTCCTGCGAATCCAATAAGTAACACTACCGTACAGTCCGGTTTCTTCGTCAGATATGTCGTATATCTCAGCCCGGGGGTGGTAAACGTCAGACCCCAATAGCCTGATAAGTCATTCCGATGTGAGACCCATAACGGTTCGAAAAACTACTGATAACACTTACCAGTAAATCTCAGCAATCCTGACCAGGTATTTCCTGTTATGGCCAATCGAGTATAGCGCAACATCAACCCCCAATACCGGGTGAGACGAAATCCCATCCTATCGCTCATTGCCTCCATGTGACTCGGGACTGTACCCAAAAACCACCGTTTTGCACGTTCTCTTGAACGTGGTAAGGTGGAAATCAAAGCACGGTGGAAATCACATAAGTCTCTATGACGATCTCGGGTCAACAGACTAACCTGTACCATTGTCACCAGAAAACTGCTATCTGACGTGAGGTATAATACCCTATAGGAGTTCTCGACCAGTCCGTTCAGTATATCCAGTCTCCACTGAGCACACGTATACCATCTTTGATGTCAAACACCAATGGATATGGGATCATTCATCACCCATCACATGGGTCGAGAAGCGTATACACTAGTCTAATCTGGAATATCGATGCCCCGTCTCGATACTCCCACGATTAGGAACTATTAAAGGATGTACTTACCGACTACCTTGGCCCCACTAATATGATCTACATCATAATCCCGGTAGTATAGTACCCATCCTAAGGGCTTTATCAACATGTAACAGAGAGAAAATTAGTGTACATGTTAAGATAAAAAGCAACAAGATAGCATACTATCAAGTCGATCAAGAAAGTTCTCCGTATATATGTCCAAGCATCCACTATAATATACATCACATGTATAATAATGGCCTCTAGGGCATACATATAACTAACAATCTCCCACTTGCACTAAGGCCATTTGTTGTAATATCTCATACTCAACGCCCCATAAAATTCTCTCTAGGGAAAGGTCTCTGTGAGTGGATCCGCCGTAGGTGCAACTCGAAGCCTCGAACTTGCCCCTACGGATATATCTGTAGGTCCCATTTTCCCTACGGATTAGGCCGTAGGGACAAAAAATTTATTTTATTTACGGTTTTATAAAATGGATTAGGTGTCCCTACGGACTTATCCGTAGGGCTAAGTAGTTGCCCCTACGGATAAGTGCGTAGGTACATATCCGTAGGGGCAAAATATCAGGATACCTGATATTTTTCCCCTACGGATACCTGTGTAGGAGGATTTTTTTGCCCCTACGGATATATCCGTAGGGGCAAGCTTAACCCGTAATACTGAGATCATAGGGGCAAAATAACATGTATCCTGATATTGTGCCCCTACGGATAAATCTGTAGGTATATAGTTGGGCCCTACGGATTAATCCGTAGGGGCAATGAAGGGCCCTACGGTTAAATCCGTAGGTACATATTATCAGGTTTTTTTTAAAAGGGCTGCCTATTTTTTTCTCGCCATGTGCACAATAATATATACATCGATCATATATAAAATTAATCATCACATAGAACATATATCGCAGTATTCATAATCACATCTCACGCATAATATACACAAAAGAAACCAAAAAGCAGAATATGATATCAATATAAACACGCAAACACCACCAATATCAATATCGTCCAAAATATAGTACAATATGTATCATATAAATAAATACATGTTTAAAATATAAGAATCAAAAAGCTACCCTAGCTCGGTCCAGCTTCACCTCTGATAAACGCCAGAATCTGGCGCGCCTGCTCCTCGGTCAATAAATCATGCAATGCGGAGCATGCGGGAGTCTGAGCGGGCTGTGGAGCTGGCGATGTGGTCTGCGCAGCCGCCGTCGAGGTAGTGGCCTGCGGAGCCGCGGCTGCGGGAGTCTGAGCAGGTGGTGGAGCTATAGGAGCTGTCTGCGGAACCGCGGCCGATGTAGTGGCTTGCGGAGCCGCAGCCGAAGGAGATGCATGTGGAGGCTTGGCCGATGTACCCTGTCGTGTCTGGACCTAACATGTGTAATAAGCGAGTAAGAACTGTGTATTATTCGAATTCGTATCATTATCAAGTTATTTCGAAACCCCATTTGGATATCTAGTTTGGAAAACCGTAGTTTATTTTAATTAGATATGTATGTATGATTAATCAAAGCTAAGTCTACAACCAAATAAGCTCAGGCTACGTACTAATATTGGATATGTTGATATCTATAATATGACATGATATTTTACTATTAAGTAGTATACATACCAGCATCTCCTTCAACTCCTGAACGGTGGCCTTCAAGCTCTCCAGTTCCAGCTGGACACGTCGCTCACTGGAGACGGAGGAAGTAACCGCCCGGGTGGAGTCCAATCTCATATGGGCCCTGCTAGGGCCCAGTCCCCGGCCTTTCTCCCATCCTCCGTGGTGCCCTCCGTGTGCGGTGTCCAGGACTTAGGTTAGCAGCATCGGATCACTCTGTCCGGTAAAATCGATCCCCGATGTCTCGGCCTGCTCAACCACCCGCTCCTACACCCACATTAACCAGTAAAATATAAGTATATCCACTAGTAAAATTGTAACGTTTTGAAAATCGTTTCGGTGAAATTTCGAAAAATCGGTAAAATAAGAGGGTTTTCTGTAAAAAGTCAAAATACAAATATCTTATTATAAAAATTAAATATACATATTCTAGCTATGTAATTGCTATTGTTTGGTGTTTATTGAGCCGCTGGTGAAATTTCAAATTTTCTGAAAAAATATTATTTTATTATTATTTTAAGCCGTCACTAATACATTTAATTAGGGAAAATTACAAATTGGAATGAGTTGAAACAAATTTTGTGCATCATAAAACATTAAATAAAATTTTATCATGTGGTTTTTGGAACGAAATCATTTGCCAAAACGGTTTAGAAATTATTGAAGAAAAAAGGCTTTTTTTTAGCGTAAATGGATGCTTGGGGTATTGTATTTATCATTTTTCATCACCCCACACCCGTACCCACACCCACACACCCCCACTTACTCCTCCCCATGGCTGAATTCAGCAGCCACCATATTTTTCCCCACTTGATTTTCAAAGAAAAGAAAAGAAAGAAAAGAAAAGAATACAATAGAAAATGATAGAAATTGAGTGGACTTTGACTAGATTTATCTTTCCCCACCTCACTCTCTCTCCTCCCTCACCCAATCCCCACAAATTTCTGGGCAAAACCTGCACCAAAAACAGCCCCTTTTGATTCTTCTCCACTTCATTGCAAAACCCACAAAATTCCACCAAAAATCCAAGTCAAAAATCCCACAAAAACAAAATCCAATCTCTACCCATTATTTCTTTGCCCAAGCTAGCATGGATCTTGGAGGAAATTTGGCATTTTGGAGGCCATGATCTTCATGTTGATCTCTTGATCATGAGGTATAAAAAATTCTTCCATATTTGTTAATTGTTAGTTGTATGTTTAAAGCAAACTTGTTTAGATATTTAAAAAATATAAATAAAGGGGTTTTGAATTCAAGTGTAGAAATTCAAGTGGATGGTTTTGGATTATAGTTAGGGTTTTGTTGTATGATTATGGTTGCAAGTGGGATTCTTCTTTTGTGGAATGTGAAACATAATCAAATTGTTAGTTGTAAATTGTTAAGTTGAAATTGTAATATTTAAGCTATTTTACTTACTAGATTTTTGGAAAATTATTGAATGTCTTAGATTAAAATATAATTATGGTTTCATGTCATTATTAGTATTATAATAAGTGGTTTAATGCCTTTGGACCATGCAAAACCAAGCTTATTTGTAAAATTATGAATTTTACTTTAAAAATTGTTAAAATTGGTTATTTTTGCAAACTTGAATATTGGGTTAATGATAATTAATGAGATTAAAAGTATGGAAATGGTTTATATGACCTGGTTATGATACTTAGTGAATATTATGGCTATTAGTTGGGTTAAAATATCAAGTTTCGAATTAAAACGGTAATTAAGTGCTTTCTAGGTTTTGTGAAATAAATCGATTTGAGCAAATTTAAGGTTTTTATGAGCTGCACCATATTTTCAATTAAATTCTAGTGCGTTATGAACGCGTGATTGGTATTTTGGGTTTTTCTCGATTGATTGACGTTTGTACATCGACATCGAGGATTGGTTTGGCTATTTTGGCATGCGTAGGCGATAGGTTTTGACCTATGCGTGATACGCGTGCCGATTTGATTTTCGTGTGCCGTTTCGATTTCGAATTTGGTTTTAATGCGATACGATGCGTTATGATATGTAGGTACCCCATGTGGACTTCGAGACGACAAGCAAGCACGTGGCGACGTCGGCACCGGCTAGCGAGGACCAGGTGAGTAGATTTATATCTATGGGGAGAAGTCGGGTGGATGGCGTATAGCACCCCCGCAGTCCGTGGTGATGTATACGGATGCGTATACACACCAACAATTTATGATATGTTGTTAGGATTTATTATTGATGATTTTAGATGGATATTGGTGTTGGATTGGTGCATGGTTACGAAACCTTAGGTAGTGGGTGCACTACACTTACACATACACACATATACATACTTGCATACATTCCTTATTTCATATGTGCGTGTATGGGAATATATATTTATGTGTTCACATGGGTATGGGACTATGTGTTCATATACTGGATTTGAGGATAGTATTTGGAATTTGAGATGAGTCGATGAGATTGGGCTTGAGGCCAGGAGATCGGTGATGTGATTTGGTTCGTATTGAGATACGACCTGATGTTTTAGCGGGTCTTCTGACGTAGTAATTCTTACACCCGCATGCATACATAGATGGCATCAATATTGTACTATACGTAGGACATTATTCCGGATCATGATATTTGATAAAGAAGATACCAAATGAATAGTGTGATTGATGTGATTTTGACCCGTACCCAGATTTGGGGATGCCGTACGACGGATTTACGTACGAGCTATATATTGATGATTGATCCGCACTCTTGACTTGGGATATCTGATTATAGATATGGTATCGGATATGATATTATTGAGGCGGGATCACCGACTAATATATATATACAGGTATGTATATACATCGACTCAGATGTTAGGCGGTTTCCTTACCTGTAGTCCAGCTGGTTAGCTTAGCCCTTTAGTTTAGTTTAGTTGTTAGATTAGATTCGATTCTTACCTATTTCAAAAACTAACGAATCGTGGGTATTTTAAAAGACAGCCCAAGGGATCCTACGGATATTTCAAAAGACGTATCTTTTCATAAAAACACCGTAGCCCCTATTTTCAAAACCCCATGATTCGTGTTATTTCAAAAGGCACCATTTGTAGGACTTATATTAGTTTAATACTGATTAGTTATCGTTGTGTCTAGTATTCTGCTTCCGCACATTATTGCTGTTCGCTCTGCCCCGCATACTTATTTTGCTGCATACTCCATTATTGATATCATGATGTTAGGACATCAGCACCATTACCAATGATGCGTATGTACCACATACACTTACTTGCCGGCTCACACACATCTTCATCGGTAATTGCCATGTCACGTACACTTAGAAAATACTATTGCTTGGCTTAGCTTGTTAGTTAGTAGTTGATACGATATTAGTGTACCTGGGTTATATGCCAGTTTAGACATTGTAGTTATTACTTGTCACTTCATGCATACTGTTATTCCATTGTTCATGCCTAGTTATTAATCATACATTGCAACTTGGTTATTGACACCATATACATTCATTAGCATTGACATATGCACTTGTGATGACTTCTTGAGATTTATGATATTTCTGGATTTCGGGGGAAAGCCGCAAAATTTCTAAACTTATTAACCTTTTAAAATATGTAAATTGCGGTTTTCTAGTGATGTAAGTGTCGTCCACCATGAGTTTGATGTGGTTTTCGAGATCCGTGTCGAGGAGTGGAGGAACCGTCACGGGTACATGGTAGGCCCGGTATGGTACCCCGGGGCAAGATGAATGTGGTGTTGACGTTGAGCCTGGCAGGGGACAGATTACCTACCGGTGATATTACCCGACGCGTCGGATATCCAGAGGATACCGTCGTGGTCTTGAGATGGATGGTAGGGGCCGGTCTGGACTGACGGCGCCCTAGATATTGAGATTGAGACATTGATATTTCGAGACAGTGAGATTTATGTTTTGTGTCGATGCTAGACACTGTTGATACTGATTTCATTATGATACCTCAGTTTAAAAATACGAAGGAAATCCCACTAATTTATGAAAACAGTTTCTTCATTTACATGTATTCTGTTTTCATGCATTCATACCTCATTCATATGATATATTGCTACCTGAGGCACTGACACGGGCACATGAGATTTCACTCGGTTAGATATTACCCTAGCCATTGTTATAGGCTGCTGGTTATGTATATTTTTGAGGATATATTATGATCATTGACCTAGGTTGCGTTATTTATGCGATTTCTGTGCGTAGATGTTTTTCTATTCACGAGTTGGCAACTCACCCCCGTTGTGCCCCAGTTTCTTGCAGGTTTTGCCGTACAGGTTTAATTACGGCTTTGCGGGCTCAGTTTCATTCGGGTGACTTGCTAGTAGGTGGGTTTTTCTTGTATCGTACCCATCATATTACCTTGTATAATATTATTCCATTGTATCTAGTAAATTCCATCAACCAAACATGTATTTATTTTGAGATAGAGACCAGTGATGTTATTCCTTCGACCTTAGAGTCGCGCGTTATATTTATGTGGTTTTCTTGTGGTTTTGAGTTTCCTTTTGAATTTTGATCCTCGCCGTTGGCGTTGTATATTATATTGCTTGTGTGGTTGTGACCGTCGATTGACGAAGAGCTAGCTCCCGCTTGGGGATGCCTTTTTATTGATTTCGTATACTATTCATGTTGTATCCCGTTTGGGAGCCAGTATTTTCAAAGGAGGCTCTGCCGAAATTTTCGGGAAATATTTGATGTTTTTTTTAAACCGCATAATTCGGCTTATGCTATTAAAACTACTTGTTTTAAATTGGTTTTCCTTCACTCTACTACTTTTCTTGGTTTGGATTTCTGGGTTTTCGGCTTACTTAGATTACGTACGCCTCGAGACGTTCGTAGTTTAAGTGCCGGTCATATTCCGTACTTTCGGGACGTGACAAAGTTGGTATCAGAGCGTTAGGTTTTAACCTTCGGAGCGTAGGATGACCCTTGGTTGATGGAATAGGTGACTAAAGTAGAGTGACGTACCGTTGGTATGTTCCGCGGTATATTTACGACACGCCACTCCACTTAAGAAGCCTTAGGATGTACATTTTCTTGTTCAGTATTATATTCCTTCATGATCTAGCCTCATCGTTACCAGTTTGGTTTTGCTGCCACGATTTCGGGCAGGGAGAGCTACGGCTAGAGTTGCGGTCAACAGGAGCTCGTCACAAACGAAGACTGACCCGGGCATGATTCCGGCGACACCCAATTGCAGAGATGTGTCTTTTTACTGTGTTTCCGCGCCACGAGCGTTTGGCGGATCGCCTTTATGAGGTTACTCGGAGGTGCTGATCGACACTAGAGAATTGAGCCACTGATAGAGGCCAGCCAGATTTTGATGACCGTTGGTGTATTGCTTACTCAAGATGATTGAGGCACTGTTCAGCGTGCAGACGAGTGAGCCAGTTGTTGCTGCGAGCGACGAGATATCGCCCCATATGTTGGAGCTATTGCGGGATGAGTTGTACTAATAGATGATAGAAGGTCGCTAGTCACCCGATGATGAATGACTAGGACATGTGGTTCGTTCGCCTACCCAATGAGAGGTCATCAGATAGATTGATTCCAGCTAGAGACGACTTCACGCGGAGGCGTTGGGAGTCGACAGAGACGATCGAATGTCAGAAACCTATTATTCCAAGTTTAAAGTATTCGGAAGGGCATGCAGGCAATTCTATGGACCCTCTAGAAGAATGAAATCCTAACTCGACTTAATGACCGTGTGAAAGCCTTTGAACCTTAGGGTTTGCGGCAGTTCTGCGGCGCCATTAGTGAGGCTTGGGTTTGCCCTTCTACGGCTGGACCACCGATACTATGGTATGTACTCGATACTATTAAACTGTGCCCAAGATGTTGAGCCCTTGGGGGATTATGCGGTTTTGACAATCGATTGGATGGTTCGACTTAATTCGGACGCTAGGTGGTGAGATGCATTTCTTGGGAGACTCCCGATACGAGGATAGCCGTTGGAGCTCAGTCCATGCAGCCACGACGAGACGAGTCCAAAGCAGACGACATTAGAGAAAAGTGAAGTAAGAGGTTCGTACCAGATCTAGATGAGATGACGTTCCACTCCGCCGACATCAGAGATGCGATGCGCATGCCGAGGCATGGTACTTGGATTTACCTTTCAGAAGGAGTTGCGATGAGTATGCAGTCGTTCCAGAGCAAGATGCAGATATAGGAAAGGACGATGACTTCCGGACAGTTGGCAGAGATGAGACATGGAAGAGACCGTGAGCAGGATTCCTTCCAGGACACTGCTGCAATGATACTTGCACCTAGGATCAGATGTGTCACGTACATTCAGAGAGCCAGAGGCCGACGCCAGCGATATGCTGTCTTACGAGTGGTTGCGATGATTGACCGAGAGATGACCAGAGAAGTGCCAGAACGGAATCATCCCCGTTAGCACATCTGACAGGGCCGATGAGCCGATGGACCGAGAAATTGGTAATTCACAGTGAAGACCTTGACCCAGGAGTGGTCATTGTTACGCACACCAGCAGGCCAGAGTTCATGATCATCGAAGAGACGTCCCACTAGTGACCGCGACAGTTGGCCCGAGATTCTTAGAGGATGCACTTGAGCGGTACTATTCCGTCATTATTGATTTTGATGTTTTGGGTGATTTATTCGCATGATTTGATTTTGATGATTGAGGATTTACGATCTTTGCATAGTGTTGCACTCGATATCGTTTTCGTGCCTTGGTTTCACGTGTTTGTGATTTTACGGTTTTAGACATTTGAGTTGATTTTGTGCGTATGCACGCACACGATTTGGTTCCTGCACCCTGTATAGTTTATATATGCTTGCAGTGCAGTGATACGCCTTTTGGGCACTTAGATGCACTGGACTTCGATTTCGATTGCGATACTTGATAATTATTTTGTGCACCTTGTGCACCTGATTTGATTTTGCGCATGTTCGGCGCTTGATATTGGATTTCATGATTTCGTGCATGATGGATGCCCCTGGTTTTGTGTTTTCGTGCATGTTGGGCGCATGTTTTGAGGTGCGATTTTGGTGCACACCAGATGCACTAAATCGAGATTCTTCGTGCATGTCAGATGCACCTGATTTCGCTGTCAGGCACACACGTTGCCTACGACAGATGCTTTGTGCACACCCGATGCACTTAGATCTTGTTTCTGTGCACTTGTATGGCACTTATATGGATTTTGATTGTCGTGCGCACCAGACACACGTAGTATTCATACGCATATTTTGGGATTGATTTCTTATAGAGCAGTACGTTTTTTTAATATGATATTGGCTATGTGTTTTTGTATGGAGCAGGACTAGTCAGAGGACAGCACCTGAATGTATTTTGCATGCATTGATAGCTATTGAAGGGAATTCCAAAAAGCGAGCTATAGTCTCAGTATTTACCTACGTGTCTGATATGACGCGAAATGTTTAAAACAAGGAAAACCCTTCTAAATTGTTTCCTAAAACGGCGGAACGTACATTTCAAACAAAGGTATATATGTATATAGTTATTTTCTTATGATAGACGTCCGCCACTGTGCAGTGTTATGCGCATTGCACAGCAACTTAAAGGATTTGGCATGCATTTCCTCCTAATATTTGCATGTATAGTTCCGATTTTTAGCATATCGGTCTTGCTTGAGATTTGGAATTCGTGTCTTCACCTTGACTCCGATGATTGCGGGATGCTTGACGGAGTTTTGATTTGAGTTATATGCTCATTTTTCAAGCGCATGCGCTGCGCTACGATTTGTTTTATGTAGTTACAATTTCGGAGCCCCGACGACTTGATGGTTTTTCTTAGATGTTTTAGTATTTGGGAGAGTTTGAATTTAAATTCGGGGACCGAATTTCTTTAAGGGGGGAAGATTGTAACGTTTTGAAAATCGTTTCGGTGAAATTTCGAAAAATCGGTAAAATAAGTGGGTTTTCTGTAAAAAGTCAAAATACAAATATTTTATTATAAAAATTAAATATACATATTCTAGCTATGTAATTGCTATTATTTGGTGTTTATTGAGCCGCTGGTGAAATTTTAAATTTTCTGAAAAAATATTATTTTATTATTATTTTAAGCCGTCACTAATACATTTAATTAGGGAAAATTACAAATTGGAATGAGTTGAAACAAATTTTGTGCATCATAAAACATTAAATAAAATTTTATCATGTGGTTTTTGGAACGAAATCATTTGCCAAAACGGTTTAGAAATTATTGAAGAAAAAAGGCTTTTTTTTAGCGTAAATGGATGCTTGGGGTATTATATTTATCATTTTTCATCACCCCACACCCGTACCCACACCCACACACCCCCACTTACTCCTCCCCATGGCTGAATTCAGCAGCCACCATATTTTTCCCCACTTGATTTTCAAAGAAAAGAAAAGAAAGAAAAGAAAAGAATACAATAGAAAATGATAGAAATTGAGTGGACTTTGACTAGATTTATCTTTCCCCACCTCACTCTCTCTCCTCCCTCACCCAATCCCCACAAATTTCTGGGCAAAACCTGCACCAAAAACAGCCCCTCTTGATTCTTCTCCACTTCATTGCAAAACCCACAAAATTCCACCAAAAATCCAAGTCAAAAATCCCACAAAAACAAAATCCAATCTCTACCCATTATTTCTTTGCCCAAGCTAGCATGGATCTTGGAGGAAATTTGGCATTTTGGAGGCCATGATCTTCATGTTGATCTCTTGATCATGAGGTATAAAAAATTCTTCCATATTTGTTAATTGTTAGTTGTATGTTTAAAGCAAACTTGTTTAGATGTTTAAAAAATATAAATAAAGGGGTTTTGAATTCAAGTGTAGAAATTCAAGTGGATGGTTTTGGATTATAGTTAGGGTTTTGTTGTATGATTATGGTTGCAAGTGGGATTCTTCTTTTGTGGAATGTGAAACATAATCAAATTGTTAGTTGTAAATTGTTAAGTTGAAATTGTAATATTTAAGCTATTTTACTTACTAGATTTTTGGAAAATTATTGAATGTCTTAGATTAAAATATAATTATGGTTTCATGTCATTATTAGTATTATAATAAGTGGTTTAATGCCTTTGGACCATGCAAAACCAAGCTTATTTGTAAAATTATGAATTTTACTTTAAAAATTGTTAAAATTGGTTATTTTTGCAAACTTGAATATTGGGTTAATGATAATTAATGAGATTAAAAGTATGGAAATGGTTTATATGACCTGGTTATGATACTTAGTGAATATTATGGCTATTAGTTGGGTTAAAACATCAAGTTTCGAATTAAAACGGTAATTAAGTGCTTTCTAGGTTTTGTGAAATAAATCGATTTGAGCAAATTTAAGGTTTTTATGAGCTGCACCATATTTTCAATTAAATTCTAGTGCGTTATGAACGCGTGATTGGTATTTTGGGTTTTTCTCGATTGATTGACGTTTGTACATCGACATCGAGGGTTGGTTTGGCTATTTTGGCATGCGTAGGCGATAGGTTTTGACCTATGCGTGATACGCTTGCCGATTTGATTTTCGTGTGCCGTTTCGATTTCGAATTTGGTTTTAATGCGATACGATGCGTTATGATATGTAGGTACCCCATGTGCACTTCGAGACGACAAGCAAGCACGTGGCGACGTCGGCACCGGCTAGCGAGGACCAGGTGAGTAGATTTATATCTACGGGGAGAAGTCGGGTGGATGGCGTATAGCACCCCCGCAGTCCGTGGTGATGTATACGGATGCGTATACACACCAACAATTTATGATATGTTGTTAGGATTTATTATTGATGATTTTAGATGGATATTGGTGTTGGATTGGTGCATTGTTACGAAACCTTAGGTAGTGGGTGCACTACACTTACACATACACACATATACATACTTGCATACATTCCTTATTTCATATGTGCATGTATGGGAATATATATTTATGTGTTCACATGGGTATGGGACTATGTGTTCATATACTGGATTTGAGGATAGTATTTGGAATTTGAGATGAGTCGATGAGATTGGGCTTGAGGCCAGGAGATCGGTGATGTGATTTGGTTCGTATTGAGATACGACCTGATGTTTTAGCGGGTCTTCTGACGTAGTAATTCTTACAACCGCATGCATACATAGAAGGTATCAATATTGTACTATACGTAGGGCATTATTCCGGATCACGATATTTGATAAAGAAGATACCAAATGAATAGTGTGATTGATGTGACTTTGACCCGTACCCAGATTTGGGGATGCCGTACGACGGATTTACGTACGAGCTATATATTGATGATTGATCCGCACTCTTGACTTGGGATATCTGATTATAGATATGGTATCGGATATGATATTATTGAGGCGGGATCACCGACTAATATATATATACAGGTATGTATATACATCGACTCAGATGTTAGGCGGTTTCCTTACCTGTAGTCCAGCTGGTTAGCTTAGCCCTTTAGTTTAGTTTAGTTGTTAGATTAGATTCGATTCTTACCTATTTCAAAAACTAACGAATCGTGGGTATTTTAAAAGACAGCCCAAGGGATCCTACGGATATTTCAAAAGACGTATCTTTTCATAAAAACACCGTAGCCCCTATTTTCAAAACCCCATGATTCGTGTTATTTCAAAAGGCACCATTTGTAGGACTTATATTAGTTTAATACTGATTAGTTATCGTTGTGTCTAGTATTCTGCTTCCGCACATTATTGCTGTTCGTTCTGCCCCGCATACTTATTTTGCTGCATACTCCATTATTGATATCATGATGTTAGGACACCAGCACCATTACCGATGATGCGTATGTACCACATACACTTACTTGCCGGCTCACACACATCTTCATCGGTAATTGCCATGTCACGTACACTTAGAAAATACTATTGCTTGGCTTAGCTTGTTAGTTAGTAGTTGATACGATATTAGTGTACCTGGGTTATATGCCAGTTTAGACATTGTAGTTATTACTTGTCACTTCATGCATACTGTTATTCCATTGTTCATGCCTAGTTATTAATCATACATTGCAACTTGGTTATTGACACCATATACATTCATTAGCATTGACATATGCACTTGTGATGACTTCTTGAGATTTATGATATTTCTGGATTTCGGGGGAAAGCCGCAAAATTTCTAAACTTATTAACCTTTTAAAATATGTAAATTACGGTTTTCTAGTGATGTAAGTGTCGTCCACCATGAGTTTGATGTGGTTTTCGAGATCCGTGTCGAGGAGTGGAGGAACCGTCACGGGTACATGGTAGGCCCGGTATGGTACCCCGGAGCAAGATGAATGTGGTGTTGACGTTGAGCCTGGCAGGGGACAGATTACCTACCGGTGATATTACCCGACGCGTCGGATATCCGGAGGATACCGTCGTGGTCTTGAGATGGATGGTAGGGGCCGGTCTGGACTGACGGCACCCTAGATATTGAGATTGAGACATTGATATTTCGAGACAGTGAGATTTATGTTTTGTGTCGATGCTAGACACTGTTGATACTGATTTCATTATGATACCTCAGTTTAAAAATACGAAGGAAATCCCACTAATTTATGAAAACAGTTTCTTCATTTACATGTATTCTGTTTTCATGCATTCATACCTCATTCATATGATATATTGCTACCTGAGGCACTGACACGGGCACATGAGATTTCACTCGGTTAGATATTACCCTAGCCATTGTTATAGGCTGCTGGTTATGTATATTTTTGAGGATATATTATGATCATTGACCTAGGTTGCGTTATTTATGCGATTTCTGTGCGTAGATGTTTTTCTATTCACGAGTTGGCAACTCACCCCCGTTGTGCCCCAGTTTCTTGCAGGTTTTGCCGTACAGGTTTAATTACGGCTTTGCGGGCTCAGTTTCATTCGGGTGACTTGCTAGTAGGTGGGTTTTTCTTGTATCGTACCCATCATATTACCTTGTATAATATTATTCCATTGTATCTAGTAAATTCCATCAACCAAACATGTATTTATTTTGAGATAGAGACCAGTGATGTTATTCCTTCGACCTTAGAGTTGCACGTTATATTTATGTGGTTTTCTTGTGGTTTTGAGTTTCCTTTTGAATTTTGATCCTCGCCGTTGGCGTTGTATATTATATTGCTTGTGTGATTGTGACCGTCGATTGACGAAGAGCTAGCTCCCGCTTGGGGATGCCTTTTTATTGATTTCGTATACTATTCATGTTGTATCCCGTTTGGGAGCCAGTATTTTCAAAGGAGGCTCTGCCGAAATTTTCGGGAAATATTTGATGTTTTTTTTAAACCGCATAATTCGGCTTATGCTATTAAAACTACTTGTTTTAAATTGGTTTTCCTTCACTCTACTACTTTTCTTGGTTTGGATTTCTGGGTTTTCGGCTTACTTAGATTACGTACGCCTCGAGACGTTCGTAGTTTAAGTGCCGGTCATATTCCGTACTTTCGGGACGTGACAAAAATAGGGGGTTGCCCCTACGGATATTGGAATCCGTAGGGGCAGATTTAACTTGGCCCTACGTATTAATCCGTAGGGCTAAAAGGTTGCCCCTACGGGCCCAGACGTCTAAGAATAAAAATGTTAATTCTTAATTTGGTGTTTGCCCCTACGGAGCCGCAAACAAAGGACCTACGGGTATATCCGTAGGGGTAACTAAATATCGAATTACTAAAGCACAGATCGATCGCCTACGCTCACAATTTCTTTCTCTCTCGATCTCGATCGCGCGCAAAAACAACTCCTCGTCACCACCGTCGTCCTCCTCGTCGCCACCGTCGTCCTCCTCGTCGCCACCGGCATTCTCGTCGCCACCGCCGTTCGGGTCGTCGCCACCGCCGGTTAGGTGAGTAAATCTTGAGGTAAATTAAAGAATTTTTTGATTAACATACGTGCTGGGTCTGGGGTCGGGGGGTTGCGCGCGCGCGAGTTGAGGTTCGGCAGGGGTCGCGGTCGGGGTCGGGGTTGGGGTTGGGGTTAGGGTTGGGGTTCGCTGCTGCTGGGGCTGGGGCTGGGGTTAGGGTTTGCCTTAGGGTTGGTGTTGGGGATTAGCTGGCCGCGCTGGGGTTAGGGTTAGGGTTAGGTTGGGGCTGGGCTGGGCTGGGGCTGGGGGCTGGGGGCTGGGGCTGGGGCTGGGGCTGGGGCTGGGCTGGGCTGGGGCTGGGGGCTGGGGGCTGGGGCTGGGGCTGGGGCTAGGGTTAGGTTGGGGTTAGGGTTAGGTGGATTGATGACAACAAAATACATGGATGGATCGATGAATTTAGTGATGTTATGTGTCCCGCCAACATAGGAAATTCAAACGTATACTCCGTTTTCTCATCTTAAAACTAGCAACCAAAATGTGACTAAAAAATCTTTCTAAATATATTTGAAACACATTTATTAGTTGGGTTGAATATTTTTGATTCCATTATATTATATTGTAAGATGCAGAAATTGTATCCTAAAACTACTTGATCCAATCATCCAACAAATACATTCATAAGATACTTATTAATTTTCCTGTATCTTGTATTGAATCGTAAGATTGATTTGCATGTCGTAAGATATTTGACAACACTAAGATGTCTTTCATAAAACAGAAAGTAAATTGGTGTAGGGGGAAAGCTGCCTGATGGGTGATGACTGGGTCCATTCTTTCTTCATAATCCCCTTCAACTCTATGCCTTTCAATTATTGTGGGAAAATTAGATATCACTTGAGTGATCATGATATCATTTTTTTTGAATATTTCTTCCGAGAATTTATGCATGGTCTTGACATTGAACTTTATCATACTCCTTAATATTACTTTAGTGATTGATAATATTCAATAAGCTTATGTTGTTGACCCAAATTAAGTAAAAGGGTTAGTCAATTGGAATTGGTGTTTGGAACTTTGAAGTATATCTTTAATGGGATAGGTTTATTTGGTGTCAGTCAAATAAAATGAGAAGTAGAACCTTTTATTCTTAGTTATGAATGAATCTAATATTGGAAGTTGATGGTTTCAGTTAGAAGTTTTTTGGTATACGATAGATTTCCGCCTACCAAAATCGTTCCATCCAAAAAGTGAATAAAGTGGAACTTCTGTTCTCCTTGCCCATCCACTTTTTCTCTCTGGAAATTTGTAGTCTATATAACTATCTAAAATGTATTTGCTAATACAATTATTTTAACCTGACATACTAAAATATTATTATATTGTTTATGTTATCAATAAGTTATTAGTAGTATTCTCTTGATGTTGGAGATAGTGCCCTCAGAGTCAATTATTAGATCACAAGCACGTGATTGCAATGATTGAGGGAGGACCTATCCCGATAGGACAGTCTTACTCGAGATGATAGTATGCTATCTGGTTTACCTTTATCATCGTGTACTGCTTCAGGTGACCTTACAGGTCACTATTACACGTTGATAGAGCCCCTAGGATTCTTGCTTGACCACCAGCAGTATGAGGGCGATCATATACGTGGGAGCTGGTAGTCTATAAGCATATCCTTAAAAGGTCCCTAGTCGTGAGAGTTTCGAGACAGGGCATCGATTCTCCAGAGTAGACTAGTGTATACAGTCGAGACCCCGACGAGGGGCGATGGCCGGTCTCACAAGCCATTGGTGTCAGTTAGATCACCTAAGATGTATACAGGTGCTCATTGGGTTATGAGTACACCGGACAGGACTCGCCGGGAACATGCTAGTTGGTCATATACCAGACGTCAGATGGCAGTTCCCTGGTGACATGTGTACAGGTTAGTTCATCGACCTGGGGATCGTCATTTGTCTCGTGTGAGTTCCCACTGTACTTTGATTACTACCCTACCACGGCTCAAAGGAGTCGTGCAAACAGGTTTTAGTTGGGTACAGTCCCGAGCCACATGGAGGCAGTGAGCGTAACTTCAGGGGTTCGTCTCTCCCGGTATTGGGGGTGAGGTCGCGCTGTGTCTACGAGAGCCATTACACGAAGCCCTCGGCCGAGGCAAGGAGATTTACTGGTAAGTATTCCAGTAGTATCTCAGGGTGTTCTGGGCTACACTCCGACACGACTTGTACCGCTTTTGGGGGTCTGACTTTTACCAACCCCCTAGGCCCGCCATGCGATTCTCATAGACGAACGGACCGGACTGTACGGATATTGTCACTGACAGGATCAGTAGGGTGTTAGGCTGAGTTCGCTCACAGACGTCCTTTTTGGTCAATACCTGGTAGCCCGTTATGTATTGGCTTATACCTCTAACGTGCTAGTGGTTAAATCCACAACCAAGGTGTTGATGAGTCTTTAGAGTCCCCCACATTCAGTTACTCAAGTTTCGGGCGAAAAGCTGTAGAGGCCGTATGGAGATATGGCAAGGTCCGATCAGATACGTGCGGTATTGCACGGATCAGGATCGGACAGTTTGTACTAGAGGCTGTATGGATATATGGCAGGGTTCGATCAGATACGTGCGGTATTGCACGGATCAGGATCGAACGGATATTACTAGCCGGCTTTGGTTTAAACCGGATCCTAGTATAGTGCAGTGTAGACTTTGTCTCATTGTATTTGTATTCCGGTCGGAATACAGATGCGGGTGTGTATACACAGTATCGGGGTTTTCCTGTAATTTATTACAGGACTAGTTTTCTGGAGTTGCCAGTTTGCTTTCCGTTTCGGCCATATTTCTTTGTATCGTTCATTGGCCGAAGATTGGTGGAGGAGGGCTTATTTGCATTTGTGCAAATAAGCATTTATGGAGGGGGTCTTTGCACTTTGTGACATCATGATACTTGCACCATCATTTGACTTTCTTTTTCCATCATGGCTTGACTTTTGTGAGTCATGGTTGTTGATGATTAGGTGGTTGATCATTGCTTGACTTTGGAGTAATGATGGTGGTTGGTTGAGTGTGGTTTTGAGTGTGTGATCATTTCCTTTGATGATAACATTTTGGTCTCTCTTTTGGATTATTATTGTATGAACCTCCTCATTCTTTTTTGCCCAACACACTCTCTCTCCCTCTTCATGTCATGGCCGGCCAAGTGATGGGGGGGCGCTGTCCAAAACATTTTGATGGAGAGTTTGGTTCATTTCATGTTGCAAAATTCCCACAAGTTCCCTCTCCAAACTACATATCATTTCCTCCACCAAAAGGCAACTCCCTACAACCCCAAATGAGACTTGCTCACTACAGATTCTACAGCAAACCTTGGGTACGTCGACTAGCCAGCTTCGTGCCCGAGTTGCCTCGGCATAGAGGTGGGAGCCCGTAAAAGATGTAGGCGATGTGGTGCACTTCCGGCGACGAGGTGGAGACAGGACATTCCGCAGGAGATCGGGACGACGACGAGAAGACCGGAGGACTTGGATCAGTCGGTATATCTCTCTTCCCCATCTTGTAGTTAGCTAGGACTAGTTAATGATTCGATCTGGGTTTTAGTGCGCGGTGGTGCCGGTTTGCTAGTTTGCAAAATTAAAGTTTATCACCGCTTCCGCATTTGGTCGTCGGATTGACGGCCGGGGCGCCGCCGTGCACTTACAGTGGTATCAGAGCCTCGCCATTAACTTAGTCTAGCTTTGTCTAATGTGTTTTGCATTTCCGATCGAACAAAAATCCCAAAACCGCATTTTTCACCACATCAGTTTTCTGTTGAAAATTTTTGGTGTCGAAAAATTTTTCAGGTTACAGAAAAGTGATCTACTAGAAAAAATAAGAGCTCTGTAAAAATTCGATGCAACAACTCCACAGTGGGAGCGCGGAACCGCGGCCAAACACCCCTTTGGGCCGCGGTTCCGCCGCACAATGTTGGGATCCCTGCACCAAATTTCTACAGTATCTTTCTGGGGTTAAAATTGGGGTTTTGGAATAATAACATTGGGCCCAGAATTTCTTGATCTGCTACAGTAATGCTTAGGGCCCACTTGTTAAAATTTGATCGATCGGATATTTTGAACACATTATTTCATAGTATTTACATTATATCTGCGACCGTGAATGTCACTTGATCGGTAAATCCTGTCTAACTGCTATAGCCCGGTTAGACGGATTTGCGAACGTGATTTTCACGTTGATGTTCTGTTTTTGCTGTGATGTTGCGGATCGGTCGTGGGGGATAGCCTGGATGCAATGCTAGTACAGTTGTGGTTGTATTATGTACATTTGATATTGCGGGGCGAGCGTCCGACATGTGGACTGCCGTCACTGCCTGATTGTTTTATTATTTTGGGGCACGACCAGGTTGCGGTCGATGTACCCGTTGTATGTATATTTTACTTTCTGTACTAGGATTACCCCGCGGAGGGGTGCACGGATAGCCGAGTTCTAGAGAGCAACAAGCCCGCATCTCATGGCATTGGGACGGAAGGGGCTTCACTCTAGAATTGGCGGGCTATTCGCCGCACTCGTAGGGGGTACAGGTTGACCCGGGAGGGGTGCCCAAGTTACCGGATTCCGTGAAGTGCCGGGTGGTCCATTCACGTCGCTGAAGGGGGCTGCCTCGCTTCAGGTTTTGGCAGGTAACTTGCCGCGCCCGTAGGGGTCTAGGATTTCATTGCACAGACTATCCACACGACTAGGGGAACGTCGGGTTTCAGTAGTGGCTCTGTGAAACCCGGGGATCCCAGATATCTGTATTGTTTCTGTGATGCTGTACATTTCTGTGATGTTGCATTTTATCACGTCTTGAGCGAATATAATATATTGGTATATATATTAGTAGATGTTGTATATGTTTTGCATCCGCGCTAGTCCAGTCCCCGCTCTGTCGTTAGTTAGCTAACCTAACGGGTAATGACGGGACCCGGTGGCGAATGCGGATGGCATATACGTACATCAGTATATTTTCGTTCTTTGTGGTGTGATCAATTGATGGGACTGCGTTGATTCGGATCAATGCAAGTTAAAAACAAACCTAATCTGATGTTGTTGGAACACTTTTTCAAAAGCTGTTATTGCAAGGACGTTCTCTTTTGTCTTGCATCGTGGTATTCAGTTGGAATATCCTGCTCCTCAGTCGACGAGGCAAGGGCCGAGATCCCTTCACCGGGAGTGACCCCTTGGACAAAAAGTTTGCGTCAGAGCAATAACTTCACTATAGCCGATTACTTTTGCTTTGCATCGTGGTATTCAGTTGGAATATCCTGCACCTCATTCTACGGGGAAAGAGCCGAGATCCCTTCATCGGGAGTGACCTCTTTAGCAAAGGTTTTCGTCACTATATTTTTAAAAGCTATCCGGTTCCTTCAACGATATCAATTTCATTACGTTAAAGGTTTTCGCCAGAAACCATTCGTAGCCCTCCATCATTTCAGTTAAATATTCGGTAGTATTCAAGCTATGTATTTTGACCTCACGCCAAGGCATAGTGTTTGGTAGCTGCCGGGTATTTATCTGTTGCATAGATAGATGCGTTGGTTTGGGACAGTCGTACTACTATTTTGGCCTACGTCAAGGGTATGTACGGGTGGATTCAAATTAACCTGGATAATGATGGGTAGAACTTGACATGTGACTTATGATATTTTGACCTCACGCCAAGGTCATAAGAGCATGGGGCAGAAATCACATCGGGAGTTTCAAAAGAACTGAAACTTGCCAGATATGCGCATACCTTCTGGAGTGTGATGACGTGAGCGGATTCCGTCACGTTATCATGCGGTGATAGTTGGATCCCGATTCCCACTGATGAGTTTGTTTACTCCTCGGGTGACCCCGACTAATTCTTCTTTCAGGTTTGGAGGAGAATTTGCGTTACAGTGGAAGGTTTCCAGATTAGATAAATTGGTAACCATTCTGATCTAGGTTAGAGTGCACGCTGAGTGTTTCTTTTCTCTCTCTCTTTGGCAGCGACCATTGACCCGACCCTAAGACTATGACTCAGAGACCAAAATTGACCGAATCTTCTTAAACACTGGCTTTTGGATTGTCAGAGTTGCAGACCTCATTGCCACTCCTACTTTTACCTTATTTCTCCAGGACACCCCGTATTACTACGAACGTCCATTTCCATTGGACAAAACCATCGTATGGTTATATACGAACTCGAAGGGATTTATTCGAGGATGGTTTCCGGTTCCGGAGAAAACGGATAGGACTATTCAGTTGTCTTTTCCTTTTACCTTCTCTCAGGTTGCGAGTACTCCTTGGTTTAGGAGATAGTACACCTATTACGCAAATTGGATAGTCTTCATCCAAACCTTAGGCTGGTGCCGACCGGTAGGGAATGAAGAAAACCAATTAGCCTAACGGTGGTGTACAGAAGGTATTAAGTTAAGACAAAGCAAGGGATTAGTAAGAGGGCAAAGTAAATTGCGACTGATATTCACAACCATACCAGGTATTTCATTACCACTCCCACTTCACCTTTGTATTTCTCCAGGACACTCCGTATCACTACGAAGATCCACAGACTATTGGATACTCCATCGTATGGTTATATACGAACTCGAAAGGAACTTGTTCCAGTTCGGGGATGGATTCTGGTTCAGGAGAAATAAGAATAAGTTTTATTCAGGTGTCTTTTATCTTCACCTTCTCTCGCATTGCGAGTGCTCCTAGGATTAGGACAGTACACCCATTATGCTTATTGGATAGTCTTCTTCCAAACCATAGGCTGGTGCCGAACGGTAGGGAAGGAAGAAAACCATTTGGCCTAAAGGGGTGTGCAGAAGGTAATGACTAAAGACATAAAAAGGGATTTGGAGAGGTGGCAAAGAAATACACGGTTACAGTTGTGAATCTGGATAATGGAAGAGGCATTACTAGCAATACCGGGATACCCCATCGAAACATTTCAATGTTTCAGTTTCACTGTGTACTGTTAAAGGAAAACTGATTTCCCAATTAGTCCTTACTCCACGGTATGTATTTACCAGGTACGATTCTCACATCTGTATGGTTTTACAGATGATGAGTGGGAGTAAGTTATTGGGAATTGGGTGATCATCCTCATTATATCGGGATTCGTTGTAATCGGTGATATTTGAGAAAATCACCTGGACTGTTTGCCGGTCGGCAAATATTTGGTTTTGAATATCCGCTGTCGTGCACCAATTTCAAATTGATATATCTGTACGTCTATTTTCATAGAGTGAGATATACCTTTTTGAAATTATGTCTATGACATTTACCTATATCAGTGGATGGTTAGGTAAGGAGCATTGAACAACGGTGTAATTCTTCTTAACCATAAGTACAGTTTTCAACCTACGACACACAGTGAATGAGTTATCAGACTCAAAGGACTTATACAGAGTATTGTATGTTGTCCAGGGTCCATTAGGACAGAGGGGTTGGTCCTCGTACTATATTCGGTTTACTTATGACTTCTCTAGTTTTTAGACAGGTGTTTCGTGGAAACACAGGGTCCGAATTTTGAGAAGTTATAGGTATTTGAATAGAGTAGAGAACCAGGTATAGCAAGTATCGGGATTCTTCGAAGTGATCGAAGATGTAGATACTTGTGTATGGTATTCAGTTGATAGTAATGATAAAGAGAACTTGCTTCTCTTTCAGGTTACTCATAATTGGAAGCATTCCTAAATTGAGTAACGCTGATCGGCCTCCTTCCATTTAGTAGACATGCACTGGAGACAGCTGCATGATTTGAATCTGGTTCAATTAAATCAGTGCCTCTGTTTCTATATTGGATATAGAACAGTTCATATCTTAACGTTGTTAAGGTACGGGGAGTTGTCTAGCTTATGATTAAAACCAGACTCTGGATAACTCAAGGCACGTTTCTGTAATGGCTGTTTGTGGGTTGACCCAGGCTATGACGAGGGTTGACTTTCTACCATCTGGATGAACAATAGCGATATTGTTCTAGACTCGCCACAGTTTTATTAAAAATGGATTTTTTCAGAAAACAGTAGTGGGAGTATGGTAGAACTGGAAGTGATTCCAGAACCACAAACGATTACTGAAGATTTCATAGGAACCTAAAGATTCAATCTGGTTTGACGTTCCATTGGCCACTCCGCAGATACGGTGGGTAACTTCAGGCACTCGAGAGGTACTCCGGTAGCCTCAAGGACGGTGACAGGGAAGTTCTTGTTTACCCACACTTGTCATTGCTGTTGTTCCTGGTTGCGAGACCCGGCGGGAGGATGAGTATAGCGTCGTTCTAAACTAGTTTTAGAAGTGTACGTGTATATGACTCTGCCAGAGGGTTGTCGTAGTCAGTGGGAGCAGCGGAAGCATTGGTGGACCGGTTGCTTATGTCTATTTATAGACTAAAGCAGCTGTAGCGGAGATAGATCATCTATTTCTGATGTGACGGTCATAGGTTTGACTTCATCAGAATAGGGGATGGATCTGTTAAGAAGGTAGTAGGGTATGATGTCATGATATTTGGATGACATACACAGAATAGGAAAAGAAACTCCTATACTACGGTCGGTTATACTTTGGTCGTCACACAGTAGTTTCTCCATATGGGACTTGGACATTATATCAGACATACTGGTTACTAGATCTATGGTATTAGATCTAGATTTGGGTGGTTTCCCAATCAGGGTACTTAGACGGCATTCTAAGAGTATTTAGAATGGACGACTCCTGGCACGGTGGTGTACCTGCAGGTGATGGAGTCACCCTCTATAAAGGTGTCTTACAGACTAATTTGGAGAGGGATATGCATGATTGGCAGATCACTTGCTTAGGCAATTGAGTCAATCATGAGATGTCAAGTACCACACTAGATGTTGTTCTTGCACTAGATGCAATAAGTTGATATTGATCCAATTCTGGAGAAACAGTCGGAAGCAGTTTTAGAACATAAGTGGATGTTCTAGGGATATGATAACGACAGTCTCATTCAGGAGACAGTTATCATTCCAGGCTTCCAAGGTGACCTGGACGACAAGGAGGTTGTCAGAGTTATAGTTTTCCTTCTGACGAGGGGCAGTATTTTGGACAGGTGGTCCAAGGCAATACTGAGCGAGGCATGGCGCAGGATACTGATTAAGTTCAGTTAACGATACAGTCTAAGAAGTTTGGATTTGGAGTTCATTTATGAACTATGTCCCATCAGACATCCAGACACAATCTAAGACAAGTATTGCTCATTTCGGGAGATGGCTTTCTCCGCGAACATGAGATATAGAGAGACATAGAAAGGAACATCTAGGCGGGTCCACTCACTGAGGCTATTCCTCGAACGCAATAGTTTCGCAAATGAGATTTGTGAGACTGGCTAGTAGAGGAGTTGGGTGTCCTGTATCACACGGGCTGTGAGTATGCGACATCGCAATAATTAGCCTTGAGTGCAAGTGGGAGATTGTTGGAGATAGTGCCCTCAGAGTCAATTATTAGATCACAAGCACGTGATTGCAATGATTGAGGGAGGACCTATCCCGATAGGACAGTCTTACTCGAGATGATAGTATGCTATCTGGTTTACCTTTATCATCGTGTACTGCTTCAGGTGACCTTACAGGTCACTATTACACGTTGATAGAGCCCCTAGGATTCTTGCTTGACCACCAGCAGTATGAGGGCGATCATATACGTGGGAGCTGGTAGTCTATAAGCATATCCTTAAAAGGTCCCTAGTCGTGAGAGTTTTGAGACAGGGCATCGATTCTCCAGAGTAGACTAGTGTATACAGTCGAGACCCCGACGAGGGGCGATGGCCGGTCTCACAAGCCATTGGTGTCAGTTAGATCACCTAAGATGTATACAGGTGCTCATTGGGTTATGAGTACACCGGACAGGACTCGCCGGGAACATGCTAGTTGGTCATATACCAGACGTTAGATGGCAGTTCCCTGGTGACATGTGTACAGGTTAGTTCATCGACCTGGGGATCGTCATTTGTCTCGTGTGAGTTCCCACTGTACTTTGATTACTACCCTACCACGGCTCAAAGGAGTCGTGCAAACAGGTTTTAGTTGGGTACAGTCCCGAGCCACATGGAGGCAGTGAGCGTATCTTCAGGGGTTCGTCTCTCCCGGTATTGGGGGTGAGGTCGCGCTGTGTCTACGAGAGCCATTACACGAAGCCCTCGGCCGAGGCAAGGAGATTTACTGGTAGGTATTCCAGTAGTATCTCAGGGTGTTCTGGGCTACACTCCGACACGACTTGTACCGCTTTTGGGGGTCTGACTTTTACCAACCCCCTAGGCCCGCCATGCGATTCTCATAGACGAACGGACCGGACTGTACGGATATTGTCACTGACAGGCTCAGTAGGGTGTTAGGCTGAGTTCGCTCACAGACGTCCCTTTTGGTCAATACCTGGTAGCCCGTTATGTATTGGCTTATACCTCTAACGTGCTAGTGGTTAGATCCACAACCAAGGTGTTGATGAGTCTTTAGAGTCCCCCACATTCAGTTACTCAAGTTTCGGGCGAAAAGCTGTAGAGGCCGTATGGAGAAATGGCAAGGTCCGATCAGATACGTGCGGTATTGCACGGATCAGGATCGGACAGTTTGTATTAGAGGCCGTATGGATATATGGCAGGGTTCGATCAGATATGTGCGGTATTGCACGGATCAGGATCGAACGGATATTACTAGCCGGCTTTGGTTTAAGCCGGATCCTAGTATAGTACAGTGTAGACTTTGTCTCATTGTATTTGTATTCCGGTCGGAATACAGATGCGGGTGTGTATACACAGTATCGGGGTTTTCCTGTAATTTATTACAGGACCAGTTTTCTGGAGTTGCCAGTTTGCTTTCCGTTTCGGCCATATTTCTTTGTATCGTTCATTGGCCGAAGATTGGTGGAGGAGGGCTTATTTGCATTTGTGCAAATAAGCATTTGTGGAGGGGGTCTTTGCACTTTGTGACATCATGATACTTGCACCATCATTTGACTTTCTTTTTCCATCATGGCTTGACTTTTGTGAGTCATGGTTGTTGATGATTAGGTGGTTGATCATTGCTTGACTTTGGAGTAATGATGGTGGTTGGTTGAGTGTGGTTTTGAGTGTGTGATCATTTCCTTTGATGATAACATTTTGGTCTCTCTTTTGGATTATTATTGTATGAACCTCCTCATTCTTTTTTTCCCCACACACTCTCTCTCCCTCTTCATGTCATGGCCGGCCAAGTGATGGGGGGGGGGGGCTGTCCAAAACATTTTGATGGAGAGTTTGGTTCATTTCATGTTGCAAAATTCCCACAAGTTCCCTCTCCAAACTACATATCATTTCCTCCACCAAAAGGCAACTCCCTACAACCCCAAATGAGACTTGCTCACTACAGATTCTACAGCAAACCTTGGGTACGTCGACTAGCCAGCTTCGTACCCGAGTTGCCTCGGCATAGAGGTGGGAGCCCGTAAAAGATGTAGGCGATGTGGTGCACTTCCGGCGACGAGGTGGAGACAGGCCATTCCGCAGGAGATCGGGACGACGACGAGAAGACCGGAGGACTTGGATCAGTCGGTATATCTCTCATCCCCATCTTGTAGTTAGCTAGGACTAGTTAATGGTTCGATCCGGGTTTTAGTGCGCGATGGTGCCGGTTTGCTAGTTTGCAAAATTAAAGTTTATCACCGCTTCCGCATTTGGCCGTCGGATTGACGGCCGGGGCGCCGCCGTGCACTTACAGTTGATTGGTAAAAGGGGCATGGGCGTTCGCTCTATACATTCTTAATGGGATAGAAGCCTACCCCCGACAGCCGGAACACACACATACAACAAGAATACACAACAAACGCATAATTAGAGAGCGATTCGAGATGTTCGGATTAAAACCAATATATGATACTCGATGATAATATGAAACCTTCATATTCCCATCGAAACTCATATATGAAACTAAAAGCGCCACTTAGTCCCCGTCTATCGGTTAACATACGTGCGATGCTCGTCGTGACCTAGAACTATACGAAGGTTGTTAAATATCGGACAGTATAGCTCGATACTAACAACCGTCGTATAGTCCACGCGACGAGAAAATTCAATCGTATGGTAACCCATAAATTTGTCCCGTGTGGACAAGTAAAGAATGTATAAAGCAAACGCCTTCATTCACTTGTGTTTTCATCCGTTTCGAGATATTTCGTCGGTACCTTTCCGCTGGTTCTCCGTGTACAAAGATAGATTAGATGTTCATTTCAACGTTGTTTCACAGCTTTGAAATGATTATCTATTCTATTACAGTGTACTCGGAGAACAGCGGGGAGGTGCTGCCGAAATTTACTCGAAACGGTTGAAAGCACAAGTGATGGGCATTCGCTCTATACATTCTTAATGGGATAGAAGCCTACCCCCGACAGCCGGAACACATACATACAAACGCATAATTAGAGAGCGATTCGAGATGTTCGGGTTAAAACCAATATATGATACTCGATGATAATATGAAACCTTCATATTCCCATCGATACTCATATATGAAACTAAAAGCGCCACTTAGTCCCCGTTTATCGGTTAACATACGTGCGATGCTCGTCGTGACCTAGAACTATACGAAGGTTGTTAAATATCGGACAGTATAGCTCGATACTAACAACCGTCGTATAGTCTACGCGACGAGAAAATTCAATCGTATGGTAACCCATAGATTTGTCCCGTGTGGACAAGTTAAGAATGTATAAAGCAAACGCCTTCATTCACTTGTGTTTTCATCCGTTTCGAGATATTTCGTCGGTACCTTTCCGCTGGTTCTCCGTGTACAAAGATAGATTAGATGTTCATTTCAACGTTGTTTCACAGCTTTGAAATGATTATCTATTCTATTACAGTGTACTCGGAGAACAGCGGGGAGGTGCTGCCGAAATTTACTCGAAACGGTTGAAAGCACAAGTGATGGGCGTTCGCTCTATACATTCTTAATGGGATAGAAGCCTACCCCCGACAGCCGGAACACATACATACAAACGCATAATTAGAGAGCGATTCGAGATGTTTGGGTTAAAACCAATATATGATAATATGAAACCTTCATATTCCCATCGATACGCATATATGAAACTAAAAGCGCCACTTAGTCCCCGTCTATCGGTTAACATAACGTGCGATGACTTATTCTTTTCAACGACAAACGCACACACAAAGCATATACACGGATTTTCTCCTTTGTCAGTAACTATCCCGTTCTTATATTTCTCAATATAGTCAGCATAACCTACAATTTATATGTTATTCAGTCTAACATGGCCTATGAGTACGTCAGAGTTAAGGACTGGATGTATGTGGATTGGAAACAACGTATGCAACCTAAGTTTGTCGCAGGAGTTGCTGCTTTCCTTGAATTTGCACGAGCACATAATAAGATAATAATAGAGAAGATTCTCTGTCCGTGCGATAGATGTGGCAATAAGTACTGGCAGAAGGTAGAATTGGCAGAGCTTCATATTGTAAAACATGGGTTTACTAGACATTATTCAACTTGGAAATATCACAGGGAAGGAGAAGAATGCAGTACTGCGGTAGAAGAAGGAGGAGGACACGATAATGCAGTAGGAGAAGAAGAAGAATTCGGTAATACGGCAGGAGACGGAAATTTATTTCCATCAGAAGAAACGGAGGATATGGTAGAGGCTGCCCTAGGTGAATCTATTCGTACCGAAGATGACATTCCTTCCGGTCAAGGACCGCGTGCGGATAAATATGAAAATTTCATGAATAATGCTAGGAAACCAATTTATGAGAATGCGAAGTATTCCACCCTCTCATGGTTCGTCCAACTTTTCCAGATTAAGTGCCTAAATGGATAGAGCAACAAGTCATTCACAATGCTTCTTTCGTTCTTGAAAGATTCTATGCCTCCGAGAAATAATGCGCCCGAAAGCTGGTACGAAGCCCAGAAAATGATGTCTGATTTGGGTCTAAAGTGCGAGAAGATTCAAGCATGTCCTAAAAATTGCGTGTTGTACCGGAAAGAGAATTCAGATTTGAAAGAGTGTCCAACATGCGGAGAGGCCAGGTATAAGCCGAAAGATTCTGATAAGAAGCCTGATATACCTGTGAAGATAGCACGATATTTTCCCATAACACAGAGGCTACAGAGGCTATTCAGGTGCAAGAAAACAGCCGAGGCAATGATTTGGCATCACCGTGCTCCTCCAAGCGAAAATGGAAAAATGAGCCATCCAAGAGATTCACCGGCATGGAAGGATTTCGATAGGAGGCACGCAATATTCAGTAGCGATCCTCGCAATGTCCGGCTCGGACTGGCTACCGATGGCTTCTGCTCATTCAACTATATGGCTGGAAGTCACAGTACATGGCCCGTTGTAATGATAATTTATAATCTGTCGCCTTGATTGGCTATGGACCAATCATACTTTATGATGCCTCTTCTTATCGACGGACCAAACTCACCGGGGAACAATATCGACGTCTATCTCCGACCTCTGATCGAGGAGCTGAAAACTTTGTTCATTGATGGTGTAGAGACATATGATTCAAATACAAATACAACCTTCATACTGCATGCGGCTTTAATGTGGACAATTAATGACTTTCCTGCGTATGGAATGCTATCAGGTTGGTCTGTACATGGTCACAAAGCATGTCCTCATTGCCATGAACACACAACATCAAAATTTTTGAATTTTAGCCGGAAGGTTTGTTATTGCGGCCATCAACGTTTTCTGCCTCCAGACCACCCCTATAGGTTAGACACGGTTCACCTTGATGGTCATCAGGAGCTTCTTGGGGCTCCATCCCCATTATCCGGAGAGGACGTGACTGCTAAATGGGATGGTTACAATAACGTGACCTTCGGGATGGATCCGACGAAACAGGTCAAACCACAATATTGGAACAAGTTAAGCATTTTCTTCGAGCTTCCGTACTGGTCTACAAATTCAGTGCGTCATTGTCTGGACGTCATGCATATAGAGAAGGGAGTATCAGAGCACATACTTAAGTTGCTTCTGTGTAAAGACGGGAAATCGAAAGACAACATGAATGCTCGGATGGATCTAGAAGAGTGGGGAATAAGAAGTGAATTGCACCCTAGACCGGTAGCGGGTAAACCGGGCAAGTTTGTACTTCCCAATGCCGCTTATCATATGTCACAACCGGAGAAGAAAAGATTCCTGCAGGTGTTGCATGATTTGAAAGTGCCCACAGGTTTCTCAGGATCATTCAGCAAGAAAATAAAAATTGTGAAGGGCAAGATTGATGGGCTGAAAAGTCATGATCACCATGTTATCGTGGAGCACCTTCTTCCATTAGCCCTCAGGACTTCTCTCCCCGACTCGGTTGGTCTAGTAATCAACGACCTATGTTGTTTTTTCAGGGAGTTGTGTGCTAAAACACTGGAGGTTGCGACGCTGGATAAATTAGAAAATTCTATTGCGTTGATACTTTGCAAGTTTGAGCGTATTTTCCCACAGTCATTTTTCGATATCATAATACACTTGACGGTTCATCTTGCAACTGAAGCGAAGTTAGCCGGACCAGTACAATATCGATGGATGTATCCCGTCGAGAGGTACGTGTAATTTTTCTTTTCGCGCAATTTATAAATTTATTGTTGTCATGTATGCCTGTATTTATTTATTCAACATATTCTCATTAGGTACCTCTACACTCTTAAGAAGTATATACGCAATAAAAATCGACCAGAGGGTTCTATCATGCAAGGTTATCTTCTTGATGAAGCAACCACATTTTGTTCCCGCTATCTGGACGAGAACATTGAGACAAAGCTTAACCGACCACGAAGAATTCAAGATGGGCCATATGGTAAAGCCGAGCATAAGAGGGTAAACACTATGTTTATCAACAAGATATACCGGTTTATCTTGCTTAATTGCGCATATCTTGAACAAATTAGAGAGTAAGTTCTTTTGGATTGATTGTTATATCTGTGTTTGTGTGTGTATCAAATGACATAATATTAATGTCACAATTACTTGTCGAAAACAGAACTCATTTTAACGAGATACGTGAGGGGCATCCTGATTGGAACGAAGAACGTTTGGAAAAATACCATCAGGATAATTTTTGTGATTGGGTCACAGATCATGTAACTTATTCGAATAACAATTTATTGCTATCAGTTTTAATCTAAACTTGTATCGTTATGTATTTTGTCGTAAAATTTGTTTTGTTAGATCCACGATCCGAACTTGTCTGCATCATTTGAGAGTGATTCAAGATGTTTAGCTCAATTTCCTAGTATGGAGGTTGCATATTACAAAGGATTTGGTGTCCTTGGATACAAATTCGAAGTTAAGGACATAGGAACATCTAGAACCACTCAGAATAGTGGGATTGCGACGGTAGGATCGGACGGTGTGATTTACTATGGGTACTTAAATTGTATACTCGGCATCCACTATCCCGGACGATCAGAACCCTTTTATATATTCCAGTGTACTTGGTACGATCCGCGAACCGATACGGACAGGTGGAGAAGCAGTCTTGGGACTTGGAAAGATGAATATGGATTGACCAGTGTGAACACACTTCGATTTTACGGTCAGGACGATCCGTTTATCTTTCCGAACCAAGCGTTCCAAGTATACTACTCACAGTGTTTGAAGCATCCGGGGTGGAGTGTTGTATGCCGATGGAAACCTAGAGATGTCTACGATGTCCCAGAATATGAGGACAGCGATGAGGACAAAGAAGAGCAAAGGCTTAAAGTGCTCCGACCGTCTGTTTCGAAGGACGGGTTGTCTTCGACCGATCATGAAGTTACGTGGGTTAGAAATGACATCGACGATGAAATCCAAGTAGATATGTATGATGCGCCCACGAAACGAAAAAGGTTATCAGTAATGTTATATTATTACTTCACATTTTACGCTCTAGATCATATATAGTCGATACTTTTAATGATTGTCTAATGCGTCCACGAACCGTTTATCTAGATTTGAAGACGTTGTCGGGAGCAGCGAGGGGCGGCAGGAGCTCCAGCCGCGGCAGAGGCAGAGGCAGAGGCAGAGCGGTTCTGCCGCCCGGAGAGCTCCGTAGGGAGCTTCAGAGGGCCGGTCTTGCACCCAGATCGGAGACCCCTTCGGATGCCTCCTTCCGTGTTGATTTGGCCACACCTCCAGGTATACTGCACGTATATCCATTTTGAATGTAATATTACAGATATTCATGCATGTTTATGTCAAAATTACTTATATTGTCAATGTTTGATTGTCTAGTTGTTGGTGATGCGTCCACATCTGGGACAGAGGCCACCCCCGCTCCTCCAGGTATGTTTATATATCATATAGTGTATGTATATTGATTTAGAATGGTATATCATAAATACACACATTCCTTTTGCTCTTACTTAGCAATTTTTATTATTGTCTAGCTGTAGGTGGTGACACCACCGCACCTGCGGGTATATTTATATATCCTATAGTGCATGCATATTGATTTAGAACGTTATATTATTGATCTACACATTCTTTTAGCAATTACTTATATAATCTATTTTTAATTGTCTAATTATAGGTGGTGCGTCCACACCTTCCACAGGGGCCACTCCTGCCGCTTCCATACCCTCCGCATCGTCTGCAGGTTAGTATGAATAAATTTAAAATATTTATTCATTTTACATATACTCTATAGAATAAATATGAACTTCATGGAAATTTAGCGTCGATTTTTATTTTATAGTTGGAGGGGATGCGTCCGGGTCCGGGACCCCGGTTGTTCCTCACCGGAGGAACTATCGTCCCGCTCGTGCTGCTACTCGGGCCCAGGCTCGTGCGCTAGTCACCGGAGGTATATATCACACTTGAATTTTTGTTTAACCTTGATTTCTTAATACATCTTTGTCTTATTATTGATTGTCTTGATATTTCGTGCAGACGCAGGGCCTCTCCATCCCCAGAGGGGGACTCGAGGCCCGAATCAGTCCCATAGGCTGAGGCCTGATAGAGCTAGGGGGAGGCAGCATTCCCCCTATTTTTTACCCTTGACTATCGCTATACTGGTCCTCATGCCGAGAGGTTTGGCCGGTATTTGGGGGACGAGAGCCGGATCGTGAAGAACTATCCACTTCACGTTGAGTGGGGCGAGCAGCACCAGCGCTCATTCGCCCTCTTCTTTGATCAGGCTCGGGTATGTATTAATATATATTTTCATTTGATCTATCCAATATTTTTATTATTAACACTTGCAATCTAATAACAATGTTTTTTTTGTATTTTCAGTTGGATTACGATTTTCAGCCTGTAGCCGACCCTGATCACCCGGGGAGGGTGCTCGACCTTCATGCTCTGTACAATGGCCTGATGAAGAACATGCAGGCCAAGGTACGATACAACAGGAATGAGCTGAAGGCCGACTGCTACTCCCTGTGGATGGCGACCCCCGAGGCAGAGAGAGCGGCCCTCCTATCTACTCCGGCGTTTGCGAGAGTCGACGTAGAGACATGGCCTCTATTGTGCGCTTATTTCGACTCCCAACGCAAACAGGTATGTATTTTAAATTTAATTCATTATTTATGATATAATTTATTTCTTTGTGTTTCTTAATTAGAAAACTAAATGTTAATACGTTGTGCAGAAACAGGCCGCTCAGAATACGGAGAACAGGAAGTCGGCGAAGAGGGGTCGCCCCACTTACACAGGTGGCTCGAGGAACATTACTCGAGCCATGGAGTTATCGGTAAATTAAGAGTTATTCTCTAATATTCTGCAATATTAAGAGTTATTCTCTAATATTTCTAATATTAAGAGTTACTTTCTAATATTGCAGACATCTCGGACCGTGGCATCAGGTGGTACACCGAGCGTGCTGTCCACATATCTTGCCGTCCACGGCACCTCGACAGATCCCGCCACGGGCGAGCTTCGATATCCCGACGTCGCTACCCAGGAGTACTGCGTAAGTGTTAATATTTTTTCTACCCAAATTTGAAATTTTAGTTTTGGAAGGTTCAAGTTTAAATTTTATACTTATACTTTACTGCTTAATGTGGGTGTAGGAGCGGGTGGTTGAGCAGGCCCAGGCCTCGGGGATCGATTTTACCGGACAGAACGATCCGAGGCTGCTGACCCCAGTTCTGGACGCCGCACAAGGAGGGCACCACGGAGGTTGGGAGAGAGGCCGGGGATTGGGCCCTAGCAGGGCCCATATGAGATTGGACTCCACCCCGGCGGTTACTTCCTCCGTCTCCAGTGACCGGCATGTCCATCAGGAACTGATAGCTTGAGGGCCAGCGTTCAGGAGTTGAATGAGATGCTGGTATGTATACTACTTTATGGTAAAATATCATTTCATATTATATACATATCAACATATCCATAATTAGTACGTAGCTTGAGCTTATTTGGTTTTAGACTTAAGTTTGATTAATCATACATACATATGTAATTAAAATAAACAACGCTTTTCCAAACTAGATATCCAAACAGGGTTTCGAAATAACTTAATAATGATACGAATTCGAATAATACACAGTTCTTACATGCTTCTTACACACGTTATGTCTAGACGCGACATGGTAGATCGGCCGAGCCTCCACATCCATCTCCTTCGGCTGCGGCTCCGCAAGCCACTACATCGGCTGCGGTTCTGCAGACAGCTCCTGTAGCTCCACCGCCCACTCAGACTCCCATAGCCGCGGCTCCGCAAGAGACTACCTCGACGGCGGCTGCGCAGACCACATCGCCGGCTCCACATGCCGCTCAGACTCCCGCTCGCGACGAATTCCAGAGTTTATTGACCGAGGAGCAGGCGCGCGTTATTCTATCGTTATTCAGAGGTGGAGCTGGACCGAGCTAGGGTAGATTTTTGGTTCTTATTTTTTGAAACATGTATTTATTTATATCATACACATTGTACTACATTTTGAAACGATATTGATATTGGTTTGTATTTATATCATATTCAGTTTTTGTGTTTCTTTTGTATATTATATATATGCGTGAGATGTGATTATGAATACTGCAATATATGATTTGATTGATGTATATATTATTGTGCACAGGGCGGGAAAAAATCAAGCAGCCCATTTTTTAAAAAAAAATACAGAAAATATGTACCTACGGATTAATCCGTAGGCAAACATGTTACCCCTACGGATATATCCGTAGGGACAAAATATCAGCAGTAACTGATATTTCCCCCCTGATCTCAGTGCCAGGGGGTTGGGAAAGCCCCTACGGATATATCCGTAGGAACCACTGCCTCTCCCCTACGGCGTTATCCGTAGGGGCCAAATATCAGGAATCCTGATATTTTGCCCCTACGGAAACGTACCTACGCACATATCCGTAGGGGATAGTTCATGCCCCTACGGACATGCCCGTAGGTACAAGTAATATATTAAAAAAAACCGTAAATAATATAAAATCTTATACCCTACAGCGTAATCCGTAGGGGCAACAATACCTACACATAAATCCGTAGGGGCAAGAATTTGCCCGTAGGGGCAAGTTCACGGCCTCAACTTGTACCTGCGGCCTTTGCACCTACGGGGTATTTTTTCGCCCCTACGCATATATCCGTAGGGGCAGTGGGTTGCCCCTACGGATAAATCCGTAGGGGCAACCCTTATTTGTAGTAGTGATCATTTAAATTTAAACCTTCCAAAATTAAAATTTCAAATAAGGGTTGAATAAATATTAACACTTACGCAATACTCCTGGGTAGCGACGTCGGGGTATCGAAGCTTGCCCGTGGTGGGATCTGTCGAGGTGCCGTGGATGGAAAGATATGCGGACAGCATGCTCGGTGTACCACCTTGCGCCAGGGTCTGAGCTGTCTGCAATATTAGAAAATAACTCTTAATATTAGATATATTAGAAAATAACTCTTAATATTGCATTATATCAAAAAGGCCGGTCTATTGTAATTTACCGATAACTCCATGGCTCGAGTAATATTTCTCGAGCCACCTGTATAAGTGGGGCGACCTCTCTTCGCCGACTTCCTATTCTCTATATTTTGAGCGGCATGTTTCTTCTCCTGCCGCATTATCGTGTTCCCCTTCTTCTTCTGCCCATCACTGCGTTCTTCTCCTTCCACGTGATATTTCCAAGTTGTATAAAGTCTAGTAAACCCATATTTTACAATATGAAGCTCTGCCAATTCTACCTTCTGCCAGTACTTATTACCACATCTATCACATGGGCAGAGAATCTTCTCTATCACGATCTTATTATGTGCGCGTGCAAATTTAATAAAAGCAGCAACTCCTGCAACAAACCTAGGTTGCATACGTTGTTGCCAATCCATATACATCCAGTCCTTAACTCTGACGTACTCATGGACCATGTTAGACTGTATAACATATACATTGTAGGTTATGGTGACTATATTGAGAAATCTAAGAACGGGATAGTTACTGACAAAGGAGAAAATCTGTGTATATGCTTTATGTGTGCGTTTGTCGTTGAAAAGAATAAATTATCAAATGTATGTTAACCGATAGACGGGGACTAAGTGGCGCTTTTAGTTTCATATATGAGTATCGATGAGAATACGAAGGTTTCATATTATCATCGAGTACCATATATTGGTTTTAACTTGAATATCTTGAATCACTCTCTAATGATACATTTGTTGTGTATTCTTGTTGTGTGTGTGTGTTTCGGCTGTCAGGGGTAAGGCTTCTATCCCATTAAGAATGTATAGAGCGAACACCCATTCGCTTGTGCTTTCAACTGTTTTGAGTAAATTTCGGCAGCACCTCCCTGCTGTTCTCCGAGTACACTGTAATAGAATAGATAATCATTTCAAAACTGTGAAACAACGTTGAAATGAACATCTAATCTATCTTTGTACACGGAGAACCAGCGGAAAGGTACCGATGAAATATCTCAAAACGGATGAAAACACAAGTGAATGAAGGTGTTTGCTTTATACATTCCTAACTTGTCCACACGGGACAAATTTATCGGTTATCATACGATTGAATCTTCTCGTCACGTAGATTATACGACGGTTGTTAGTATCGAGCTATACCGTCCGATATTTAACAACTTCCGTATAGTTCTATATCACGACGAATATCGAACGTATGTTAACCGATGGACGGGGACTAAGTGGCGCTTTTAGTTTCATATATGAGTATCGATGAGAATACGAAGGTTTCATATTATCATCGAGTACCATATATTGGTTTTAACTTCAACATCTTGAATCACTCTCTAATGATGCGTTTGTTGTGTATTCTTGTTGTGTGTGTGTTTTGGCTGTCGGGGGTAAGGCTTCTATCCCATTAAGAATGTATAGAGCGAACACCCATTCGCTTGTGCTTTCAACCGTTTCGAGTAAATTTCGGCAGCACCTCCCTGCTGTTCTCCGAGTACACTGTAATAGAATAGATAATCATTTCAAAGTTGTGAAACAACGTTGAAATGAACATCTAATCTATCTTTGTACACAGAGAATCAGCGGAAAGGTACCGACGAAATATCTCGAAACGGATGAAAACACAAGTGAATAAAGGTGTTTGCTTTATACATTCCTAACTTGTCCACACGGGACAAATCTATCGGTTATCATACGATTGAATCTTCTCGTCATATAGACTATACGACGGTTGTTAGTATCGAGCTATATCGTCCGATATTTAACAATCTTCGTATAGTTCTATATCACGACGAATATCGAACGTATGTTAACCGATAGACGGGGACTAAGTGGCGCTTTTAGTTTCATATATGAGTATCGATGAGAATATGAAGATTTCATATTATCATCGAGTATCATATATTGGTTTTAACTTCAACATCTTGAATCACTCTCTAATGATGCGTTTGTTGTGTACTCTTGTTGTATGTGTAACATGATTTTAAACTTATGAAATAATACTTGCTTCGTTACTTGCAAATTGCAACTTGAGAATAAGATATATGAAGAATTGAGTATTAAAGAACTAAGATGCATTAGACTTGAGATTGAGATGCATACCTTCAATATAGAAAAGAAATCAATAAACAAGATGAATATAATATAAATTCATAATTAATGCTACATGACACGGGTCTCAGATCAAAATTAGTGTTGAAAGTTTGATTTTCAAAAGTATCTGGCACAAAAGCTAATATGTGTGTGTGTGTTATACATGCATGAATGAGGGAACATATAATGAACCATTTAGGCAAATTTTGTGATGCACAATTCAAACATGACGGAGAAATATATAACCAGAGCTATTTACGGCTACAAACAAATTATGTATGCCCCTAAACTAACAGATAGAAAAAGAAATTTGTGAATTTAGGCGGTCAACGGAAGTTTCACATGATGACATTGTCACACTAATGCCGCTCGATTTCTCAAGTAGAGAGCTTTGGTCGATAAATTCTCCAATCAATTATGGATAGAAATGTAAAGTGGAAAATCTATCCAAAATCTAGAAAGAAAGGCACAACTGCGTAATCTAACTTAGCTAATCGTTGGTAGCAAAAGGAAGATGCAATTTCATACTGCTTGGATATGCCCATCAATGGAATAAGAAACAAACAAACCCAACAAACAAATAAGCTCATATCTACAATATATGCAAGCAAGCGAACAAAAGTGGAAATCAACATGGATAACTCATTGTAAGCGGAGCGCAATAATCAGGGTTGATTGCACAAACCCCCTATATAGTTTACCATGCAAGACAACAGTTATGCGCCCCTCAGCCGAACCCCTACCCTAACCCTAACCCCAATCCCAACCCAACCGCAACCTCAGCACCAGCCCCAGCCCCAACTCCAACCCCAACCCCACCCCAACCGCAACTCCAACAGTTATGCGCCCCCTAGCCGAACCCCAACCCTAACCCTAACCCCAACCGCAACCCCAGCACCAGCACCAGCCCTAACCCCAACCCCAACCGCAACCCTAGCCGAACCCAACCCTAACCGCAACCCTAGCCGAACCCCAACCCCAACCCCAACCCCAACCCCTAAAATAATCAAAAATCTCTTTAATTGAAGATTTAATTACTTACCTATTCGGTGGATCGGCGACGAGGAAGAACGACGACGAGATCGGAAATGAGATCGGGAACGACAGAGAGAACGGCGACGAGATCGGCAAGGTCGGCGACGAGAAAAGGCGATTTGCGAGATTTCGCGCGCTCGATCGAAAGGAGAATAATCAGCGCGTAGAGAAATTATGTTTCTTTTCTATTAAATCCATATTTAGATGCCTCTACGGATTTGTCCGTAGGTCCTTGGTTTGCGGCTCCGTATAGGCAAACAACAAATTAAGATTTAATATTTTTACGTTGGTGCGTCCTGAACCGTAGGGGAAATCGTCGGGCCCTACGGACTAATCCGTAGGGCTCCATAGGGCCAAAATAAATCTGTCCGTACGGATTTCAATATCCGTAGGGGCAACCCCTATTTTAGTAGTGTTATTTCTCTTAAAAGAATAAAAGATTAGAAAAAGAGAGAGAGAGAGACATGAAGGCATGTGCACACATTAATATTCATGATAATTATATAGAAAGAGAAAAAGGAGGGAAGGGGAAATTTTTGATTCCCTGCATAGAATTAACAGGGAGAGAAAAGAGAGGGGAAGGGACTTCATTTTCTGATGCTTACTCTTCTTCATTTTTCTTGTTTTTTCTTCTTCTTCATTTTAAACAGAAGAAAATAAAAAGAAAAAAAGAGAAATGAGAGATATAATCCTCTTCATCTCAACGTCTATATCCTAGCAAGATTTGAGAGCTAGTTAATTAACATTTGAAGTGTTCAAAGTAAAATTGGAGCTTGGGTCGTTACTTTTACCGTGGATCATTATTGGCAAGACGGTCGGCCACCAAACTTGTTTAGTAGACGATGGAGCTTAGCTTGGGTCTTCCACTAAATGGTTGGACACACTACAAAGATTGCAATTCTCTTTACTCATTGTTATTCTATGTTATGCGCTCTTGTATTTACAATTGATAGTAAATGAATGATTTTGGATGTGCAATTAGTGCTATGACTTGAAAATTTTCATTTTATGTTTCTGCCGTGGTCCGCAATTGTTGCGACCTTAGCACCGATTGCCAACATATCCAAAAAAAACCCTAAAATATTATGTCAAATTGTTTAATGTTCGTCATACAATCTTTTAATAAATTTTTATTACTATTTTTTTTCAATTCTTTTTGTCAAATGACAAAAAATCTATTCCCGGTTTTATATGACGGATACAACCTTCATGGTTGATTCCAATCTCAAAAATAAATGTCCATTATTGAAACTGGTATCTGATGCGGCACAAATACCGAGCAACTTACGCCAACCAAGGAATTTGTTGTAGTGGATCACAGAGGCAAAGGCTACGTTGTTGGATCTTCGTCCCGCAAAGCAAAAAAAACTCCCGAAGATTGGCTCCAGGGTCCTCCTCGGACGGTAAAGTTAGCCGCCTTGAAGATGAGATTAGGGTTTGAGTGGAGTGATTAATACATACCTTGGTACTCAAGTTTATATTGGTTTCGCCTACGGCTGTAATTTAATCGAGGAGGAGGATCCGGTTAGTTATCTAGGATTTTGCGCTTGAGTACTTTCGGATCCCAAGTACTTGAACCTAGATTCTTCACTGTTTGTGGCCTCCATTCACTTCGTGGGCCTTTGTGGGCCTCTGGACACTAAGGTGTGGGGCTGAGGGCCGTAACAGATATTTATAGTGTATAATCGATGCCCAGATTTTATACCGTAATTAGAGAAAGCTTGGTACCAATGAGCGCAGAAGGAACATATATATGCAAGTGATTATCCACTGCATAATTAAAGACAGAAATACAAGCAAATTAATAGAAAGAACCCTTCTTGCTACATAATAACATTAAATACCAATAAGAGTGTACAACATGGAACACAAGCATAATACAGAAAGCAAGAATATCAAGCCGTTGGATAGGAAGATTCCATGGCAATGCCACAGAGCCCTTCCTTGGCTTCCACATCCCTCTCCATTCTTATGTATCCATTCTCGCCCCACGACAAGCCCCAGGAGTTCTTCACAAGCCAGTACTTAGTCCCATCGCTGGTCCCGTAACCAACTGCGGTCACACCATGATCAAGAGCAGTACCACAATCACCAGTGAAGACGCCTCCAGCGTACATTTGGAAAGAAAATCCGCCAGCATCTATAGCAACAGAGACAGGATGGTTTGCAACGGCCTTAAGGAGCGAAGCTTCGCTGTTTGCGGGAACATCTTCATAACCGGTGATGGAGGCTGCATGGGAAGCGGCCTTGTTGGCGTTGCAAGTTCCGTCCACTGCCTTGTAAGGGTAGTTGGACTCTGTGGTGAGGCCTTTGTTCTTGATGATGAACTTAAATGCATCGTCCATCAGGCCTCCATTGCATCCTTGGTCCTCGCCTTTGACATCACAATCGACCACCTCTTGCTCAGAGAGTGAAATGAGCTTTCCTGTGCTTAGCTTGTTGATTCCTTCCATTGCGGCTACTGCAGAGAATGCCCAACAACATCCTGTTCGAAAAGTACAAATCAAATGGGCTATAATTTATCAAAAAGTAATAGGATTCAGAAACAGCGGTTCGAGTATAGAAGGCTTACCACATTGACCCTGATCCTTAACAGGAGCCACAGCACCCTTTGTTCTCCAATCCATGCTTGCTGGCACTGCAGTTACATTCTCGTATCTAAAACCGGTTGTCACACTCTTAGTCACGGAAGGCTTGAATCCGTTATGAGCCCTGAACTCGTCATTGGTAAGATCAGCAAATCGTGTGGCGCCTAGCTTGTACTTGTGGTTTCCTGCATTGAAAGACTCTACAAGATCCATGTTAGCCTGGAATATCTTGAATCGGTGCGCCTTCTCTGCTGCATCTTTGTACACTCGTTCATGTTTAGACATCCACTGCTCATGTCTCTCCTGCATTGACATTTCATTGAGCTCACGAGAAGCTGATGCAAAAGTAGCCCAAATGGCCATGGCAAATAATAAGCATTTAAGTGTTGTAGGAGCCATTAGAGATATATCGAGATGTTAATTTGAGATGAGGCAATTAAGGTGGGATAGGTTTATATAGGGAATCCACAGTGTGTTGATCCATTTTTATTTTTCCCCTTGTTTTGGTAGAGAGCTACTGCAGCGTGCCGTAGAGCTTCATTTTGCCAATAATTGCATCTCATATATACTTGATCTATTCACACATTAATTTGTTTTTGTGTCTTATATGCATGATGGTTTATATATGTCCATCAAAGTGTTTCATACGTAGATGGGTATTAAATTAGAGATTAGTAGCTTTTAGGCTTGTTCATCTGTTGTATTCTTTCCTTTGTAGCATTATATAAGACTGAGTACTTTTGATGTTTTCCTTTGATAGTTACGGCTACATCAACCCAACCTCATTGTTTAACCTTATGATCCGAGTATCAGGGGGCCGTTTTCTTTTTTGTGAAGTTCGCTGAGGAAGTATGCCAAAATTCTATTGGTTAAATGGAAATAGTAGATATTATACATCAAGATGATAAACATGGTTTTAAATCTTGCATGGTCTATTCCAGTCTGGGATGGTCAATACGGATCCCATATATGACCAACTAAAATCCTGATACATACAGATGCTGATACCGAGAATTCAAACCTTGGTACTAGGTTCGTCAGTTGATTATTGTGGTTTTATTATTAAGTTTGATAATGAGTTAGCGGGTTTATTTAATGGGTTAATGTGTTTGTTAATGAATTATTGGCTTATTTGACATCATTAATTACATAAAACGCCAAAAGTTTATAGTTTCTTTGCAACATGTAGTAAAAAAAAATCAGTAACTACCAAAAAAATGTCATATTGTTTATACCTATTTTCACTATTTTAATTATAATGTTTAGTAATTTGTTTAGTCAAATACTAAAAATATGATATTTCGATCCAAAATGGCCGATGATACAACCGAGAGGCTCTATTCAAATCCAAAAAATAATCATTTGATTCTAATAAGGTTATCGAGATTTTAAACCTTGGTTACAACTGCATATCAATCCTGTCTCCTGAGACCGTGCATGTTAAACCTGGAGCACCTCCCCAGTGTTTCCTGTTGAGAACTTGCAATTTTGTCTCGATTTAAGTGATACTCTACGGTTTAACTTTACTTCAGAATTGTATCTATGGGGTGTAATTAAGCTTATTGAGGTTGCACGTATATTGATGGTATTTATATTCATCTGGAATAAAATGTTCAATGCAGTAGCTTTCTGGAAAGAAACAAAAATTATGTTGGAAGTGAGAGCTGACCGTCTAATTGCTGGAAGATTACATATTTTTCGTCCCCCACTACTAAAATAGGGGGTTGCCCCTACGGATATTGAAATCCGTAGGGGCAGATTTATGTTGGCCCTACGGATTAAGCCGTAGGGCTAGAAGGTTGCCCCTACGGTCCAAGACGTTCAAGAATAAAAATATTAATTCTTAATTTGGTGTTTGCCCCTGCGGAGCCGCAAACCAAGGACCTACGGACAAATCCTTAGGGACAACTAAATAGCGATTTAATTAAAAATGCACAGATCGCCTACGCCCCTTATCTCTTTCTCTTCACCGTTCTTCCTCGTCGCCGTTTTCGTCGTCGCCTCCGTTTCGTCGTCGCCACCGATCGATCGTCTCCTCCATCGCACAGGTTAGTAAATTTTCAACTAAACAAATTTTTGATTATTTAGGGCTAGGCTTCATGGCGGGGGCTGGGGTTGCGGTTGGAGTTGGGGTTCGGCAGGAGTTGCGGTTGCGGTTGGGGTTGGGGTTGGGGTTAGGGTTGGGGTTCGGTTGGGGCTGGGGTTAGGGTTAGGGTTGGGGTTGGGGTTTAGCTGGGGCTGGGGCTGGGGTTAGTGTTTGGTTGGGGCGGGGCTGGGCTGGGCTGGGGCTGGGGCTGGGGCTAGGGTTAGGTTGGGGTTGGGGTGGGGCTGGGCTGGGGCTGGGTCTGGGGTCAGGGTTAGGTTGGGGTTGGGGTTTGCTGAATTTGGCAAATCTGAGAGGAATTTCCAGCAATTTTAGCCTAGTTTGATTACTAAAATTATTGTTGATCGAGAAAATCTTGGGTCCTTCTAATCAAACATTGTTTGTTACTATATGTCAACGAGTACTGATAAAAGAAAAAACCGATTTCAAGTGGAAATTAGGTATGTATAGTGTTCTAATATAATTTGTATTTCTTGCCATCATCAAACATATAAAAGTACTAATATGAAATGGAAAATAAATAAATAAATAATCAAAACTTTGGTATGTATGTAAAATCCCTTGTTACTTTTTCTTGGTTGCCCAACTTTGAAAATTCTATCTATTAAATTAGACATACTCTAAAAAGAATGATATTGCAAGAATTTGACTTGGTGGAGACTTGCATCATTAATAGAAATATGAAAGTGTAAGAACGTTCTTTACCTTCGATAGGGTTCGGTTGGGGTGGGGCTGGGGCTAACTAGGGCTTGGGCTTCATCACCTGATATAGCGAAATACAAAGCGTACTTCAGTACACCCGACCTTATTGAGTTTCCTATTGAAGTTCCCGGTCAAACGGCATATGCATATTTTTATTCGCCATGAAATCCCAATTATCAAGCTACCGAGGTCGAAAAGCCACCTTTGTTAGTCGAGAGTCATGGTAATAGACTTGTCATTATAGATCATAGTCAATTGTTTTTCCTATCATTTTCTTGATCCAGATGCTAATCAACTTGTTAATTAGTTACTGTTTTTATGACGTATTTGTCTATATTTGTTGACAGTGGCCTTTCTTTTGGATGAACATGTTTTTTTGATGCATGTTTCAGTCATGTGAATTCATATGTTGCGTATAACGCTTTATGATATCAGTATCCTACATTTGTAGTTTTAATTGTTGATTGTTATAGATGAATACCATTGCAATAATAGTTTTTGGTTGATGAATGCCATTGCAATTTAGGATGATCAGTTCTATCAATCTTGATCTCAATGGTTTAAAATCATGTTACACATACAACAAGAATACACACAAACGCATCATTAGAGAGTGATTCGAGATGTTCAAGTTAAAACCAATAGATGATACTCGATGATAATATGAAACCTTCATATTCTCATCGATACTCATATATGAAACTAAAAGCGCCACTTAGTCCCTGTCTATCGGTTGACATACGTGCGATCCTCGTCGTGACATAGAACAATACGAAGGTTGTTAAATATCGGACGGTATAGCTCGATACTAACAACCGTCGTATAGTCTACGTGACTAGAAAATTCAATCATATGGTAACCGATAGATTTGTCCCGTGTGGACAAGTTAAGAATGTATAAAGCAAACGCCTTCATTCACTTGTGTTTTCATCCGATTCGAGATATTTCGTCGGTACCTTTCTGCTGGTTCTCCGTGTACAAAGATAGATTAGATGTTCATTTCAACGTTGTTTCACAGCTTTTAAATGATTATCTATTCTATTACAGTGTACTCGGAGAACAGCGGGGAGGTGCTACCGAAATTTACTCGAAACGGTTGAAAGCATAAGTGATGGGTGTTCGCTCTATACATTCTTAATAGGATAGAAGCCTACCCCCGACAGCCGGAACACACACATACAACAAGAATACACAACAAACGCATAATTAGAGAGTGATTCGAGATGTTCAAGTTAAAACCAATATACGATAATATGAAACCTTCATATTCTCATCGATACTCATATATGAAACTAAAAGCGCCACTTAGTCCCCATCTATCGGTTAACATACGTGCGATACTCGTCGTGACATAGAACTATACGAAGGTTGTTAAATATCGGACAGTATAGCTCGATACTAACAATCGTCGTATAGTCTACGCGACGAGAAAATTCAATCGTATGGTAACCCATAGATTTGCTCCGTATGGACAAATTAAGAATGTATAAAGCAAACGCCTTCATTCACTTGTGTTTTCATCCGTTTCGAGATATTTCGTCGGTACCTTTCCGCTGGTTCTCCGTGTAAAAAGATAGATTAGATGTTCATTTCAACGTTGTTTTACTGCTTTGAAATGATTATCTATTCTATTACAGTGTACTCGGAGAACAGCGGGGAGGTGCTGCCGAAATTTACCTGAAACGATTGAAAGCACAAGTGATGGGTGTTCGCTCTATACATTCTTAAAGGGATAGAAGCCTACCCCCGACAGCCGGAACACACACATACAACAAGAATATACAACAAACGCATAATTAGAGAGTGATTCGAGATGTTCAAGTTAAAACCAATATATGATAATATGAAACCTTCATATTCTCATCGATACTCATATATGAAACTAAAAGCGCCACTTAGTCCCCGTCTATCGGTTAACATACATTCGATAATTTATTCTTTCCAACGACAAACGCACACACAAAGCATATACACGGATTTTCTCCTTTGTCAGTAACTATCCTGTTCTTATATTTCTCAATATAGTCACCATAACCTACAATTTATATGTTATACAGTCTAACATGGCCCATGAGTACGTCAGAGTTAAGGACTGGATGTATGTGGATTGGCAACAACGTATGCAACCTAAGTTTGTCGCAGGAGTTGCTGCTTTCATTGAATTTGCACGCGCACATAATAAGATCATAATAGAGAAGATTATCTGTCCGTACGATAGATGTGGCAATAAGTACTGGCAGAAAGTAGAATTGGCAGAGCTTCATATTGTAAAACATGGGTTTACTAGACTTTATACAACTTGGAAATATCACGGGGAAGGAGAAGAATGCAGTACTGCAGCAGAAGAAGAAGGAGAACACGATAATGCGGCAGGAGAAGAAGAATTCGGTAATGCGGCAGAAGGAGAAGACGGTAATTTATTTCCATCAGAAGAAATGGAGGATATGGTAGAGGCTGCCCTAGGTGAATCTATTCGTACCGAAGATGACATTCCTTCCGGTCAAGGACCGCGTGCGGATAAATATGAAAATTTCATCAATGATGCTAGAAAACCAATTTATGAGAATACGAAGTATTCCACGCTCTCATGGTTCGTTCAACTTTTCCAGATTAAGTGCCTAAATGGATGGAGCAACAAGTCATTCACAATACTTCTTTCGTTCTTGAAAGATTCTATGCCCCATGGAAATAACGTGCCCGACAGCTGGTACGGAGCCCAGAAGATGATGTCTGATTTGGGTCTAAAGTGCGAGAAGATTCAAGCATGTCCTAAAAATTGCGTGTTGTACCGGAAAGAGAATTCAGAGTTGAAAGAGTGTCCAACATGCGGAGAGACCAGGTATAAGCCGAAAGATTCTGATAAGAAGCCTGATATACCTGTGAAGATAGCACGATACTTTCCCATAATACAGAGGCTACAGAGGCTATTCAGGTGCAAGAAAACAACCGAGGCAATGATTTGGCATCACCGTGCTCCTCCAAGTGAAGATGGAAAAATGAGCCATCCAAGAGATTCACCGGCATGGAAGGATTTCGATAGGAGGCACGCAATATTCAGTAGCGATCCTCGCAATGTCCGGCTCGGACTGGCTACTGATGGCTTCTGCCCATTCAACTATATGGTTAGAAATCACAGCACATGGCCCGTTGTAATGATAATTTATAATCTGTCGCCTTGGTTGGCTATAGACCAATCATACTTTATGATGCCTCTTCTTATCGACGGACCAAACTCACCGGGGAACAATATCGATGTCTATCTCCGACCTCTGATCGAGGAGTTGAAATCTTTGTTCATTGATGGTGTAGAGACATATGATGCAAACACAAATACAACCTTCATACTGCGTGCGGCTTTAATATGGACAATTAATGACTTTCCTGCGTATGGAATGCTATCAGGTTGGTCCGTACATGGTCACAAAGAATGTCCTCATTGCCATGAACACACAACATCGAAATTCTTGAATTTTAGCAGGTAGGTTTGTTATTGCGGCCATCAACGTTTTCTGCCTCCAGACCACCCCTATAGGTTAGACACAGTTCACTTTGATGGTCATCAGGAGCTTCTTGGACCTCCATCGCCATTGTCCGGAGAGGACGTGACTGCTAAATAGGATGGTTACAATAACGTGACCTTCGGGATGGATCCGACGAAACAGGTCAAACCACCATATTGGAACAAGTTAAGCATTTTCTTTGAGCTTCCGTACTGGTCTACAAATTCAGTGCGTCATTGTCTGGACGTCATGCATATAGAGAAGGGAGTATCAGAGCACATACTTAACTTGTTTCTTTGTAAAGACGGGAAATCGAAAGACAACATGAATGCTCGGATGGATCTTGATTTGTATGTCAAAAACTATCTATTACCGCAATCAAGAACGGCGTCGCTTGAAGCTAGCCGGTGAGTACGGGTTGGTCCACAGGGATGTTGTGAATCTCCTAATCGCACTAACGAGTTAATTCCGAAGGGTGTTCGGATTGATTATTAAATCTAAAATCTAAATCTATCTATCTACGATTATCTAGATCTAGTCTTGCTAGGGTTAGGTTTAGGGATGGTTTGGAAATGCATGTAAATCTCAACGCTTTCTATACCCAATTTAGGATCTATGAGGAGTTATGGTAATTATCAATAAAGGGAATTAGATCCATTCGGGAAGGTGTTCCTTCCTCTAGGTTCTTGTCCTTCCTTTAGAGATCCTTACCCTAACCTCCATGGAAAACACACGCAACCGGGCTTTTACACTACGGTGTCACCGCTACCTCGAGGGGAAGGGTGCCGTAGGGCGTGGTGTGTGCGTGTATGCATGGAGTCCTATTGAAAATATATTATGGGTAAGAAAGGAATGAGAGATCTCATCTCTCAAAATCCTTCCCCAAAGCTAACTCTAAACAATTTATCTACGGCAAGAAATTAAATCTACCCAGGGCAAAGAATTAAAATCTAAACTAGAGCAAGGAATTAAATCTACTTACAGATGCATCTCTCCAATCATCAACGCAGGGTTGTCAGATCTGAATCCATGAATTGAAAAGAGGCACCGATGCTCTCCATAAAGAATTCTGAATTTATTATTAAAAGGAGGCATAAGAAATTACAATCTTTAGAGTTCTATTTATAGGAAATAGAAATCCCTAGGTTACATTTTGAACCGCATGTCTAACTTTACAAAAATAGCCCTAGGTTGACTAGTCAAAGCCGCCGCCACATTTTGGTAAAAATTTTAGTTTCTGATTGCTCAAGACCGCCGCGGAACCGCGGTCCGAGGCCTGGTTTGGCCGCGGTTCCGCGGCCAAAAGATGGAATTGGGCTTCTAACTTTCTTGGGCTGATTTCTGGTGGCTTGGGCTTCTTAGTTCTGTATATCTTTTCTCAATTTAGCTTCTGGTTCTCTTCCAGATTTCCAGTGAACAATGTTGTGGATTTTAACCGTGGCTTTGTGTCGACGTCTTGAACCTTGCTTTGTGAACAGTTTCTTATGTCGGCTTGATCAAGAGTATTCTGTTTGTTGGTCAAAAGTCTATATTTTCATCGTCTTTACATCGTTTGCACTGTTTTCTGTCCAAGAACCTGTAACCTGTAACATGTAGCAGACATGCGTCAAAAGCACCTGTTTATTTATAAAAAGAATAAGAATGGGGAATATAATAATACAATATTATGATGTGAACAAATACCCCCAAACTTATCATTTGCTCGTCCTCGAGCAAACTTATTTTTATTCACTAAAATCCTAACCGCACTTTCGCAGGGAGACGCGATTGCACTGAGCTCGTGCAACAAGCCGTTAAACCTCTAGGTGTCCCTAGTAGGAGGAGTGTTGTCTCCTGAGGGTTTTCAGTGGATACTACCCACAAAATCCTATCAATTTGACCGATTGACTTTTGTTCTCCAATTAGGTTTTCTAACAAGGAATTCTATTATCTTCAACTCGTAAATTATCCACCCATATTCTTCACACTTCCTCATCATTTAACTTAAGATTATATATGTTCTGCAGATCTACTTAGCATTCGGCATCTCTTAAGTTTTCCTTCTAGGGTTCCATCTCCAGTTAGGAATTTCTATCAACTCTATTAAAGATACAAGCTCTATTCTTCACCCCCATCTCTCATCTAAACTCCAATTACATATCCCCACGTGTGTGTATAAATCACCCCTACACTTGGAAATTCAAATCAAGCAATCATACCCTTGTCCGTTGTCCAAAGTACTTATTTGTAGGTGAATTTTTAATTGAATTTTGCTTACACATCCTTCATGCGACCGTTAATACTTCTTGAGGTACCAACAACCGATTACAAGATGTGTTTGCACATTAAAGTGTAATTCCTAGTCTTGCAACACCCAAGGCTTTTAGCAGTGACTCCCAAACCAGTTGGTCTAAGGCACTAGGTGATGAAGCACCCTCGCTAAATATTTTTCTATTTTTCCAGCCTTAAGTAATCACAAAAACCAGTGTCCATTTTTTTTATTCTTTATTCAAACTTTTTTTCTTTTATTTTCTTCGTACTAAGGACTTTAGACAAGAGCATTTCAAGGTCTCTTCTATTATTCCAAGTTTCAAGGTGCGTGATTGTGCAAATTGTAGGGTATACGTTTTCAGAATCTAAACTTAAGTTAGGAACTATTTTTCAAACTTATACTCTAATAAGAACATCAATACTCTTCCCTTGTTTCGACTTAGCCCAAGAAGTGAACCCAAAATTTGCCTATTTCTAAATAAACTACAAAAACATATACTTTCTACCGCTAAACTTTAAGGAAGGTTATCTTTAGGGTTTTTAATTTACTAAGTCTAAGATCTAGTTGTTCCTAGCCAGTTAACCTATCTGTCAAACACAAATCAAATATGGCCAAAATTGAATACAATATTTTTTATAATTTTTGAAATTTTTGAAATTTTTATGGGTTTTCAAATAAATATGCAAATGCAAAAATATGTACAAATGAATGCGAAGAAAGAAGACGTACCGAGCATACCCCCAAACTTGAACTTGACAGTGTCCTCACTGTCATGCTAAACCAAGAGGGTCAAAATACCGATACTCCCCTGTTTATTTATTTACAATTTTTTTATATAATTTTTTTGTTTTGAAATTTTTTTTTTTTCAAAAAAAAACAAAAATATATATACATATATACAACAAGGTTCCCCCCAAACTTAAGCTTGGCCTTGCACAAGCCAAAGGTTAGCACCAACCATTCAAAAATCTTATCGTGGTAATGGTATAGTTGGTGCAAGAATGGGATGGAAAGAAAAGAGATGAGAAGCACACGAGACCGTGTGGAAAGAAGAAAGGAAAATGGTCTCGGTGAAGGAGAAGAATGGCGGAAAGGAGAAAGAAGGGTCACGCGATCTTGAAGGTGTAAATCGAGTGAATAAATTAGCGCAATATATGATGACCGATGTATTAAAAGCGATTGTGCTAACATATCAACTCGTCGAGAAATGGGGTCAAATCCCTCAAGATTCGCAAGAAAACATGGGTACGCCGAACTTGGTATTGGAGATGAAAGCGTAACGGTTACTTGTACGTTCGGAACAATAGGGAAGACCAAAGGGAGTGAAGTAGGGATAGTCTCATTCTCATCGTAATAAACTGTCTCGAACTGGAAAGATTCCAACAATGGTTCGAAACTACTGTAAGCAACCGAGTCTGATGGTTCAACTAACTCATCTGAAAATGTAAAAGGACTCAAACTCGGGCGGTGAGTTATCAATATCGTCCGAAAAGGTGAAACACTCATAAGTGTTATCGTCTTTGAGAACTGTGTCAGATTCAAAGGAAAATTTTTCAAGCTCACAATCTTCAAGCGGGGTCGGAACGATGGAAAGGAGGGAGGGTGATTTCGGTAAAGGTTTAAGAGGATGAGCTGGAAAATTCGACACATCAAACAAGAATGGTTCAACCTCAATATGATCCTCAAAACTCTCGTCAATACTATCATCATAATTCTCCTCAAAATTCAACTCATCCATGCCATTATCATCAAAATCAAGACGCATATGAGATTCGGGAGAAACATTTAATAACTCAGGATGATGATTTGAACATAAAATTTCAATTAAATCAACAGGTTCATCACCCGAAATATTCCCGGCGTCAGTATCCTCAATCAAGTGAAAATCAATTTCTTTAGACACCTCCTCAAAAGCATGGATGTTTATCAATGTAGGTTCTAGAGTGGAGGTGTAAAGGTCAAACGGATTAGGTGTGGTTTCACTCGAAAGGGGTTCTTCACAATTTGGCAAATCAAACACTACAAAATCACACAACTCATTTTTATTTTCAACTGGTGAACTATTTAGGGCAATCGATGGAAAACAGGAGTTGTGAACTTCAATTGGGTAAGGGTAGGTTTGATTTGAAAATCCTCTCACATTCTCACTCTATCCAACTGCCTCCTTATACATTGAAAAATTTTGAGCTTGCGGGAAACTAGCTACCGCTTCAGTAGGTTGCATAAGGGCGGCTAAGGACGCTTCCACATTCCTAGTCATTTTATTTGTTGCTGCAATGTACGCCTCCAATGACTCTTCCAAACTAGACTTAGGTGGTGAGGGGGTTTCGGTAAAAGATTCAAAATGGTGTGAATATGCAAAACTCCTAACAGGCTGTGTAGAAACAGTGTCTAGTGAAGGTGGGAAGGTCGGATAGGACTGGTAGGAAGTGGGTGGTTGGACAAGGGTAGGGTCAACATGTGGATAAAAAGATGAAAATTCGTGTGGATCCCTAGAACTAGATGAGTGGAGAGGGATGAAAGATCGACTGCGAGATTGAGCAATATGCTCAGCAATGGACATCGGCCTAAGAGTGACAGAAGGACTTGAAGAAGTGGTATCAACATATGTAGGTGGTAAAGGTTGACTTGGTTGACACAAATTGGGTTGAAAAGTCAAACTGTTTCTCCTAAACGCCTCTATTTGATCTTTCAAAGATTTTTTAGGCAAGGAAGGATCGTCTTTAAATTGACCGAACAAATTGACGTACGACACAAAATTAGGTTCGGGATACCAAAGTTCGGCAAGTGATTTATTATGTGGGGTACCCATGTTAGAAGAAGGGGAAAAGAAAGAAAGTTTGTGGTGCAAGGATCTATTTGCGGCCAAAATTTTTGCAAGTTTCTATAAAAGATTTGTCCTTTTTATTATTATTCTTTTTTTCCTTATTTGGAAAAATTTGTTGCAAAAAGATTTTAGAGAAAAGATACGCAACAGCAAAATATTACTTGCAATCTATTTTATTTTAAGCGGGGCCCAAATATCCTGCACAAAATCGTTATTTGGAAGAGAATATATTTTTAAAGTGCACAAAATCCTGCAGGCATTTCCAGAAAAGATATTTCAAAAATTACAGAGGAGGAACAGAGGAAGCTTATAGAGAAAATTTCACGAACAGAGGACACCAAAAGGCCGCGTGTCCGCTGTATAAACGCGTTATTGCCGTGTTTTCGCGGCAGTCTAGTCGGCACGAGTCCCCAGAAAATTCTTGATACTCTGATTCGACAAGACGGCCGTGTTTCCACGGCCTAAGGTAGGTTTTGGCAGCGGAAAGGCGGCGCTTTGGGCGGTTCACTGCTCCAAAAAAAATCCAGTGTTCTGTTGTTTAAAATATCTTCTGTTCCGATATCCCGTTTTCCGTTTCGCTTTCTGGAAATTTCCAGATCCGAATTTGTATATCCTGCAAAAATTCAAACAACAAAGTATCATTTCCAAAAATAACAATTGATATATTTTTATAATTTTTTTGTGATTTTTCAGATTTTTATGATTTTTTTTATTTTGATTAACCCGAAATTGCGAAAAGGAAATTTCTACGCCATCCCCGGCAACGGCGCCATTTGATTTGTATGTCAAAAACTATCTATTACCGCAATCAAGAACGGCGTCGCTTGAAGCTAGCTGGTGAGTATGGGTCGGTCCACAGGGATGTTGTGAATCTCCTAATCGTACTAACGAATTAATTCCGAAGGGTGTTCGGATTGATTATTAAATCTAAAATATACATCTATCTATCTGCGATTATCTAGATCTAGTCTTGCTAGGGTTAGGTTTAGGGATGGTTTGGAAATGCATGTAAATCTCAACGCTTTCTATACCCAATTTAGGATCTATGAGGAGTTATGGTAATTATCAATAAAGGGGATTAGATCCATTCGGGAAGGTGTTCCTTCCTCTAGGTTCCTTACCCTAACCTCCATGGAAAATGCGCGCAACCAGGCTTTTACACTACGGTGTCACCGCTACCTCGAGGGGAAAGGTGCTGTAGGGCGCGGTGTGTGCGTGTATGCATGGAGTCCTATTGAAAATATATTATGGGTAAGAAAGGGATGAGAGATCTCATCTCTCAAAATCCTTCCCCAAAGCTAACTCTAAATAATTTATCTACGGCAAGAAATTAAATCTACCTAGGACAAAGAATTGAAATCTAAAGTAGAGCAAGTAATTAAATCTACTTACAGATGCATCTCCCCAATCATCAACGCAGGGTTGTCAGATCTAAATCCATGAATTGAAAAGAGGCACCGATGCTCTCCATAAAGAATTCTAAATTTATTATTAAAAGGAGGCATAAGAAATTACAATCTTTAGAGTTCTATTTATAGGAAATAGAAACCCTAGGTTACATTTTGAACCGCATGTCTAACTTTACAAAAATAGCCCTAGGTTGACTAGTCAAAGCCGCCGCCACATTTTGGTAAAATTTTAGTTTCTGATTGCTCAAGACCGCCGCGGAACCACGGCCCGAGGCCTGGTTTGGCCGCGGTTCTGCGGCCAAAAGATGGAATTGGGCTTCTAACTTTCTTGGGCTGATTTCTGGTGGCTTGGGCTTCTTAGTTCTATATATCTTTTCTCAATTTAGCTTCTGGTTCTCTTCCAGATTTCCAGTGAACATTGTTGTGTACTTTAACCGTGGCTTTGTCGACGTCTTGAACCTTACTTTGTGAACTGTTTCTTATGTAGGCTTGATCAAGAGTATTCTGTTTGTTGGTCAAAAGTCCATATTTTCATCGTCTTTACATCGTTTGCACTGTTTTCTGTCCAAGAACCTGTAACCTGTAACATGTAGCAGACATGCGTCAAAAGTACCTGTTTATTTATAAAAAGAATAAGAATGGGGAATATAATAATACAATATTATGATGTGAACAGATCTACAAGAGTGGGGAATAAGAAGTGAATTGCACCCTAGACCGGTAGCGGGTACACCGGGCAAGTTTGTACTTCCCAATGCCGCTTATCATATATCACAACTGGAGAAGAAAAGATTCCTGCAGGTGTTGCATGATTTGAAAGTCCCCGCAGGTTTCTTAGGATCATTCAGCAAGAAAATAAAAATTGTGAAGTGCAAGATCGATGGGCTGAAAAGTCATGATCACCATGTTATCGTGGAGCACCTTCTTCCATTATCCCTCAGGACTTCTCTCCCCGACTCGGTTGGTCTAGTAATCAACGACCTATGTTGTTTTTCAGGGAGTTGTGTGCTAAAACACTGGAGGTTGTGACGCTGGATAAACTAGAAAATCTATTGCGTTGATACTTTGCAAGTTTGAGCGTATTTTTCCACCGTCATTCTTCGATATCATAATACACTTGACGGTTCATCTTGCAACTGAGGCGAAGTTAGCCGGACCGGTACAATATCGATGGATGTATCCCGTTGAGAAGTACGTGTAATTTTTCGTTTTGCGCAATTTATAAATTTATTGTTGTCCTGTATGCCCGTATTTATTTATTCAACATATTTTCATTAGGTACCTCTACACTCTTAAGAAGTATATACGCAATAAAAATCGACCAGAGGGTTCTATCATGCAAGGTTATCTTCTTGATGAAGCAACCACATTTTGTTCCCGCTATCTGGACGAGAACATTGAGACAAGGCTTAACCGACCACGAAGAATTCAAGACGGGCCATATGGTAAAGCCGAGTATAAGAGGGTAGACACTATGTTTATCAACAAGATATACCGGTTTATCTTGCTTAATTGCGCATGTCTTGAACAAATTAGAGAGTAAGTTTTTTTGGATTAATTGTTATATCTGTGTTTGTATGTGTATGAAATGATATAATATTAATGTCACAATTATTTGTCGAAAACAGAATTCATTTTAACGAGGTACGTGAGGGGCATCCTGATTGGAACGAAGAACGTTTGGAAAAATATCATCAGGATAATTTTTGTGATTGGGTCACAGATCATGTAAGTTATTCGAATAACATTTTATTGCTATCAGTTTTAATCTAAACTTGTATCGTTATGTATTTTTCGTAAAATTTGTTTTGTTAAATCCACGATCCGAACTTGTCTGCATCATTTGAGAGTGATTCAAGATGTTTAGCTCAATTTCCGATTATGGAGGTTGCATATTACAAATGATTTGGTGTCCTTGGATACAAATTCGAAGTTAAGGACATAGAAATATCTAGAACCACTCAGAATAGTGGGATTGCGACGGTAGGATCGGACGGTGTGATTTACTATGGTACTTAAATTGTATACTCGGCATCCACTATCCCGGACGATCAGAACCCTTTTATATATTCCAGTGTACTTGGTACGATACGCGAACCGATACGGACAGGTGGAGAAGCAATTTTGGGACTTGGAAAGATGAATATGGATTGACCAGTGTGAACACACTTCGATTTTACGGTCAGGAAGATCCGTTTATCTTTCCGAACAAAGCGTTCCAAGTATACTACTCACAGTGTTTGAAGCATCCGGGATGGAGTGTTGTATGCCGATGGAAACCCAGAGATGTCTACGATGTCCCAGAATTCGAGGACAGCGATGAGGACGAATAAGAGAGAAGGCTTAAAGTGCTCCGACCGTCTGTTTCGAAGGACGGGTTGTCTACGACCGATCATGAAGTTACGTGGGTTAGAAATGACATCGACGATGAAATCCAAGTAGATATGTATAATGCGCCCACGAAACGAAAAAGGTTATCAGTAATGTTATATTATTACTTCACATTTTACGCTCTATACATATATAGTCAATACTTTTAATGATTGTCTAATGCGTCCACGAACCGTTTATCTAAATTTGATGACGATGTCCGGAGCAGCGAGGGGTGGCAGGAGCTCCAGCCGCGGCAGAGGCAGAGGCATAGGCAGAGCGGTTCTGCCGCCCGGAGAGCTCCGTAGGGAGCTTCAGAGGGCCGGTCTTGCACCCAGGTCGGAGACCCTTTCGGATGCCTCCTTCCGTGTGGATTTTGCCACATCTCCAGGTATACTGCACGCATATCCATTTTGAATGTAATATTACAGATATTCATGCCTGTTTATGTCAAAATTACTTATATTGTCAATGTTTGATTGTCTAGTTGTTGGTGATGCGTCCACATCTGGGACAGAGGCCACTCCTGCTCCTCCAGGTATGTCTATATATCATATAATGCATGCATATTGATTTAGAATACTATATCATAAATACACACATTCCTTTTGCTCTTACTTAGCAATTTTTATTATTGTCTAGCTGTAGGAGGTGACGCCACCGCACCTGCGGGTATGTTTATATATCCTATAGTGCATGCATATTGATTTAGAACGTTATATTATTGATCTACACATTCTTTTTGCAATTACTTATATAATCTATTTTTAATTGTCTAATTATAGGTGGTGCATCCACATCTTCCGCAGGGGCCACTCCTGCCGCTTCCATACCCTCCGCATCGTCTGCAGGTTAGTATGAATAAATATAAAATATTTATCCATTTTACATATGCTCTATAGAATAAATATGAACTTCATGGAAATTTAGCGTCAATGCTTATTTTCTAGTTGGAGGGGATGCATCCGCATCCGGGACCCCGGTTGTTCCTCACCGGAGGAACTATCGTCCCGCTCGTGCTGCTGCCCGGGCCCAGGCTCGTGCGATAGTCACCGGAGGTATATATTACACTTCAATTTTCGTTTAATCTTGATTTCTTAATACAACTTTGTCTTAATATTGATTGTCTTGATATTTCGTGCAGACGCAGGGCCTCCCCATCCCCAGAGGGGGACTCGAGGCCCGAATCAGTCCCATAGGCTGAGGCCTGACAGAGCTAGGGGGAGGCAGCATTCCCCCTCTTTTTAACTCTTGACTATCGCTATACTGGTCCTCATGTCAAGAGGTTCGGCCGGTATATGGGGGACAAGAGCCGGCTCGTGAAGAACTATCCACTTTACGTTGAGTGGGGCGAGCAGCACCAGCGCTCATTCACCCTCTTCTTTGATCAGGCTCGGGTACGTATTAATATATATTTTCATTTGATCTATCCAATATATTTATTATTAACACTTGCAATCTAATAATAGTGTTTTTTTTTGTATTTTCAGTTGGATTACGATTTTCAGCCTGTAGCCGACCCTGATCACCCGGGGAGGGTGCTCGACCTTCATGCTCTGTACAATGGCCTGATGAAAAACATGCAGGCTAAGGTCGAATACAACAGGAATGAGCTGAAGGCCGACTGCTACTCCCTGTGGATAGTGACCCCCGAGCCAGAGAGAGTGGCCCTCCTATCTACTCTGGCGTTTGCGAGAGTCGACGTAGAGACATGGCCTCTATTGTTCGAATATTTCGACTCCCAACGCAAACAAGTATGTATTTTAAATGTAATTCATTGTTTAGGATATAATTTATTTTTTTGTGTTCCTTAATTAGAAAACTAAATGTTAATGCGTTGTGCAGAAACAGGCCGCTCAGAATACAGAGAACAGGAAGTCGGCGAAGAGGAGTCGCCCTACTTACACAGGTGGCTCGAGAAATATTACTCGAGCCATGGAGTTATCGGTAAATTACAATAGACCGACCTTTGTGATATTCTGCAATATTAAGAGTTATTTTCTAATATTTCTAATATTAAGAGTTATTTTCTAATATTGCAGACAGCTCGGACCATGACGTCAGGTGGTACACCGAGCGTGCTGTCCGCATATCTTACCGTCCACGGCACCTCGACAGATCCCGCCATGGGCGAACTTCGATATCCCGACGTTGCTACCCAGGAGTATTGCGTAAGTGTTAATATTTATTCTATCCATATTTGAAATTTTAGTTTTGGAAGGTTCAAGTTTAAATTTTATACTTATACTTTACTGCTTAATGTGGGTGTAGGAGCGGGTGGTTGAGCAGGCCGAGGCCTCGGGAATCGATTTTACCGGACAGAGCGATCCGAGGCTGCTGACCCCAGTTCTGGATGCCACACACGGAGGGCACCACGGAGGTTGGGAGAGAGGCCGGGGACTGGGCCCTAGCAGGGCCCATATGAGGTTGGACTCCACCCCGGCGGTTACTTCCTCCGTCTCCAGTGAGCGACGTGTCCAGCAGGAACTGGAGAGCTTGAGGGCCACCGTTGAGGAGTTGAAGGAGATGCTGGTATGTATACTGCTTTATAATAAAATATCATGTCATATTATAGATATCAACATATCCATAATTAATACGTAGCTTGAGCTTATTTGGTTTTAGACTTAGGTTTGATTAATCATACATACATATGTAATTAAAATAAACAACGGTTTTCCAAACTAGATATCCAAATAGGGTTTCGAAATAACTTGATAATGATACGAATTCGAATAATACACAGTTCTTATACACGTTAGGTCCAGATTCGACAGGGTACATCGGCCGAGCCTCCACATGCATCTTCTTCGGCTGCGGCTCCGCAAGCCACTACATCGGCTGCGGTTCCACAGACAGCTCCTATAGCTCCACCGCCCGTTCAGACTCCCGCAGCCGTGGCTCCGCAAGCGACTACCTCGACGGCGGCTGCGCAGACCACATCGCCAGCTCCACAGGCCGCTCAGACTCCCGCACGCGCCGAATTTCATAGTTTATTGACCGAGGAGCAGGCGCGCTTGATTCTATCGTTTATCAGAGGTGGAGCTGGACTGAGCTAGGGTAGCTTTTTGATTCATATTTTTTGAAACATGTATTTATTTATATCATACATATTGTACTACATTTTGAAATGATATTGATATTTGATATCGGTTTATATTTATATCATATTCAGTTTTTGGGTTTCTTTTGTATATTATATGCGTGAGATGTGATTATGAATACTGCGATATATGTTATGTGATGATTAATTTTATATTTTATTGATATATATATTATTGTGTTGGTTATATGTATGCCCTAGAGGCCATTACTATACATATGATGTATATTGTAGTGGATGCTTGGACATATATAGGGATGACTTTCTTGCTCGATATGATAGTATGCTATCTGATTACTCTTTACCTTAACGTGTACACTAATTGTCTCTCTGTTACATATTGGTAAAGCCCTTAGGATGTGTACTTGACTACCTGGACTATGATGCGGATCATACTAGTGGGGATATGGTAGTCCATAAGTACATCCTTTAAGGTCCCTAGTCATGGGTGTATCGAGACAGGGCATCGATATACCAGAGTAGACTAGCGTATACCTTCTCGACCCATATAGATGGGCGATGGATGATCCCATATCCATTGGTGTTTGACATCAGAGATGATATACGGGTGCTCAGTAGAGACTGGGTACACTGGACGGACTCGCCGAGAACTCCCAGATGGTATTATACCTTACGTCAGATGGCAGTTCTCTGGTGACACTGGTACAGGTTAGTCTATAGACCCGAGATTGTCATAGAGTCTTGTGTGATTCCCACTGTGCTTTGATTTCCATCATACCATGTCCAAGAGGGCGTGCAAAAAAGTGGCTTTTGGGTACAGTCCCGAATCACACGGAGGCAATGAGCGATAGGAGGGGTTTCGTCTCTCCCGGTATAGGGAGTTGATGTTGCGCAGTGCTCGATTGGCTATAACAGGAAGTCCTTGGCCAAGGCTACTTTAGGGATTTACTGGTAACTGTTACCAGTAGTTTCTCGACCCGTTATGAGCCTCATATCGACACGACTTATCGAGTTATTGAGGTCTAACGTTTACCACCCCTAGACGAGATATGCGACATATCAGACGAACAGACCGGACTGTACGGTAGTGTTACTCGTTGGACTCACAGGAGTGTGAGCGGGCTTGCTCGTTGATCTTCTGATCACTCAATACCCGGGTGGCCGTTACGTTTAGCAGACCGCTTGCGGCTTGTGGGTGTTTGATATGATCATCACCTACTGCCGGCGGATTGACGAGTCTTTAGAGTCCTACACAGGGGTTTCCTGGCTCAAGCGAAACGAAATAGGAGCGCATATGAGATATGTGCGGGACCGAGAATAATACCAGTATGCGATACTGTATTCTATTCTCGCAATTTGTATCATCGGTCGGTTATATGTGATATAGCCGGGTTACCGAATCTAGTGTTGATTCGATATATTGATACACTTGATATTAGTCGGTTATATGCGATATGACCGGATCGTTAAATCAAGTGTTGATTTAATGATTTAATGTATAATTATATATTTGATATATTACTTTACATTAACAAGTATTGGTTCACTTAAGATTGATTTTTCACTTGAATGTGCACATTGTTTATATGTGATATATGCAAGTGTACATGTTTGTATCATGCTTGATGATACAAACAAATTATGTGTATGAGACATGAACCAAATCAAGGTTAGATTAGGGTTTACTATTTTCTTAAGCATATAACAAAAGAGTGTGACTTTGGTCAAAGTTATCTAGCTTCATGAAGCTTGATAAACATTGACAAAGTCAACTATTTTGTCATATGTTTAAAGATATTAGTTAACCTAACCTTTAACCTAATGGTTTGGTTAAATCTCTACATGAGTTAAGCATGAGGGCTTAACTCAACCATGGTGCCATTATTCATTTGGATAAGTTTCATTTGGATAATAATTCAAATGATGCTTTCTTCTTCTTCATCTTCATCAAGCTCACAAAAGCTTGAGAGCTCCAATGGTGCTATGGTAGAAAGAGTGAGAAATCCAATTCTAAAGTGAACCCACTTCCTATTTCTTCATCCTCTACCACTTGCCATGTAGTATAGGGTGTTCTCTTCACAAAGTTTTTGACCAAGTGAAGGAATAGCTTGAGTTTGAGTCTCCCCGACGTAGATCATCTTCGGCCTCGAAGTCAAGGACCTAGCCGATCATTTCTCCGACGAAACCATCGCAAGAGTCCGGGATCCGATGATCGCAGCGGAGGGACGTCAACACGGAGCTAAAGAAGTGGTGGACCGGATCTACAAAGGTTGTAATCCCTTTCACTTAGTAGCAAAGTCGTTTGCTAGCTTTTCTTTTCGCCTAATCTCTAGTTAACGATCTAGTTTAGGGTTTCTCGGCACCGTAAAATTTTTGTTTGGCATGGTTGATGCCTCGTGGAACCTCTTGAGTGTGCCCAGGAACCCTACAGTGGTATCAGAGCTACTAGGCATTGGATGTCGACCTATGGGGGGTTCTCACTGCGTGACAGTGTGGCGAAGCATAGGCTCTTACCCCCAGGGTGTCCCAAGACCGGAAGGTGTTCCGGCGGGTTGTAGTCCTCGCGAGGGGGCATGCGTAAAAAGTAGCGGCTGAGGGACCCGTTGGTGCCACGGCGACCCTATTGGATGGGGTGGCTGCCTGATCTACAGTGGTATCAGAGCCTAGCTAGAGCTTTAGGCGAAGTGTAGACGATGTTAGAAGTCCGATCGAACCCGAAACCTCAATCCAAAACCCTTCTCTGTACAATTTTTCAAAACTGGGATTTTTGTGAATTCAAAATATGCAGAAAAATAAGCAGGGTTTTCTAAGAGTTACTGTGCAGCACGTGGTCACAAGTCGATTAAAGCGCGGCGGAACCGCGGCACAAGCATGCTTGTGCGGCGGTTCTGCGGCCACTTGTTGCTTCATTCATTTCTGTTTGCACAGTAATATTCTTCTGTCATTCCTGATTCTTCTGGATATTTTTAATTTATACTCAACAGTTGAGTTTTCTAGGGTTGTTTTGGGAGCTCGATGATTCGATCGGATTGTTTAACTTTATCTATTTTTTCCGGATATTTTTAGAACATGTTAAAAAGTTCGACCGAATATAAATACCCACTTTTTCCCCTGTCGGAAAATTTCCAAGTGTTGGATTTTTCCGTAGTCTTAGGAATGTTCTAAGTAGTGCAAGTAACCCGATAGACCCTCTAGAAGACAACAAACCTTAACTCGATTATGTGACCGTCTTGAACTACCCTTTGAACCTTCGGGTTTGGGGCAGTACGACGTGCCACATGTGAGGCGTTGTCTTGAGCCTTCTACGGCTGGACCGTTGGTACTGTGGCATGAAGTGGATGTTTTTAAACTTATTTCATGTGTTGAGCTGTTTCGGGAAAACTTGGGTGTTTGATTGTTCGATCAGAAAGTTTACCATTTTCTATTTATCTGGAATGTGATACAATATTTAGAATCCACAAATAGTTATGAGATAACTGATTTGGATGTTATAAACATAGCACTTTAGTCTCACTTGATCGGTTGCCACGGAATTTTGATGTGATCAAAAGTCCGTCGCAATCACGTAGCGTACGCGGATACTCGCCGGGTAAACTTAATAGACAGCCACACCCCATAGCCCCGACCAAGTGACTGTAGGAGAACTGTAAGTCCATGCTACCTCTCCCGGTACTTACGGGCATGCAGAATTTGATAAAAAACGATTTTTATAGAGGTGGTAACATGGACTTATAACCCGGATCTTGGTTAAACATCTAACTAACAACCTAACTACGAGTTGCTAACTACTCGGTTAGGGGGTTATACCTTGCTTGTCTTGAACTCCTTCGTCTTCAAACTCCAATGGAGGTCCGGATCGGCTTCTTCCCTTCGTCTCCTTACGCCGAAGATAGATCTACCTGAAAGCTCCAACCTTTGGCTCCTTCTTCGTTCTTTGAAGAAACTAGTTCACTTGGTTTGCTAAACCTTGTGAACTAGAATGAGTAGAGAAGAGTTTGTATGGGATTTTATCTATGGTTCTTGATTCTCAACTCATGAGATATATGAACCATAGAGTCAAGAGAGGGAGCAAGAGGAAGAGGGTGAAAGCAAGAGCAAGAGAGCTCAAGAACAAGAGAGAGAGTGAGCAAGTGAGAATGAGCCTTTCTTTTGTCTTTCACCCTCTCATAATCCAAAACAATGATAACTCATTATACCAAATCAAGTGTTATGTGATGGTTGAAGCAACCATAACCATATCATTTCATGCACTCATTTTGCACAAATGAGCAAGCAAGCAAAAGTCTTTGCCATGAAATGATGGCTATGGTTATCATGATGGTCAACTAGTCAAGCCTAGTCAACCGGTCAACAAAGTCAACAAATCAACAAAAGTCAACAAGTCAACAACCATGTCACCATAATACTTAATTAATATAATTGTTAATCACATATCATATTCTCATTAGGGTTGAGCAAAAAGTCAATAGTCAACGGTCAACTGTCAACAACCCTAATGAGAATCCGCTGCCTCTGTCTTCCCGTCAACTGTGCATAAGCACCCGCATCCGTGTTCCGAGGAACACGAATGCAAACTGGATAAATCCAATCCCAATACGTACACTAGGATCTGGCTTAAACCAAAGCCCGCTAGTGCAAACTGTCCGGACACTGTACGTGCACAAGTGCACGGATGTGACCGAACCCTGTCGCAAAACCATGCGACCTGTCGCAAAACCATGCGACCTCTACTCTTTTGCCTAAAGGCGAAAAGCTTTCTGTGTGGGACTCTAAAGACTCGACACTACGCTGGCAGTGGGTTTAACCACAGACCGCAAGCGGCACTAGCTGTGCATAACGGTCCCCAGGTAATGCCGACAAGAAGACTGACGAGGCGAAACCCATCTGAACTCCTACTGAGCCTGAATGTGACATTCTCCGTACAGTCCGGTCTGTTCGTCTGATACATCGCATGGCGGGCCTAGGGGGCGGTAAACGTCAGTCCCCCAATAGCGGTACAAGTCGTGTCGGAATGAAGCCCAAAACACCCTGAGATAACACTGGAAGCCTACCAGTATATCTCGATTGCCCTGGCCAGGGACTACTCGTGTAATGGCTCTCCTAGACACAGCGCGATGTCAACCCCCAATACCGGGAGAGACGAATCCTGTCTAACCGTCACTGCCTCCAAGTGCTTCGGGACTGCACCCAACTACTACCTGTTTGCACGACTCCTTTGAGCCGTGGTAGGGTAGTAATCAAAGAGCAGTGGGAACACATTCGAGGCGAAGTGACAGTGTCAAGTCAGCGGACTAAGCTGTACTCATGTCACCTGGGAACTGATAACTGACGATAGGCATAAAACCAACTAGTCAGTTCCCGACGAGTCCTGTCCAGTGTACCCGTAACCTAACGAGCACCCGCATACTATCTCAAGTACGACGTACTGACGGCTGTGGGACAGGCCGTCTCCCACACTGGGATGAGAAGCGCATGCGCTAGTCTACTCCGGAGTATCGATGCCCTGTCTCGATAGTCCTGCGACCAGGGACCTGCATAAGGATGTGCTTATAGATTACCCAGCCCCACTAGTGTGACTGCCATCACAATGCTGGTAATCAAGCAAAGATCCTAAGGGCTCCACTAATGTGTATAGGTGATATACAAAAATAAACACATGTACACATTGAAGCAGAAACAAACCAAGTAGCATACTACTATTTTGAGCAAGATTGTATATACAAGGTGAATATCCCAAGCTTCCATTAAGTAATATACAAACCAGTATGATACAGTAATGGCCTCTAGGGCATATACACTAACAATCTCCCACTTGCACTAAGGCCATGTACTGGCGTATCGAAGACCTATCATCTCGATCAGCCGCTCGAACTGAGTCTGGGGCAGGGCCTTGGTGAATGGATCTGCAGTGTTATCTTCTGAAGCGACTCTCCGAACCTCGATCTCCTGGCGATCCATGATCTCCCTGATCAGGTGATACTGCCTCAAGATGTGCCTGGATCTCTGATGGGACCTGGGCTCCTTCGCTAAAGCTATAGCCCCGTTGTTGTCGCAATACAGAGGTATTGGATCAACAATGGACGGAACCACCTGAAGTTCTTTCAAGAACTTCCTCATCCAGACAGCTTCTTTTGCGGCATCAGATGCAGCGATGTATTCCGCTTCCATCGTCGAGTCCGCAACGGTTTCTTGTTTGGAACTCTTCCAACACACCGCCCCTCCATTGAGGGTAAAGACAAAACCCGACATGGACTTGGAATCATCCTTGTCACTCTGGAAGCTGGAGTCAGCAAAGGCCTCGATCTGGAGGTCTTTTCCGCCATACACCAAGAACATCTCCTTAGTCCTTCTCAGGTACTTGAGAATGTTCTTTACCGCTATCCAGTGTTTCTCCCCAGGGTTTGACTGATACCGGCTTACCACACTCAGTGCATAAGCTACATCCGGTCTGGTACACAACATCGCATACATTATAGAGCCTACCGCAGAAGCGTAGGGTATAATAGACATGCGATCCCTCTCTAAATCAGTCTTGGGAGACATCTCTTTAGAGAGGGTGATCCCGTGACAAGCCGGTAGGTTACCGCGCTTGGAATCTTCCATACTGAATCTTTTCAGTATGGTGTCGATGTACCTGGACTGTGAAAGTCCTAATATCCTCTTGGATCTATCACGATGGATCCGGATCCCCAGGATGTATGAGGCATCACCCAGGTTTTTCATGGAGAACCTGTGCGACAAGAACCCCTTGACAGATTGTAGCATAGGAATGTCATTTCCTATTAAGAGAATGTCATCCACGTATAAAACGAGGAATACTACAGTTCTCGCTACAAATCTACTATAGATGCATGGTTCATCTGGATTTTTGATAAAGCCAAATTCCTTGACCGTCTCATCAAAACAGATGTTCCAACTCCGCGATGCCTGCTTTAGTCCATAGATGGACTTAAGCAACTTGCACACCTTTCCGCTGCTCCCACTCTGAATGAAACCCTCTGGCTGGTCCATATAGACACACTCCTCTAAACTTCCATTTAGAAAAGCGGTCTTTTCGTCCATTTGCCAGATCTCATAATCGTGGAAGGCAGCAATGGCAAGAAGGATCTGAATGGATTTCAGCATAGCCACTGGAGAAAAGGTTTCGTCATAGTCCAAGCCAGGTCTTTGACGGAAACCCTTTGCTACAAGTCTAGCTTTATAGGTCTCAACCTGTCCATCTACACCAATCTTCCTTTTGAAGATCCACTTGCATCCTACGGGTTTTACCCCGTCTGGAGCAATGTCCAACGTCCATACTTTGTTGGTGTACATGGACTCCATTTCGGTCCGCATTGCATCCAGCCATTTCACTGAGTCAACGCTCTGAACGGCCTGCTGGAAGCTAGTAGGCTCATCATAATCTATGATGCAATCTTCTCTATCCTCGTCTATGAGAAAACCGTAGTATCTCTCGGGCGGATGAGTCTGCCTACTACTCCTGCGGAGCGGCGTAGGAATGTCCTGTTCTTTTGAACCCTCTGGTTCCACTAAACTTTCAATAATAGTCCGTGGTTCTGGAATTTCTTCCAATTCTACCGCGCTCCGACTGATTTCCTTTTCTAAGAACTGGTGTTCTAGAAAGTGGGCATTACGAGAAACAAGGACTTTTTGTTCCTCTGCGTAGTAGAAAAGATACCCCCTGGTGTTCTTTGGGTATCCCACAAACTTGCACAGTACTGAGCGTGCCTCGAGTTTGTCCGCATGCTGCTTTTTGACAAAAGCTGGACATCCCCAGATCTTCAGATATTGAAGATAGGGTTTCTTCCCACTCCATAACTCATATGGTGTGGTAGGCACAGTCTTAGTAGGAACTCGGTTCAAAAGGTATGCGGCTGATTCTAGCGCATAACCCCAGAATGATCGCGGTAACTCAGCGTTACCCATCATGGACCGCACCATATCCAATAGGGTGCGGTTCCGTCTCTCCGATACACCGTTATGTTGCGGAGTGTATGGAGGAGTAAGCTGAGAGAGAATTCCATTCTCTTTTAAATAGTCTAGGAACTCGGCACTTAAGTATTCTCCACCTCGATCTGATCTTAGAATCTTAATACTTTTGCCGGTTTGTTTTTCTACTTCATTCTTATACTCCTGGAATTTTCCAAAGGCTTCGGACTTATGTTTCATTAAGAAGACATAACCGTACCTTGAGAAGTCATCCGTAAAAGTAATGAAGTAAGAATAACCGCTTCGCGCATGTGTAGACATTGGACCGCACACGTCACTGTGTACGAGTCCCAAGAGCTCGCTCGCTCTTACTCCGTGTCCAGTAAACGGAGTCTTCGTCATCTTTCCTTTGAGACAGGATTGACAAGTGGCATACGATTGATATTCGAACGGATTCAAATATCCTTCTGTATGTAACTTCGTCAACCTTCTCTCATTGATGTGACCCAGTCTACAATGCCATAAGAAAGCCTGATTGATTTCTGGAGACTTTCTTTTGTGTGTATTCTGGACATTGAAAATCTGTGGTTGGTTTAATACGTATATACCATTACTCAATGTACCTGACCCAATCAGAACTTGATTAAGGTGAATGTTTACAACATTACTTACAAACGCAAATTCATAACCTTCTTTAGAAACTAAACATACAGAAATGATATTACAAGTTGCGTTGGGTACAAAAAAGCAATTACGCAAGACCAAAACATGTCCATCTGACATTCCTAGGTGATAGTCCCCCACGGCTTTAGCATCCATGCTAGCTCCGTTCGCAACTCTGAGGGTCATGTCACCTGCCTTCAAAACCCTACGGTTTCTCAACGCCTGCAAAGAATTACAGATATGAGATCCTGATCCGGTATCCAATACCCAGGAAGTAGAGTTTATTGAAAGACAGTTTTCAATAACATACACACCTGAAGCTGAAGCTGCAACCTGCTTCAATTCCTGTGTTCTGGCTTTCCAAGCCCTGTAATCATTCTTCCAGTGACCTTTCTTATGACAATAGAAGCATTCTTCCTTATCCACTAGCTTCCCCGCTTTCTTTGTTGCTTTAGCTTTTCCCTTCGTATCCACTTTACTAACACCGCCCCTTGGTTTGGCGGGGGCTTTCTTCTTCTTTCTCTTGGCTTTCGCCTTGGACCTAGAAGAAGATGATCCTCCTACAAACAAAGTGGATGTTTCCCTACTTTTCTGTAGGGTGCCCTCTGCGCTCCTCAGCATGTTGAGGAGCGCTGAAAGTTCAACCTCTTTTTCTTGTAAGTTGAAGTTCAGTATAAACTGGGCGTAAGTGGAAGGAAGGGACTGGAGAACTATGTCCGTATAGAGATCACTCTCCAATGTGGTCCCTAGGTCCGCGAGCTCCTCAATGTAGCCGATCATCTTTAGCACGTGCTCGGCTACTGATGATCCGACGGCCATCTTTGCTGAAAATAACTTTTTCGACGCTTCGCATCTTGCGATACGAGATTGCTCTCCATACAGTTCTTTTGTATGGAGAAATATGGATTCAAGGTCCATATTCTCGTGCCTCCTCTGATGTTCGTTGTCCATCGAGGCAAGTACGAGGCACTTGGCCTTCGCGCTATCAATCTCCCAAGTCTTGCGGATTTCCTTATCCGCGACGCTGGAAGTGGGACCAGGGACAGGGGGAGCTTTGGTGGTAAGAAGATACCCTAGCTTGTCGTAAGTGATTGCCATCTTGACATTCCTGAGCCAATCTTTGTAGTTTGGCCCTGTCAGTATATTTTTATCTAGAAGTAACTTTAGTCCAGTCATGTCGATTGGTCGCTGCAATTAGGAGAGAGAAGAAGAAACACTCAGCATGATGCTCTTGCAAGTTTAGAGTGGTTTTTAGTTTGTCTAAACAGGATGGCTCCCACTGTTTCTCGAATCCCTCCTCAAACCATAAAGGAAGAATTAGTCGGGATCAATCCTACCGCACAATACTTGCTTAACCGTTCAGCCAGGCCGGTGTCGGTACTTCGAGGGAGGTTTTCCAACGCTTTCGCGAAGTTCCTTAATTAAAGAACCTCTTTTCCCTGGGGGGCGTAGCCCCGCTAACACCTTTCTAGGCACCTACTAGGTTTATAGCATTGATCGATTAGTGAGAAATTTCCCGAGGAGTAGCATATACTCACAGTAGGATCGGGATCCAAATATCATCGCGTGACGAAACTGAAGGAATCCTACCAGAATCATCATACTCCAAATGGTATGCAAATCTAGCAAGTTTCAGTACTTATGAAACTCCCGATGTGGATTTTTGCCCCATGCTCTTATGACCTTGGGGTGAGGTCAAAATGTCATAAGTCACATGTCAAGTTCATCCCATCATTATCCAGGTTAATTTGAACCCACCCGTACATACCCTTGACGTAGGCCAAAATGGCAATACGACTGTCTCAAACCAACGCATTCTATCTATGCAACAGATAAATATCCGGCAGCTACCAATCACTATGCCTTGGCGTGAGGTCAAAATACATAGCTTGAATACTACCGAATATTTAACTGAAATGATGGAGGGCTACGGATGGTTTTGGCAAAACCGTGAACGTAGTGAACTTGATATAGTCGATGGAACGAGATAGCTTTTAAAAGGAGTGGCTCAAGCTCCGCATTTAAAAGTTGGTTTTGAAAAGAACCGAGTGGTTTTTCGAAAATGTTCCAACGACTTTAACTTGGTTTATTATCTTGCATTAGTTCTTTTAATGCGTGATATTCTTGCATTAGTTCTTTTAATGCGTCCCATCATTTAATCCTACCATTGCAGAAAACAACCAAAATATGACGTACGCTTATGCCATTCGCATTCGCCACTGGGCCCCGTCATTACCCGTTAGGTTACTTAACTAACGACAGAGCGGGGGCTGGGCTAGCGCGTCTGTAAAACATAAGCAACGCCTAAATAATATCATATATAGATATACTGCAATGATAAACATTTCAGATCACAGATGAATACATTGGATATACTAGGAACCTGCAATTCGTACGAGCCTGTAACGAAAAGCAGATTACACGGTCGCGGTGAATAGCCAATACCCCACCCAAGACCCCTACGGGTGCGGCAAACTACCCGCCAAGTACCCGAAGCGAAGCAACCTCCCTCATCTCCATGAGTAGGCCACTCGGCACTTCGGCATACCCGGTAGTTTATGCACCCCCTCCATGGGTCTATCCTAGGAGCAAAAACAGTAAAAAGAAATTATACAATGACGGCTACAACCCCGACCCGGTTGTGCGGCCATACAAATAATTATTACATCAATTTACAAATTTACGTGAATTGAAAGAAAAGAAAACTCTCGTCTCACAACCCCCGGCTATTCACCTGCGACAATCCAACATATTCATATACACATTCCAGCAACATTACAGATCACAGATTTGTATAACCCCCACTAATCGACATATAGTGATTAGCAGACGTTCAATACAAATATCACATCACAGAAAAACCCGTCAGCTTAAGTCTTTTAGAAGTTCGATCAAAAAATACGGATTTTCGGGACCCCAAAAATAAAATTTTCGTTCTGGAAAATCTGGGCAGAAAACACATATTCCAAAAATCCCAAAATACCCCTATAAGCAAACTGCAAAAAAGAAAACCCATGACCGAGTCAACTCGGCCGCGGTTCCGCGTCGGGAGCGTGCTCCCGCCGCGGAACCGCGGCGCTTTGATCGAGTTAGGGTGTAAAATTTTTGCAGTCTCTTCAGAAAACCCTGAGTCGATTTTTGGTGTATTTCAAAAAAGTTTTCCAGCACTTTTAAAATCGACAGAAAGTTCGAATTTTGGGGTTCATTTCGGGACTTTTTCTTTGATCGATCTTCTAGTTACTTGCTAACATGTTAGATAGAGTTTAACTAGGCTCTGATACCACTGTAAGTCCATGCTACCTCTCCCGGTACTTACGGGCATGCGGAATTTGATAAAAAACGATTTTTATAGAGGTGGTAACATGGACTTATAACCCGGATCTTGGTTAAACATCTAACTAACAACCTAACTACGAGTTGCTAACTACTCGGTTAGGGGGTTATACCTTACTTGTCTTGAACTCCTTCGTCTTCAAACTCCAATGGAGGTCCGGATCGGCTTCTTCCCGTCGTCTCCTTACGCCGAAGATAGATCCACCTGAAAGCTCCAACCTTTGGCTCCTTCTTCGTTCTTTGAAGAAACTAGTTCACTTGGTTTGCTAAACCTTGTGAACTAGAATGAGTAGAGAAGAGTTTGTATGGGATTTTATCTATGGTTCTTGATTCTCAACTCATGAGATATATGAACCATAGAGTCAAGAGAGGGAGCAAGAGGAAGAGGGTGAAAGCAAGAGCAAGAGAGCTCAAGAACAAGAGAGAGAGTGAGCAAGTGAGAATGAGCCTTTCTTTTGTCTTTCACCCTCTCATAATCCAAAACAATGATAACTCATTATACCAAATCAAGTGTTATGTGATGGTTGAAGCAACCATAACCATATCATTTCATGCACTCATTTTGCACAAATGAGCAAGCAAGCAAAAGTCTTTGCCATGAAATGATGGCTATGGTTATCATGATGGTCAACTAGTCAAGCCTAGTCAACCGGTCAACAAAGTCAACAAGTCAACAAAAGTCAACAAGTCAACAAAGTCAACAAAAGTCAACAACCATGTCACCATAATACTTAATTAATATAATTGTTAATCACATATCATATTCTCATTAGGGTTGAGCAAAAAGTCAATAGTCAACGGTCAACTGTCAATAACCCTAATGAGAATCCGCTGCCTCTGTCTCCCCGTCAACTGTGCATAAGCACCCGCATCCGTGTTCCGAGGAACACGAATGCAAACTGGATAAATCCAATCCCAATACGTACACTAGGATCTGGCTTAAACCAAAGCCCGCTAGTGCAAACTGTCCGGACACTGTACGTGCACAAGTGCACGGATGTGACCGAACCCTGTCGCAAAACCATGCGACCTCTACTCTTTTGCCTAAAGGCGAAAAGCTTTCTGTGTGGGACTCTAAATACTCGACACTACGCTGGCAGTGGGTTTAACCACAGACCGCAAGCGGCACTAGCTGTGCATAACGGTCCCCAGGTAATGCCGACAAGAAGACTGACGAGGCGAAACCCATCTGAACTCCTACTGAGCCTGAATGTGACATTCTCCGTACAGTCCGGTCTGTTCGTCTGATACATCGCATGGCGGGCCTAGGGGGCGGTAAACGTCAGTCCCCCAATAGCGGTACAAGTCGTGTCGGAGTGAAGCCCAAAACACCCTGAGATAACACTGGAAGCCTACCAGTATATCTCGATTGCCCTGGCCAGGGACTACTTGTGTAATGGCTCTCCTAGACACAGCGCGATGTCAACCCCCAATACCGGGAGAGACGAATCCTGTCTAACCGTCACTGCCTCCAAGTGCTTCGGGACTGCACCCAACTACTACCTGTTTGCACGACTCCTTTGAGCCGTGGTAGGGTAGTAATCAAAAAGCAGTAGGAACACACTGGAGGCGAAGTGACAGTGTCAAGTCAGCGGACTAAGCTGTACTCATGTCACCTGGGAACTGATAACTGACGATAGGCATAAAACCAACTAGTCAGTTCCCGACGAGTCCTGTCCAGTGTACCCGTAACCTAACGAGCACCCGCATACTATCTCAAGTACGACGTACTGACGGCTGTGGGACAGGCCGTCTCCCACACTGGGATGAGAAGCGCATGCGCTAGTCTACTCCGGAGTATCGATGCCCTGTCTCGATAGTCCTGCGACCAGGGACCTGCATAAGGATGTGCTTATAGATTACCCAGCCCCACTAGTGTGACTGCCATCACAATGCTGGTAATCAAGCAAAGATCCTAAGGGCTCCACTAATGTGTATAGGTGATATACAAAAATAAACACATGTACACATTGAAGCAGAAACAAACCAAGTAGCATACTACTATTTTGAGCAAGATTGTATATACAAGGTGAATATCCCAAGCTTCCATTAAGTAATATACAAAAACCAGTATGATACAGTAATGGCCTCTAGGGCATATACACTAACAAGAACCCCGTCGCCGAAAGCATCCGTCAGGGTGCTCGCGGCAGCGGAGTTCCGCCTTAGTGCACTTCGTCGACGGCATCTGGGGGTGTGGCCGTCTACTAAAGTTTGCGACGAGCATTCGATCAATTTATCGGGAATCTTGTTGAATTGCCCGACTAGATATTGAAAAGTGTTTTCGATATAGAGACTAAAATGCGGGGTTTATAATTGTTAGGCATGTGATGTCTAAGGAATTCATTTGGTCAGGCATGCGATGTCTAAGGAGATTGCGGATTCCAACTGTTGTAGTTTTACACTTTCTTTTCTGCGACCGTAAGTGTAATATGTGATATCGCCGGTTTCGTTGCTATATGTCAACGACAATTGGGATGCGTATATTTACTTACGTTGATGACATGTGATGTTATGTGTTGCTGGATATGTTATATTAGATTGTCGTGTTTGAATAGCCGGGGGGTTTTATGTGAGATGAGAGTTTTTATTTTCATTCATGTAAAATTTGTTGTATGTAATATTCTTTTATTGGGGCACTTCCAGGTAGAGGAAGATGTCACCCATTGTATATTATTTACTTTTCCGCATTAGAATAGACCCAAGGAGGGGAGCATAAGTAACCGGGTTCTAGGGTCCAGTGGTAGACCATCTCGAGGAGTCGAGTTCGGGTCTCCTAACCCTAGAGTTGGTAGGGTTGCTTGCCGCTCTCGTAGGGATCTAGGGGTGTAGGTTTGGCTATTCATCGCGACCGTGGAATCCGTGTTTTATACAGGCTCGTATTGAAAACACGGACGTCGTAGTATATCCTGTAAGTCCACGTGGCCCACCCCGGTGCTTGCGGGGAGGCGGAAAACGGAATAAAAATCGGATTTTTATCACTTTTAGGCAACATGGACTAGACAAAGTCGGATCTTTGCTAAACAAAAACTAGCTAAAGCTAACTAGAAACTAGTTAAAGGGTAGAATGGTTATACCTAGGGCTTTAAGTCCTTCTCTCCTTTCTCCTTGGAGTAGTAGAAAGAGATCACCTTTGTCGTCTTCTCACGTCGAAGAAAGATCCACCCGAAAGCCTCAACCTTTGGCTTCAACTTCAAGCTAGAAGTACCTAGGGTGCTAGAAGTGCTAATCCTAGAACCCTAGATGAGAGTAAAGATTATCAAGAAGAGGTTTTTCTCAAGCTCAAGTGTTTCTCAACACATGAGAGGGGAGAGCTTGAGGGAGAGGAAGAACAAGAGAGAGAAAGTATATGATAGAATGAGAGAAAATATGAAGCATTCTCACATATATGTGTAAATTATTATAAATTGATAATTAGTAAGATAATTGTCATGGCTTAATCAAGACATGACCATTATCATTTCATTTTTAATACAAATTGTAAGGATCAAAGAGCATCTTCCAAATGAAATGATGATGGTCAAAGTGTCAACCTAGGTCAACAAGTCAAGAATGTCAAATGGTCAACAACCATAACCATGCACAGTTATATTAAACTAATATCAATTAACCATAATACACACATAAGCATTAGGGTTAATAAAATGACAATGGTCATTAACCCTAATCAAAGTCCTCTCCCTCTGTCTCAAGCAACTGTGCATACACACCTGATTGAATTATTTTTCCGATTGTGTGTAAGTAAAAGTATCGATTCAAATAGTCCCCGATTTCGGCACTATTTGATTGATCGTAGAATGCGAGACTGAGTAAGTAAATCAAATCGATAAGAGTCTCTTTGTGTCGATAATTAGAAAATTGATTAAAGTTCACAATCAAAAAATTATATTTGACCGCAATCAACTACGGTGTCAGTTGTAGATCGTAAGCGAGTGCGGATCGTCCACAGGGATTGTGCAATTCATTTTTATATTTGATTTGTTTGAATCGAAAAGTTAATCGAAAAGAAAACATGATTCAAGAATTTATCAATTGATTCAGGTGTCAGGAGTTTAATCAAGAATCAAGAAACTGATAAACAATCAAGAATTGGGTTTCGATAATATTTCCAACCAAAATGTCAAGAATCTAAATGAGGCTCGTAGGAATCGATCGGATCTATAGACGTGATGTAATTTCAAGATTTCGTGTTCTTGTCCTTCGAAGGATTGATACTAGATCGATGATGATCGATGAGAGTTAGGGCTTTCTTGATGAAACTAGGGTTTCATCGTTTAACCCTTATTCTTTCATTGATATCATTCACATTCTAGCCTCTAACAATTTCAAGAAACGATCGTAACTCCCCAATCTCGAGCGATATCAATCAAGAAAGCATCGCAACGAATTGGGTCGTCGATTCTTGAACTTGCTAGGGTTTACAAAACTCGTAGGATTCAAGAATCGATTTAAGATTTGTTACATCATCATTCTATTGATCGTCTCGACTCCTCGACGAGCGGAGTATTACTCAAGCATCATCACACAGAAAGCATTCAAGAATTGAAAAGATATCATGATGCAAGAATTTAAAGAAAACAAGATAAAAGAATATCACCTTTTATTTATATCAACAATTTGATTACAGTTGCTCAAGAACTACAAGAGGAAGAACTAAATTGTTGAATTGGCGTCGCTCGGCTCCGTGAGTCGCGGATCGGCTTGGACCACTTGCTCTGTTGAAGATCGGCTTGGCTCATAAAAGGTTGCAAGGCTTCTTGCTTGATGGGTTCTCAGGATTTTGGCTTTTGATTGGAATTAGGATTAGGGTTTCACACAAGTTCTCTCACTAGACTTATGGAAGAAGATGAAGAGAGTGAATGGCTAAAGATGAACTAATGGACTAGTCAAGGATCAAGTCCCTTTTACAAGTGAGCCTAGGGTCTTATTTATAGATCACCCAAACCCTAGGTCTAGGTTTGAAATTACAATTCCCTCCAAAAGTTTGTTGAGGTTTCTAGAAGGAGTTTGTTAGGAGCTAGCTTAGGCTTTAAGCTAGGATTAATTAAGCATTAGAAACCCTAGTTTGCTGATCTGGCAGAAACCTCTGGAGTCTTCTAGAACTTGGAGTGTCTTTCTGAACTGTAGGAGCTGAGACAGGAGTTTTGGTACAAAGATGAAGTGGTGACATCATCAAGTCGCCGCGGAACCGCGGCCTAAGCCGGCTTGCGCCGCGGTTCCGCGGCCAAGTGGTGGCTTGATGGCTTCAAACTTCTGGTGTGGTCTTGGGCTGATACTTGGGCCTTTCTTTTATATGTTGATTTTTTGTTTGTCCCTTTAGATTGATACCAGAACTGAAATCATTGAGTTGGCGTCATGTTTTAGCGGTACCCTGTAAATTTTGGCCTTTCTTTTGGATTTTCCTGCACAGATCTCAAAACAAGTGTTGCACAAATGTAGGGATGATGCGATGCCATGAAATGTGGTTAATTTCTTTTATAGTGTCGGTTTCAGAGTCTAATACATGCAATCTGATATTTTGCGACAGTTTTGCTAATATGTAAAATATGAATGCCGAACACTTCTATATGGATGCAAATGATGAGGAAATTGCCGGCTAAAATATGCAATATTTTCTACTAATCAAATTCCCCCAAACTTAATTTCGATCGTCTCGAGCGAACTGTTTTATTAAAAAGAGAAGGAGAAAATAAAGAAAGTGAAAAACTATCTAGCACACTTTCGTAGGCAACACGATTGCACAGAGCACGTGCAACAAGCCTTTAAACCTCTAGGTGTCCCTAGTAGGAGGAGTGTTGTCTCCTGAGGGTTTTCAGCGGATTGCACCCACAAAATCCAATAATAAAAGAAAGATCATGAATATTACATTTAAAGAAAAGAATTGTAGAAGAAAAGCTTTGAAAATTAGGGTTTCCAACTAAGCTAGCTTTTCGGTTGTCATGAGCCCTATCTTAATGGTCATGAAAAGATGTTAGAAATCACGTCCTCCCTCAATAAAACATCGTCTTATTCTTCATTCCTATCTTTCTTCCAAACATCGATCATATCACCCTGCGTGTGTGTAAAGACATCCCTACACCCGGAGAATTCAATTCAAGTTATCATACTCTTGCCCATCAGCCTCAGTACTTTTTAATTAATGAATATTTAGATGAGATTGCTCACACACTTTTATGCGACCGTTAATACTTCTTGAGGTACTAACCGACCGATTACTCCTGTGCTTGCTTACTTGGTCTATTTTTCTCGTCTTGCACCACCTCAGGCATAGCAGTGACTCCCAGACCAGTTGGCCTTAGGACACTAAGTGAAAAGGCACCCTCGCTATATATTTTTTATTGCCCTTGGTGATAACAAAACCAGTGTCCATTTTTCTCACCACTTTATATTTTTTATTCACTTTTTTTTTATTATTTCCTTCATACATCGGCTTTAAGACAAGAGCATTTCAAGGTATCCTCTACTATCCCAGGCTTCAAGACGTGTGTAAGTGCGAATAGCAGGGTAGCAATGTTCAAAATGTTTGGCTTCCAGAATAGAAACTATTTTAGACTTATTTTTATCCTCAGATTAGTGACGTCCTTCATCTTACTAACCCTTGGGATAACGGCTCATAACTACTTATTACTAGTTCGTATAAGAAAACTTCTAATTTTCTTAGTTTTCTTAAATTTTTCTAATCTCATGGATGTAATTTTTCACTATCTAAACTTTCATTATCTTATTTATGTACAAAAAAGTGTAAATATTAAAATTATTTTTATACTTGAAATTTTTTTTAAATTTTTATGGGTTTTGAAATTTTTTAATTTTTTATTGATTTTTAAAGAAATGTTTTGTGCTTATGCAAATGATGCAAAAATAAGCACAAACCTCCCCCAAACTTGTTTTCAACAGTGTCCTCACTGTTGCCAATCGCTATACCTACAAAAACTGTAAGCCTGGGGGGAATTATTAGTGGGGGCAAAATATATAAGTGAAGAACTTCCCCCAAACTTATTCTTTTCACTCGCCTCCTTTCAAAAGATGATGCAGTGATATACTGGACATGAAGGTGAGACGGAGGAATTTTAATCCAAATAAACTGGCTCTTGTAAGAACAAGAGCTCCTCTGTGGGGTCAGTGGAAAAATACGGCTTAAGTCTGTGTCCATTCACTTTGAAAAAGGTGCCGTTTTTAACATTTTCTACTTCTACTGCTCCGTGTGGGTATACAGACCGCACAACAAAAGGTCCCTTCCATCGAGATCGGAGCTTACCCGCGTGAAGGTGTAATCGTGAATCATAAAGAAGGACTTGTTGACCGGGTGAAAATGTTTTCCTCAAAATGTTTTTATCGTGAAAAACCTTAGTCCTATTCTTTGTGATTACAGCATTATCATAAGCTTCATCGCGGAGTTCGCTTAGCTCATTTATTTGCAGCTTCCGAAAGTTGCAAGCAAGGTTTAGATCAAAATTTATTTCTTTTATAGCCCACAATGCTTTATGCTCTATCTCGACGGGTAAATGACATGCTTTTCCAAACACTATCCTATATGGAGACATTCCTAGGTCGGTTTTAAATGCAGTTCTGAATGCCCAAAGAGCATCCGTCAATTTGGTCGACCAGTCTTTTCTATTTTTAGCAACAGTTTTCTCCAGGATAAGTTTGATTTGTCTGTTTGAGATTTCAGCTTGCTCGCTTGTTTGGGGATGATAAGGTGTAGAAAGTCGATGGTTGATTGAGTATTTTCGCATCAGAGTCTCGAAAGATCTGTTGCAGAAATGTGTCCCATTATCGCTAATGATAGCGCGTGGGTGTCCAAATCGCGAGAAGATATTCTCTTTCAAGAACTTAATGACAACTTTCTTGTCATTAGTGCGACATGGAATGGCTTCTACCCACTTTGAGACATAATCAACCGCCAGCAGTATGTACAAATTCCCAAAGGAGTTGGGAAAGAGACCCATAAAATCAATGCCCCAAACATCGAATATTTCAACAACCAGAATGGGTTGCTGAGGCATTTCATTTCTCCGGGATATTCTACCCGTGTACTGACACTGTGTACAGGTTTTGCAATGCTCAAATGCGTCCTTGAATAAGGTCGGCCAATAAAATCCACATTGCAAAACCTTTTCCGCTGTCTTTCTAGGACCAAAGTGACCCCTACAGGCCTGATCATGACAAAATGAAAGAACACTCTTGAACTCTTCATTCGGGACACACCAGCGAATGATCTGATCAGGACAATATTTAAACAAATAAGGCTCGTCCCAGTAAAAGTGTTTTACTTGGGATAGAAAACGGTATTTGTCTTGTTTTGACCAATCGCTCGGTATTAGTCCCGTGGCATGATAGTTCACAATATCCCTGAACCATGGTTCAGCGGATATGCTCAAGAGTTGTTCGTCAGGGAATGAATCATTGATCGGCAGGGTCACAGGAGAAGAAATGATGCGTGAAAGATGGTCAGCTACTACGTTTTCACATCCTTTCTTATCTTTGATAACAAGATCGAATTCTTATAACAGAAGGATCCAACGTATTAGTCGACCTTTTGCATCTTTCTTTGCCAGAAGATGTTTTAAAGCGGAATGGTCAGTATACACAACTATAGGTGAGCCAATTAAGTAAGGCCTGAATTTTTCTAATGCAAATACAACCGCTAAGAGTTCTTTTTCTGTGGTTGTATAATTGATTTGCGCATCATTCAGGGTCTTACTTGCATAGTATATCACGTGTGGCATCTTTTCGATGTGCTGTCCTAAAACTGCACCTACTGCAAAATCAGATGCGTCACACATCAGCTCAAAGGGGTAGTCCCAGTTTGGTGATGATAACACGGGGGCTGAAGTGAGTGAGTTTTTAAGTGAGTCGAAAGCTGTCTCGCAGTCCGAGTCAAAATGGAAGGTCGTATCCTTGGCCAGGAGAAGAGTTAAAGGTCTAGCAATTTTGGTAAAGTCCTTAATGAATCTCCTATAAAAGCCCGCATGGCCAAGGAAGGATTGAATATCTTTGACGCTTTTGGGATGAGGGAGGTTTTGAATGACATCTATCTTAGCTCTGTCAACCTCAATGCCTTTCTGTGAAATGACATGTCCAAGTACTATTCCTTCTTGGACCATAAAATGGCATTTTTCCCAGTTCAAAGTCAAGTTCTTCTCTTTGCAACGAGTAAGAACAGCGTCAATATTCGCTAGGCAATCAGAAAAAGAGTCTCCAAAAATCGAGAAATCGTCCGTAAAGATCTCCAAAAAATTCTCTACCATATCAGAGAATATCCCCATCATACACCGCTGAAAAGTAGCGGGAGCATTGCATAACCCAAAGGGCATGCGACTGTAAGCAAAGGTACCAAAAGGACAAGTAAAAGTGGTTTTATCTTGATCCTTTTTGGCGATGGGGACCTGATTGTAGCCTGAGTATCCGTCCATAAAACAATAATACTCTCGTCCCGCTAAGCGTTCCAGCATCTGATCAATGAATGGTAGAGGAAAGTGGTCTTTCCTCGTGGCAGCATTGAGTTTTCTATAATCAATACATACACGCCACCCAGTTTGGGTGCGTGTCTGAATCAACTCAATTGCCTCATTGGTTATAACAGTGATGCCGGATTTCTTAGGAACGACATGTATAGGACTCACCCACTGGCTATCGAAGATGGGGTATATAATACCATTATCTAAGCATTTGACGATCTCTTTCATTACAGCTTCCTTCATGACGGGATTCAACCGTCTCTGTGGTTCTCGGGTCAGTCTGGCATCATCCATCACATGTATATGATGTTCAACTATCAAGGGACTAATCCCTTTGATGTCCGCCATACTCCAACCAAACGCCTCTTTGTTAGATCTCAATACAGATAAAAGTGCATTCTCTTGCTCTAATGCAAGAGAAGCGGATATGATAACCGGTAAAGACTCATTCTCACCTAGATATGCATATTTCAGGTGAGAAGGTAAAATTTTGAGATCCAACTCAGGCGGAGAAATGATAGAAGGAGGGATCATTGAGTAATTTTTGGATTTACAAAGAAGCTCAGAGCCTGTGAAAGATACAGACTCAGGTGGAGAAAAGTCAGAAGTGCAGGACTCAAGTGTAGATAAAGTGTCCTCACTAAGATCTTGTGTAAAGTCAAACAGCGATGTGGTAATGTCGTCGAGATCAGTAAAGCAAAGTTCCTCAACTCCACAACTATCGGGAGCGATCTCATGGACAGAGCACACATCTAAAATATAAGCAGAGGGTTCTGATGGCTGACTTCCAACTTTGTAGATATTTAGTTCAATGGTCATATTTCCAAATGATAAATTCATTGAACCGTTTCTACAGTTTATAACAGCGTTGGAACTGGCAAGGAAAGGACGACCCAGAATCACCGGAATTTGGCTCCGGGGGTTTGCTACAGGCTGTGTGTCGAGCACAATGAAGTCTACAGGGAAAAAAAATTCCCCGACCTTTATCAACACATCCTCTAATTCACCCCTTGGTTTGGTGATAGATTGGTCTGCCATCTGGAGAGTGCAGTGAGCAGGTTTCAGCTCTCCAATCCCTAATTGCTCATAGACAGAATGTGGAAGTAGGTTAACACTTGCGCCAAGGTCTAAAAGAGCACGATTTATGTTTTTACCCCCAATAGAAATTGATATTGTAGGACATCCTGGGTCCTTTCGTTTCTTTGGTAGCTGGGGTATAAAAGCAGTGCTAATATTATTAGCCATAAAGACCTTCTTCGGCACTTGGGTCTTCCTCTTCCTAGTGCACAAGTCCTTAAGAATTTTCGCATATGCGGGGACTTGTTGAATTGCATTTAGGAGAGGGATATTGATGTTAACCTGTTTGAACATTTCCATAATTTTCTCCATATGAGGACTCGTTCTATTAGCCCTTAACCGATTCGGATAAGGAGCTTTCGCAATAAGCGCAGGGTCCATCACAGGAGAAGGAAGAGGGGGTAGACGCGGTCCCAAAAGAGGTGTGGGGACCGTCTGTGGAGAACTAGAAGGGCTATACTGAGGTGTCGAGCCTAATGGGAAATGGAGAATAGGCTCGCGAGAAAGTGGTATGGTAGAAGAAGAAGGATCAGAAGGAGAAGTGTGTGTGTGTGGAAAGGTCTCAGTCGGGGTGTTGATATGATTTTCAGTATCATCAATACCTTCCCCGACATGATTGTTCAGCACTCTTCCCGATCTCAACGTTGTGACGGCATTTACATTGTAATGCCCAGGATTCTGTAGGGGTTGAGAGGGAAGTTTCCCTTTTTCTCTCGCACTCATTTCGGCTTTAAGGCGTGCGATTTCAGCTTCCATCGATCTGATACTCTCAGCTTGGGACGCTGAGTTTTTCTTTATCTCACTGACGGAAGATCTAACCTCAGTTGAAACCTCTATGAAATTTGATAAAAGTGATTTCATGGTTTGAGTGAATTGAGAGAATTCGTCAGAACTGGACGACTGCATAGGATTAGACTGTGCAGGAGTGTTGCCCTGGTTTTAGAAATTTTGTGACTGATAGGGGTGCTGAGTGAGTTGAAGGGGTTGCTGTTGTGGTGGAGGAAGAGCCCTTTGAAAATTATTCGTGTTTGGAACCGTGTTTTGAGATTGGTTTTTGTTCCAAGCGAAATTCGGGTGATTCCTCCAACCCTGATTGTATGTGGAAGAATATGGATCGTTTCTCGGTCTTTGAAATGCGGCATTAGAATGCTCGTGACCTTGAAATGCAGAGTTTAATGGACATTCTTCCGTTAAATGAGACGGATCAGAACAGCACCCACAAACAGTTTTGGGGAGCGACACTGGGTTTAGGGAGGCTGCTGCAAATTTGTGTTCCATAGCGTCGAGCTTCTTTTGCATTGCTACCATTTCAGCTCGAACACCTATGGACACATCTATTTGGTGTACGCCACCCCTATTCAATGGTTGGGTTCCACTCTCCTACTGTAGTGATTTTTCAGCGAACTCTTCTAAATACTTCCAAGCTTCCCCATCATCTTTGGTCATAAAAGTACCTTGACACATGTTTTCAAGGCTCTGTTTAGTGTTTGGGTTAATGCCCTCATAAATGATTCGGCAAAGCTCCCATTTCGGGATGCCGTGATGAGGACACTGAACCAATAGATCCTTGAAACGTTCAAAGCATTTAGAGAATGGTTCAGCAGGGAGCTGGGCAAATTGATTCAGTTCGCTATGGATTCGAGCTGTCTTTTGTATTGGGTAAAATTTCTTAAGGAATGCAGCGACGAATTCTTCCCAATTCGTAATAGAGTGTGCGGTAGTGTTATATAGCCACTTCTCGGCTATATCACACAAGGTAAATGGAAGAAGTCGTAGACGCATAGCATCCACTGAAAGTTGTGACGTACCCATCATTGCGCATACGTTTTCAAATTTGGTAATGAAAACGTAAGCGTCCTCAGTCTCGAGTCCGTGGAATTTGGGTAAAAGATTGATATACTGGGGCTTAATCTCAAAGTTATCCCCATTGGCTGGTGGTGTGGATAAGCAGGTCGAAAGAGGACCTCAAATAGGGTAGCATCTCTCCTGGAGAGAGATGCGGGGTGGATTCTGCGCACCAACGGACGGCGGCAGATTAGGGTTAAAGAAGTTTGATGGATTCGGATCCATCGGAGTGGGTGTGGTAGTGGGTAAAGAAAGGTAAATGGAGAAATATCGACTTCGGAGTCGATAAAGGGTACGCGGACTAAACGGGCACTAGAATCCCATGTCCAGCCTATCTTGCACTAAAAAGTGTTAGTACAAGTGGCAGCGTTGGCTTATAATTAGGGGTAATGAATGAATGCGGTGCTTGCTTTGAAAAAGGGACGGATTTTTGAAAAAAAATGATGCGACACAACAAATGCAGCACACAAACCCTAGAATCTAGTGGTCACCTAGGTCCGGCTCTAGACCGCTCCTAACTGCCAAAAAACAAGTCGCAGGATAGAATCCTCCACTGCCTCTTTGTCCCCCTGTGGCCGGATAAGTGCCAGGTAAGTGGGAAGGTACTCCACTACGTAAGTAGTGGGCCTAATTAAAAACCACTAGCCTTAGACACACTCGCCTTAGACACCACAAGAAAACGCGGATAAGCAATGAATTACCCACGGCCTTCTCTTTTCCTAATTGAGCGCGACAGTCCTTAGAGTCTTCTCTAGATTTCTTTTAGTTAATGTAGGTCAATGCGGATGCAAGTTTTGTGGTTTTCGGGGCCTAGGAAGGGTAATGAAATCGCCACGTAATTTGGATTTGGCCGTGCCACTTAATATCCGTATTAAGAATGCAAACAACCAAGAAACAAAATCACGCACAAATTTAATTTTTGCAATTTGCGAGCTGCTATTCTTTGCAAAGAAACCTGCAGAAAATTATTAGTTGGAGCTAAAAAGAGGAGAGAAGAGAAGGTAAGAAATCACCTGAAGCAAAAATTGCATAGAGACCCCCCAATATTGCCACGGTTCCGCCGCATATGGGCACTTAGGCCGCGCTTCCGCGGTAGGGTAGTGAGAACACTGCACCAAACTTTTTCAGGGAGCTTCTGTAGACTCCCTCAGCTCTCTGGTATATCCCAAAAAAAATTTCCAATTTCCAGCAAGCTCCAGATCTCCTAGCAATGAAACACAACAAATTGTTTAGGGTTTGCACGAATTTTGATCTCAAAAATCACAATGAAATAAATCTTTCAATTCAAACTTTGATATAAAACGAATTAGCGCGCGATCCCCGGCAACGGCGCCATTTTGATTGAATTATTTTTCCGATTGTGTGTAAGTAAAAGTATCGATTCAAATAGTCCCCGATTTCGGCACTATTTGATTGATCGTAGAATGCGAGACTGAGTAAGTAAATCAAATCGATAAGAGTCTCTTTGTGTCGGTAATTAGAAAATTGAATAAAGTTCACAATCAAAAAATTATATTTGACCGCAATCAACTACGGTGTCAGTTGTAGATCGTAAGCGAGTGCGGATCGTCCATAGGGATTGTGCGATTCGTTTTTATATTTGATTTGTTTGAATCGAAAAGTTAATCGAAAAGAAAAGAAAACATGATTCAAGAATTTATCAATTGATTCAGGTGTCACGAGTTTAATCAAGAATCAAGAAACTGATAAACAATCAAGAATTGGGTTTCGATAATATTTCCAACCAAAATATCAAGAATCTAAATGAGGCTCGTAGGAATCGATCGGATCTATAGACGTGCTGTAATTTCAAGATTTCGTGTTCTTGTCCTTCGAAGGATTAATACTAGATCGATGATGATCGATGAGAGTTAGGGCTTTCTTGATGAAACTAGGGTTTCATCGTTTAACCCTTGTTCTTTCATTGATATCATTCACATTCTAGCCTCTAACAATTTCAAGAAATGATCGTAACTCCACAATCTCGAGCGATATCAATCAAGAAAGTATCGCAACGAATTGGGTCGTCGATTCTTGAACTTGCTAGGGTTTACAAAACTCGTAGGATTCAAGAATCGATTTAAGATTTGTTACATCATCATTCTATTGATCGTCTCGACTTCTCGACGAGCGGAGTATTACTCAAGCATCATCACACAGAAAGCATTCAAGAATCGAAAAGATATCATGATGCAAGAATTTAAAGAAAAAAAGATAAAAGAATATCACCTTTTATTTATATCAACAATTTGATTACAGTCGCTCAAGAACTACAAGAGGAAGAACTAAATTGTTGAATTGGCGTCGCTCGGCTCCGTGAGCCGGCTTGGACCACTTGCTCTGTTGAAGATCGGCTTGGCTCATAAAAGGTTGCAAGGTTTCTTGCTTGATGGGTACTCGGGATCTTGGCTTTTGATTGGAATTAGGGTTAGGGTTTCACACAAGTCCTCTCACTAGACTTGTGGAAGAAGATGAAGAGAGTGAATGGCTAAAGATGAACTAATGGACTAGTCAAGGATCAAGTCCCTTTTACAAGTGAGCCTAGGGTCTTATTTATAGATCACCCAAACCCTAGGTCTAGGTTTGAAATTACAATTCCCTCCAAAAGTTTGTTGAGGTTTCTAGAAGGAGTTTGTTAGGAGCTAGCTTAGGCTTTAAGCTAGGATTAATTAAGCATTAGAAACCCTAGTTTGCTGATCTGGCAGAAACCTCTGGAGTCTTTTAGAACTTGGAGTGTCTTTCTGAACTGTAGGAGCTGAGACAGGAGTTTTGGTACAAAGATGAAGTGGTGACATCATCAAGTCGCCGCGGAACCGCGGCCTAAGCCGGCTTGCGCCGCGGTTCCGCGGCCAAGTGGTGGCTTGATGGCTTCAAACTTCTGGTGTGGTCTTGGGCTGATACTTGGGCCTTTCTTTTATATGTTGATTTTTTGTTTGTCCCTTTGGATTGATACCAGAACTGAAATCATTGAGTTGGCGTCATGTTTTAGCGGTACCCTGTAAATTTTGGCCTTTCTTTTGGATTTTCCTGCACAGATCTCAAAACAAGTGTTGCGCAAATGTAGGGATGATGCGATGCCATGAAATGTGGTTAATTTCCTTTATAGTGTCGGTTTCAGAGTCTAATACATGCAATCTGATATTTTGCGACAGTTTTGCTAATATGTAAAATATGAATGCCGAACACTTCTATATGGATGCAAATGATGAGGAAATTGCCGGCTAAATTATGCAATATTTTCGACTAATCAGCACCCGTATTCGTGATCCGAGGAACTCGAATACAAAGAGAAAAAACCAATCCCAAATCATATACTAGGATCCGGCTTAAACCAAAGCCCGCTAGTATAAGCTGTAAGGTTAGTATAGCACCCTATGAAGAGTTTTGAAGTATCACATGACCCAAAGTTTTAATTTTTATGGTGCTAAACTAACATGCAAATGGATCGATCCTAGAAAATTAGGGTTATGAAATAAAAGGCGAACTAATCTAGGGTTTCGAGACTCCAACCTTTGTAGCTCCCTTTCGCTGGACTCCTTGGTCTCTAAGGTGTTGAACGAAGGTCCTTTTGATGTCCCTTTGTGTCCACGACGATCCACCACGGAGATATCCGTCCAAGCTCGCAACTTCGACAAACCGAAGAGAACACTCTAAACAAAGCGGCTAAGCTTGTGTAGAATGATGTTGTGGTTAGGTTTCTCACTTCAAAAACCTATCTTTAAGTGGTATTTGCTCACTAGAAAGATCAAGAGAGCAAAGGAGCTAGAGGTAGAAGATGGTGGCAATTTTTAACAAGAGATAAAAAGATAACTCTTGTGAAGAAAATGAAATATATCAATATATATTTTATTCCTTCATGCTATGAACCATGGTTAAAGTGATGGAGACATTATTTAACTTTAGTTTAGAATGATAAAGAGAAGGATAACCTTAGGTTAGTGGTAGTTGAGCATGGTTAGGTCAAAGGAAGAATGTAGAAGTAAGAATGATTATCCTTTTCTTTTTCATTTTACTTTAAAACCAAAATTAAATAATTATCCATTGTTTAATCCATGGTGTGAGTCTTATATTGCCACCATTTCCATATGCTAACAACCATGATGGATGAGTGTATGTATGTGTGCATGTATGCACATCCACATGTGCATGAAACTAGCATGAAAGAAAGAAAGAAAAGCACACATGCATGCACACATCCATCATCCAAGAAAAGGTTTTAAGTCAGAAAACTAATGGTTAAATGATAAATCAACACTTGATTTATCAATCCGGTCATATCTCATATGACCCCACTAAAAGTAGTTCACCCGATCAATGTTCGGTATCATATACGCACATTTCAATCGGGTGCATGCGCATATCGCATACGCGCACCACAACGTTTCGCCTGGACTGGGTAACTCCTTTGTGGGACTCTAAGACTCGTCAATACGCCGGCAGAGGGTGATGATCATATCAGGTACCCTCAAGCCGCAAGCGGTCAGCTAAACGTAACGGCCACCCGGGTATTGAGCGATCAGAAGACAACAAGCGAACCTGCTACAACTCCCGTCGAGCCATCCGGCAACACTACCGTACAGTCCGGTCTCTTCGTCAGATATGCTGCATATCGAGCCTAGGGATGGTCACGTCGACCCCAATAACTCAATAAGTCGTGTCGGTGAATGGTCTATAACAGATCGAGAAACTACTGATAACACTTATCAGCAAATCTCAGCAGCCCTGGCCAGGGACTTGCTGTTATAACCAGTCGAGCACAGTACAGCATCAACTCCCAATACCGGGAGAGACGAAACCCCTCCTATCGCTCATTGCCTTCGTGTGTCTCGGGACTGTACCCAACGGCCACCTATTTGCACGACTCAGTAGAGCCGTGGTAGGGTGGCAATCAAAGTACAGTGGGAGAACACACAAGACTCCATGACGATCTCGGGTCTACAGACTAACCTGTACCAGTGTCACCTGAGAACTGCTATCCGACGATAGATATAATTCCATATAGGAGTTCTCGGTGAGTCCGTCCAGTGTACCCAGTCAGCACTGAGCACCCGTATATGATCTTGATGTCAAACATCGATGAATGTGGGAACATCCATCGCCCATCACATGGGTCTAGTATCATATACGCTAGTCTACTCTAGTATATCGATGCCCCGTCTCGATACACCTCCGACTAGGGACATTTCAGGATGTGCTCATAGACTACAAATGTCCCACTAGTATGATCTCTATCATAATCAGAGTAGTCAAGCAGATATCCTTGGGGCTTTATCAGCATGTATGAATGAATAAAAGCATGATCAAATCAACATGTCAGATAAAGAATAACCAGATAGCATACTATCATGTCGAGCAAGAATGCAAACTGAATATATATACATGTATAGATACATCCACTATCACATAATGGCCTCTAGGGCATACATATATCCAACAATCTCCCACTTGCACTAAGGCCAGTTATTGGCGTATCTCATACCCAACATCTCAAAAAGTCGCTCATGCTGTGGCTGAGGGAGGGCCTTGGTGAGTGGATCCGCGGCGTTGTTCTTTGTGTCAACTCTCTTAATCTCGATCTCACGGCGATCTACAATCTCCCGGATCAAATGAAAGCGCCTCATGATGTGTCTGGACCGCTGATGGGATCTGGGCTCCTTGGCTAACGCCATCGCCCCATTATTGTCACAATACAAAGGTATTGGATCAATAATGGTTGGAACTACTCCTAGCTCCGAGACGAACTTCTTCATCCAGACGGCTTCCTTGGCGGCATCATTTGCAGCAATGTACTCAGCTTCAATCGTAGAGTCTGCAACGGTATCCTGTTTGGAACTCTTCCAACTTACCGCCCCTCCATTGAGGGTAAATACAAACCCTGAGATAGATTTGCTGTCATCCTTATCGCTCTGGAAGCTCGAATCGGTAAAGGCCTCCATTTGGAGATCTGTATTACCATACACCAAGAACAATTCTTTAGTCCTTCGTAAGTACTTAAGAATGTTCTTCACAGCTGTCCAGTGGTTCTCCCCTGGGTTGGATTGATACCTGCTTACAACACTAAGTGCAGAAGCTATATCTGGGCGTGTACATAGCATCGCATACATTATAGACCCTACTGCTGAAGCATAAGGTATAATGCTCATGCGAGCTCTCTCTTCATCGGTCTTTGGACAAGAATCCTTGGAGAGAGTGACTCCATGGCAAGCGGGTAAGGCACCCCGCTTGGAGTCTTCCATACTAAACCTCTTTAGGATGGTGTTGATGTACCTGGTTTGGGACAATCCCAATAACTTTTTGGATCTATCCCTATAGATCCTTATGCCCAGGATGTATGTGGCATCACCCAGGTCCTTCATGGAGAACCTTAGTGATAAGAATGATTTGACCGACTGTAGCATAGGAATATCATTTCCTAGCAGAAGAATGTCATCCACATACAATACGAGGAATGCGACAGCTCTTCCTACAGCCTTCTTATAAACACAAGGTTCATCTGGATTTTTGATGAAATCAAACTCTTTGATAACATCATCGAAACAGATGTTCCAACTCCGAGATGCCTGCTTCAACCCATATATGGATTTAAGCAATCTACATGCTTTCTCGCTGCTCCCACTGTCAATGAAGCCCTCTGGCTGATCCATATAAACGCATTCTTCTAAATTTCCATTTAGAAATGTTGTTTTAACGTCCATCTGCCAGATTTCATAGTCGTAGTGAGCAGCAATAGCAAGTAGGATCTGAATGGATTTAAGCATGGCTACGGGAGAAAAAGTTTCGTCATAGTCCAAACCTGGTCTTTGACGAAAACCTTTCGCCACAAGTCTTGCCTTATAGGTCTCTACCTGCCCATCCACACCAATCTTTCTTTTAAAGATCCATTTGCACCCTACAGGTTTTACCCCAGGGGGTACAACGTCCAAAGTCCATACTTTGTTGGTGTACATAGACTCCATTTCGGATCTCATGGCATCCAGCCACTTCACAGAGTCAGCACTCGTGATAGCCTGCTGAAAACTGGTAGGATCATCATCATCCATGATGCAATCTTCTCCGTTACCATCAATGAGGAAACCGTAGTACCTCTCCGGTGGGCGAGAAGTCCTACCAGACCTACGGAGTGGCCGAGGTTCTTCAGTTTCTGTTGCAACAGCCGGTTCAACCAAATCGTCATTTGTAGTTTGTGTCTCCAGAACCTCTTCTAGATCTACCACCTTGCCATCATCTTTATCTGTGAAAAACTCTTTTTCCAAGAATGTGGCATACTGAGAAACAAACACTTTTTGTTCCTCTTTGTGGTAGAACAGATATCCATAAGAATTCTTTGGATATCCCACAAAGTTACACATGACTGACCGTGTCTCGAGTTTGTCCGGATTCTGTTTTTTAACATAGGCCGGGCAACCCCAAATCTTAATTCTCTTAAGAGATGGTCTCTTCCCATTCCATATCTCATATGGCGTGGTAGACACGGCTTTGGTCGGAACCCTGTTTAGCAGAAACGCTGCGGTCTCCAATGCATGTCCCCAAAACGAGACGGGTAACTCAGCGTCACTCATCATGGACCGGACCATATCTAATAGGGTCCTATTCCTTCGTTCTGACACACCGTTGTGCTGTGGTGTGTAAGGAGGAGTGAGCTGAGAGAGAATCCCATTCTCTTTTAGGAAGTTTGCAAATTCTGTACTGAGATACTCTCCACCTCGATCTGATCGAAGCATCTTAATACTCAAGCCGGTTTGTTTTTCTACTTCTTGTTTATATTCAACGAATTTCTCGAAAGCGTCGGACTTGTGCTTTAATAAAAATACATGACCGAATCTTGAGAAATCGTTGGTGAATGTAATGAAGTATGAAAAACCGCCTCTAGCCTGTGTAGACATTGGCCCACATACATCACTATGTATGAGGCCAAGGAGCTGAGTAGCTCTTTCTCCGTGTCCGGTAAACGGAGTTTTGGTCATTTTACCCTTGATACAAGACTGGCAAGTCGCATAAGATTTATATTCAAAAGAGTTTAAATATCCATCTTTGTGTAACCTGTTTAGTCTTGTTTCGTTAATATGACCAAGTCTACAATGCCAAAAAAAAGCTTCATTTAATTCTGAAAGTTTTCTTTTATTAGTGTGTTGTATACTGAAAACTGTGTGTTGATTTAGGACATATATTCCGTTATTAAGCGTACCATACCCAACCAACATTTGATTTAGGTGAATGTTCATAACATTGTTCTGCAACACAAAATTATATCCTTCATTGTCCAACAAAGAAACGGATATTATATTACATAGCATACTTGGTACAAAATAACATGGATTCAAAATCAAAATACATCCAGATGGCAACCCCAAGTGATACTCTCCCACTGCGACTGTATGTACATTGGAACCATTTCCAACGCGGAGAGTATAGTCACCTGTCTTCAAAACCTTGCTATTTCTCAGCCCCTGCATAGAATTGCAAATGTGAGAACCTGAACCGGTATCCAATACCCAGGAAGCAGAGTTTATAGAAAAACATTTTTCAGTCACAAACGCACCTGAAGCAGAAGCATCACCATGCTTCTTCTTGAGACTTAGGTACTCCGTGCAATTGCGCTTCCAATGTCCTGTCTTGTGGCAATGAAAACACTCGCCTTTCCCTGGGTCTCCAGCCGTGGACTTTCCCTTTCCCTTCACCTTTTTGACTCCACCCTTAGGATTAGTGGGTTTCTTCTTTTTCTTTCCCTTGGCCTTAGCTTTTGGGCGAGAATAAGAAGACTGTCTAATGGTCATAACGGGAGTCTTTGCTGACTTTATAGTGCTCTCTGCACTCCTTAACATATTAAGGAGTTCAGGGAGGTCCTTCTCCATGCCATGCATGTTGAAGTTCACTATGAACTGAGCAAAGGTGGAGGGGAGGGACTGCAGAATAATATCTATATATTGTTCATTGTCCATTGTCCATCCAAGGTCCTCAAGCTCTTCTATAAGAGCTATCATCTTCAACACATGGTCTCCTACTGGTGTGCCAGGGGCCATTCGCATCTGAAACAGTTTCTTTGATGCTTCGTATCGTAATACGCGGGATTGCTCCCCATACAACTCCTTTGTATGGAGCAGTATCCCGTGAATGTCCATGTCCTCGTGCTGCTTTTGATGTGTGTTATCCATCGATGCAAGCGCGAGGCATGTGGCCGTGGCACAGTCAGCGTCCCATGTCTTGCGGACTTCAATGTCCGCAACTGAGGATTTTAGACCTGGGACGGGCGGGGCTGAAGCCGTGAGGACATATGATACTTTATCATAAGTCAAGGCGATCTTCAGATTCCTTAGCCAGTCTTTATAGTTGGTCCCATTCAGTTTGTTTTTATCTAGTAGAAGCTTAAGTCCAGTCATTGGTATCTGCCATTAAGAGAGAGAAAAGAATACACTTAGCGAAAGCTCTTGCATAGATTAGATTGGTTTATTATCTTGTCTAATCGATGTTTCCCACTGCTTTTTATCAAGTTTTTCTTTCAAACCTTAAAAAGAAAAACTAGCCAGGATTAATTACAGTCTACAACTTCGCTAACCGTTCAGCCAGGCCAGTGTCGGTACTTTGAGGGAGGTTCCCCGTGCTTTCGCACGGACCTAATTAGAGTAAACCTCGTTTTCCCAGAGGCGGAGCCCCGTTAACACCTTTCTAGACACCTAATGAGTTAGCTAATTGTAAACTGTAAAACTCTCCTAAGAGCAACTATTGCCCACAGTGGGATCGGGATCCAACCATCACATGGAAGGTATGCAATCTCATTGCAAATTTCAACACTTGAAATTCCCGATGTAATTTTTACCCCTAGTACTTATGACCTTAACTATAGTCAACAAATCATAAGTACCAGTCAAGTTCTACCCGTCATTTCTTGATTAATTAGACCCACCCATATGACCCTTAACTATGGTTAACAAAGTCGCATGAATGTCCTAATTAATCTGCATCATATGCAGTGTAGGAAGACATCACTTAGCTACCGTACACTACGCCTTAACTAAAGTCAACAAACGTAGCACGAATACTAAGTACTCTACTTCCTAAAATGACGGAGGGTTGCGAATGATTTTTAAGAAAATCTTTAACGCTTTGAACTTGATATCGTTGTAGAATCAAACAGTTTTCAAAAGGAGTGGCTTAAGCTCCGCAGTTTTGAAATGTAGCTTTTTCACAAATAGCCGAGTAGTTTTTAAATCCGATTCTACAACATCATTTTAGGTTTATTTTCTTTACATTAATCACATTAATGTAATCCCATCATTTAATTCCTTAAGCCAATCACAGAAAAGAAACGAAAATAACACGTACGCTTATGCCATCCGCATTCGCCGCAATGTTCCGTTATGCACCGTTAGGTTACTTAACTAACGGCATACCGGGACGGGACTAGCGCGGGTGTAAAACATAAGCAACGTCTACTATATATCATATATATAATATGTCATTCGTCTCAGATATCACAGAACACAGGCAGCAGAAACATAGATATAACGTGGGATATCCTAGGACGTCCGTATTTAGTATTTAGCCAGAATAGAAAATACGGATTCCACAGTCGCGATGAATAGCCAAGCCCACACCCTGGACCCCTACGAGAGCGGCAAGTGACCCTACCAATCCTGGAGTTTAGGAGACCCGGTCTCGACTCCTCGAGATGGCCTCCCACTGAACCCCAGAACTCGGTCACCTGTGCTCCCCTCCTTGGGTCCATCCTAATGCGGAAAAGTAAATAATATACAACACTGGTGACACAACCGCAACCTGGAAGTGCCCCAAATAAAAGAATATTACATTACATTTGAATTTACATGAATGAAAATATAAAACTCTCATCTCACAAAAACCCCCCGGCTATTCGATCGCGACAATCCTGCACATCATATCTCAGCAACACATAATATCACATATCATCAACGTAAGTAAGTATGCGTACCCCGATTGTCGTTGATGTATAGCAACGAAACCGGCGATATCTGACATACTACACTTACGGTCACAGAAAAGAAAGTGTAAAACTACAATATTTGGAATCCAGATTCTCTTTAGACATCATAAATGCGAAATATCACATATTTCGTATTTCATGCCTACACTATATGAATTCCACATATTGTATCACATTCCAGATAAACAGACAGTATTAAAGTTTTCGAACGAACGATCAAGCACCCAAGATCCACTAAAGCTCAACACTTGAGCAGGGTTCAAAAATCCGGAGTGTGACACAGTAGTAGCGGTCCAGCCGTAGAAGGGTCAAGCCAACGCCTCGCATGTGGCACGCCGTACTACCCCAAACCCTAAGGTTCAAAGGACAGTTCGAGACGGTCACAAGATCGAGTTAAGGTTTGTTGTCTTCTAGAGGGACCACCACAAAAAGACTTGCACTTATCTCCAAAGTATTTAAACCCCGTGAATAGTGAGTAAATGATACTCGTTCAAACACTTCAATACTTTCTAATTTACCCGGAAAAGCTACGAAATGAAAGTCCCGATCGAATTGACGAGTCCAACACCATCTCCAGAATTTTTCAAAACCAAATAAAGATTAAAAATACCCAAAAATTTATACATGCAGAACCAAAAATTACAGAAGAAAAATTATCCACTAATTCATATATAAGGCCGCGGAACCGCAAGCTTAGGCCGCGGAACCGCGGCAAGAAACACTGTTCATTGGATAAATTTTCTGCCGTAATCCTTATTTTTCCCTGCTTTATTTTTTACATATTTTTAATTCTGTAAAATATCAAAATTTAGAAAATTTCCAGAGAGCATCCCATAATATCGTATTTTTGTCCGATCGGGGTTTTCACTTCGTAAAAACGTCGCCTAATGTTCTAGGTCGGCTCTGATACCAATGTAAGGTTAGTATAGCACCCTATGAAGAGTTTTGAAGCATCACATGACCCAAATTTTTAATTTTTATGGTGCTAAACTAACATGCAAATGGATCGATCCTAGAAAATTAGGGTTATGAAATAAAAGGCGAACTAATCTAGGGTTTCGAGACTACAACCTTTGTAGCTCCCTTTCGCTGGACTCCTTGGTCTCTAAGGTGTTGAACGAAGGTCCTTTTGATGTCCTCTTGTGTCCACGACGATCCACCACGGAGATATCCGTCCAAGCTCGCAACTTCGACAAACCGAAGAGAACACTCTAAACAAAGCGGCTAAGCTTGTGTAGAATGATGTTGTGGTTAGGTTTCTCACTTCAAAAACCTATCTTTAAGTGGTATTTGCTCACTAGGAAGATCAAGAGAGCAAAGGAGCTAGAGGTAGAAGATGGTGGCAATTTTTAACAAGAGATAAAAAGATAACTCTTGTGAAGAAAATGAAATATATCAATATATATTTTATTCCTTCATGCTATGAACCATGGTTAAAGTGATGGAGACATTATTTAACTTTAGTTTAGAATGATAAAGAGAAGGATAACCTTAGGTTAGTGGTAGTTGAGCATGGTTAGGTCAGAGGAAGAATGTAGAAGTAAGAATGATTATCCTTTTCTTTTTCATTTTACTTTAAAACCAAAATTAAATAATTATCCATTGTTTAATCCATGGTGTGAGTCTTATATTTCCACCATTTCCATATGCTAACAACCATGATGGATGAGTGTATGTATGTGTGCATGTATGCACATCCACATGTGCATGAAACTAGCATGAAAGAAAGAAAGAAAAGCACACATGCATGCACACATCCATCATCCAAGAAAAGGTTTTAAGTCAGAAAACTAATGGTTAAATGATAAATCAACACTTGATTTATCAATCCGGTCATATCTCATATGACCCCACCAAAAGTAGTTCACCCGATCAATGTTCGGTATCATATACCCACATTTCAATCGGGTGCATGCGCATATCGCATACGCGCACCACAACGTTTCGCCTGGACTGGGTAACTCCTTTGTGGGACTCTAAGACTCGTCAATACACCGGCAGAGGGTGATGATCATATCAGGTACCCTCAAGCCGCAAGCGGTCAGCTAAACGTAACGGCCACCCGGGTATTGAGCGATCAGAAGACAACAAGCGAACCTGCTACAACTCCCGTCGAGCCATCCGGCAACACTACCGTACAGTCCGGTCTCTTCGTCAGATATGCTGCATATCGAGCCTAGGGATGGTCACGTCGACCCCAATAACTCAATAAGTCGTGTCGGTGAATGGTCTATAACAGATCGAGAAACTACTGATAACACTTATCAGCAAATCTCAGCAGCCCTGGCCAGGGACTTGCTGTTATAACCAGTCGAGCACAGCACAGCATCAACTCCCAATACCGGGAGAGACGAAACCCCTCCTATCGCTCATTGCCTTCGTGTGTCTCGGGACTGTACCCAACGGCCACCTGTTTGCACGACTCAGTAGAGCCGTGGTAGGGTGGCAATCAAAGTACAGTGGGAGAACACACAAGACTCCATGACGATCTCGGGTCTACAGACTAACCTGTACCAGTGTCACCTGAGAACTGCTATCCGACGATAGATATAATTCCATATAGGAGTTCTCGGTGAGTCCGTCCAGTGTACCCAGTCAGCACTGAGCACCCGTATATGATCTTGATGTCAAACATCGATGAATGTGGGAACATCCATCGCCCATCACATGGGTCTAGTATCATATACGCTAGTCTACTCTGGTATATCGATGCCCCGTCTCGATACACCTCCGACTAGGGACATTTCAGGATGTGCTCATAGACTACAAATGTCCCACTAGTATGATCTCTATCATAATCAGAGTAGTCAAGCAGATATCCTTGGGGCTTTATCAGCATGTATGAATGAATAAAAGCATGATCAAATCAACATGTCAGATAAAGAATAACCAGATAGCATACTATCATGTCGAGCAAGAATGCAAACTGAATATATATACATGTATAGATACATCCACTATCACATAATGGCCTCTAGGGCATACATATATCCAACATAAGCTGTCCGGACAGCAAACGTGCATGAGTGCGCGGATGTGAACGAACCCGGTCGCAAAACCATGCGACCTCTACTCATTTTGCCTAAAGGCGAATAGCTCTCTGTGTGGGACTCAAAATACTCGACACTACGCTGGCAGTGGGTTTAACCACAGACCGCAAGCGGCACTAGCTGTACGTAACGGTCCCCAGGTAGATGTCGAAAAGAAGACTGACGAGGTGAACCCCATCTGAACTCCTACTGAGCCTGTATGTGACAGTCTCCGTACAGTCCGGTCTGTTCGTCTGATACATCGCATGGCGGGCCTAGGGGGCGGTGAACGTCAGTCCCCTAATAGCGGTACATGTCGTGTCGGAGTGTAGCCCAGAACACTCTGAGATAACACTGGAAACCTACCAGTATATCTCGCTTGCCCTGGCCAGGGACTACTCGTGTAATGGCTCTCCTGGACACAGCGCGATGTCAACCCCCAATACCGGGAGAGGCGAATCCTGTCTAACCGTCACTGCCTCCAAGTGCTTCGGGACTGCACCCAAAAACTACCTGTTTGCACGACTCCTTTGAGCCGTGGTAGGGTAGTAATCAAAGTGCAGTGGGAACTCACTCGAGGCGAAGTGACAGTGTCAAGTCAGCGGACTAAGCTGTACTCATGTCACCTGGGAACTGATAACTGACGATAGGTATAATACCAACCAACAGTTCCCGACGAGTCCTGTCCAGTGTACTCGTAACCTAACGAGCACCCGCATACTATCTCAAGTACGACGTACTGACGGCTGTGGGACAGACCGTCTCCCACACTGGGATGAGAAGTGCATACGCTAGTCTACTCCGGAGTATCGATGCCCTGTCTCGATAGTCCAACGACTAGGGACCTGTATAAGGATGTGCTTATAGATCACCCAGCTCCCACGAGTGTGAGCGCCATCACAACGCTGGTAATCAAGCAAAGATCCTAAGGGCTCTAATAATATGTATATAAGCGATATGCTAAAAGAAACACATGCACATATTGAAGCAGAGACAAACCAAGTAGCATACTACCATTTCGAGCAAGATTGTATATACAACTGTGAATATCCCAAGCTTCCATCAAGTAATATACAAACTAGTATGATAAAGTAATGGCCTCTAGGGCATATACACTAACAATCTCCCACTTGCACTAAGGCCATGTACTGGCGTATCGAAGACCTATCATCTCGATCAGCCGCTCGAACTGAGTCTGGGGCAAGGCCTTGGTGAATGGATCTGCTGTGTTATCTTCTGAAGCAACCCTCCGAACCTCGATCTCCTGGCGATCCACGATCTCCCAGATCGGGTGATACCGCCTTAAGATGTGTCTGGATTTCTGATGGGTCCTGGGTTCCTTCGCTAAAGCTATAGCCCCGTTGTTGTCACAATACAGAGGTATTGGGTCAACAATGGACGGAACCACCTGAAGTTCTCTCAAGAACTTCTTCATCCAGACAGCTTCTTTTGCGGCATCAGATGCAGCGATGTATTCCGCTTCCATAGTCGAGTCAGCAACGGTTTCCTGTATGGAGCTCTTCCAACACACCGCCCCCCATTGAGGGTAAAGACAAAACCCGACATGGACTTGGAATCATCCTTGTCACTCTGGAAGCTGGAGTCAGCAAAGGCCTCAATCTGGAGGTCTTTTCCGCCATACACCAAGAACATCACCTTAGTCCTTCTCAGGTACTTGAGAATGTTCTTTACCGCTATCCAATGTTTCTCCCCAGGGTTTGACTGATACCTGCTTACCACACTCAGTGCATAAGCCACATCCGGTCTGGTACACAACATCGCATACATTATAGAACCTATCGCAGAAGCGTAGGGTATAATAGACATGCGATCCCTCTCCAAATCAGTCTTGGGAGACATCTCTTTGGAGAGGGTGATCCCGTGACAAGCCGGTAGATTACCGCGCTTGGAATCTTCCATACTGAATCTCTTCAGTATGGTGTCGATGTACCTGGACTGTGAAAGTCCTAATATCCTTTTGGATCTGTCACGGTTGATCTGCATACCCAGAATGTATGAGGCATCACCCAGGTCTTTCATGGAGAACCTGTGTGAAAAGAACCCCTTGACAGATTGTAGCATAGGAATGTCATTTCCTATTAAGAGAATGTCATCCACGTATAATACGAGGAATACTACAGTTCTCTCTACAAATCTACAATAGATGCATGGTTCATCTGGATTTTTGATAAAGCCAAATTCTTTGACCGTCTCATCAAAACAGATGTTCCAACTCCGCGATGCCTGCTTTAGTCCATAAATGGACTTAAGCAACTTGCACACCTTTCCGCTGCTCCCACTCTGAATGAAACCCTCTGGCTGGTCCATATAGACACACTCCTCTAAATGTCCATTTAGAAAAGCTGTCTTTACGTCCATTTGCCAAATCTCATAATCATGGAAGGCAGCAATGGCAAGAAGGATCCGAATGGATTTCAACATAGCTACTGGAGAAAAGGTTTCGTCATAGTCCAAACCAGGTCGCTGACGAAAACCCTTTGCTACCAGTCTAGCTTTATAGGTCTCAACCTGTCTATCTACACCAATCTTCCTTTTGAAGATCCACTTGCATCCTACGGGTTTTACCCCATCTGGAGCAAAGTCCAACGTCCATACTTTATTGGTGTACATAGACTCCATTTCGGTCCGTATTGCATCCAGCCATTTTACCGAGTCGACGCACTGAATGTCTTGCTGGAAGCTAGTAGGTTCATCACAGTCTATGATGCAATCCTCTCTATCCCCGTCAATGAGAAAACCGTAGTATCTCTCGGGCGGATGAGACTGCCTACTACTCCTGCGGAGTGGCGTGGGAATGTCCTGATCTTTCGGACCCTCTGGTTCTACTGAGCTTTCAGTAATAGCTCGTGGTTCTGGAATTTCTTCCAGTTCTATTGCGCTCCCACTTAATTCTTTTTCTATGAACTGGTGTTCTAGAAAGTGGGCATGGCGAGAAACAAACACTTTTTGTTCCTCTTCGCAATAGAAGAAATATCCCTTGGAGTTCTTTGGATATCCCACAAACTTGCACTGTACTGAGCGTGCCTCGAGCTTGTCCGCATGCTGCTTTTTTACAAAAGCTGGACATCCCCATGTCTTAACGTGATTAAGATAGGGTCTCTTCCCACACCACATCTGATATGGTGTAGTAGGCACATTCTTAGTTGGAACTCGGTTCAAAAAGGTATGCAGCTGATTCTAGCGCATATCCCCAGAACGATCGCGGCAACTCAGCGTTACTCATCATGGACCGTACCATATCCAATAGGGTTCGGTTCCGTCTCTCCGATACACCGTTATGTTGCGGAGTGTATGGAGGAGTAAGCTGAGAGAGAATTCCAATCTCTTTTAAGTAACCCAGGAACTCGGCACTCAAGTATTCACCACCTCGATCAGATCTCAGTGCCTTGATACTTTTGCCTGTTTGTTTTTCTACTTCATTCTTATATTCCTGGAATTTTTTAAAAGCCTCGGATTTATGTTTCATTAAGAAGACATAACCGTACCTTGAAAAGTCATCCGTAAAAGTAATGAAGTAAGAATAACCGCTTCGTGCATTTGTAGACATTGGACCGCACACGTCGCTGTGTACGAGTCCCAAGAGCTCGCTCGCTCTTTACTCCGTGTCCAGTGTACGGAGTCTTTGTCATCTTTCCTTTGAGACAGGATTGACAAGTTGCATACGATTGATATTCGAACGAATCCAAATATCCTTCTGCATATAACTTAGTCAACCTTCTTTCATTGATGTGACCCAGTCTACAATGCATTAAGAAAGTCTTATTGATTTCTGGAGACTTTCTTTTGTGTGTATTCTGGACATTGAAAATCTGTGGTTGGTTTAATACGTATATACCGTTGTTCAATGTACCTGACCCAATCAAAACTTGATTAAGGTGAATGTTCACTACATTACTTACAAATGCAAATTCATAACCTTCTTTAGATAATAAAGATACATAAATGATATTGCAGGTTGCATTTGGTACATAATAACAACTACGCAAAACCAAAAAGTGTCCATCCGACAATCCCAGGTGATAGTCCCCCACGGCCTCAGCATCCATACTAGCACCATTTGCAACTCTGAGGGTCATGTCACCTGCCTTCAAAACTCTACGCTTTCTCAACTCCTGAAAAGAATTACAGATATGAGATCCTGATCCGGTATCCAATACCTAGGATGTAGAGTTTATTGATAGACAGTTTTCAATAACATACACACCTGAAGCTGAAGCCGCAACTCGCTTCAAATCCTGTGTTCTGGCCTTCCAAGCCTTGCAATCCTGTTTCCAGTGACCACTTTTGTGACAATAGAAGCATTCTTCCTTCCCCACCAGCTTTCCCGCTACCTTTGTTGCTTTTCCTTTTCCCTTCGTATCCACTTTACTGACACCGCCTCTTGGTTTGGCGGGGGCTTTCTTCTTCTTGCCCTTAGCTTTCGCCTTGGACCTAGAAGAGGAAGATCCTCCTACAAACAAAGTGGATGTGTCCCTACCCTTCTGTAGGGTGCCCTCAGCACTCCTCAACATGTTCAGAAGTTCGGAAAGTTCAACCTCCTTTCCTTGCATGTTGAAGTTAAGGATAAACTGGGCGTAAGTGGAAGGAAGGGACTGGAGAATCAAATCAGTATATAGTTCATTCTCCAACGTGGTCCCAAGGTCCGCGAGCTCCTCTATGTAGCCAATCATCTTAAGCACGTGTTCCGCTACCGATGATCCGACGGCCAATCTTTCCGAAAATAGCTTCTTCGACACTTCGTATCTTGCGATACGAGACTGCTCTCCATACAGTTCTTTTGTATGGAAAAATATGGACTCCAGGTCCATATTCTCATGCCTCCTCTGATGTTCGTTGTCCATCGAGGCAAGCACGAGGCATTTGGCCTTCGCGCAATCGATCTCCCATGTCTTACGGATTTCTTTATCCGCGACGCTGGAGGTGGGACCTGGGACAGGGGGAGCTTTGGTGGTAAGGACATACCCCAACTTGTCGTAAGTGATTGCCATCTTGACATTCCTGAGCCAATCTTTGTAGTTTGGCCATATCAGTATGTTTTTATCTAGTAATAACTTAAGTCCGGTCATGTTGAATGGTCGCTGCAATTAGCAGAGAGAAAAGAAACACTTTAGCATGATGCACTTGCAAGTTTAGAGTGGTTTTTAGTTTGTCTAAACAGGATGGCTCCCACTGTCTCTCGAATCCCTTCTCAAACCGTAAAGAAAGGATTAGTCGGGATCAATCTCACCGTACAATACTTGCTTAACCGTTCAGTCAGGCCAGTGTCGGTACTTCGAGGGAGGTTTTCCAACGCTTTCGCGAAGTTCCTTAATTAAGTAACCTCTTTTCCCTGTGGGCATAGCCCCGCTAACACCTTTCTAGGCACCTACTAGGTTTATAGCATTGATCGTTAAGTGAGAGTTTTCCCGAGGAGTAGCATATACTCACAGTAGGATCGGGATCCAAATATCATCGCGTGATAAAACCGAAGGAATCTTACTAGAATTATCACACTCCAAATGGTATGCAGCGCTAGCAAGTTTCAGTACTTATGAAACTCCCGATGTGGATTTTTGCCCCATGCTCTTATGACCTTGACTTTGGCCAAAATATCATAAGTCACATGTCAAGTTTTACCCGCCATTCTCCTGGTTAATTTGGACCCACCCGTACCTACCCTTGACTTTGGCCAAAATGACAGCACGACTGTCCTAAACCAACGCATCTATCTATGCTGCACATGAATACCCAATAGCTACCAATCACTATGCCTTGACTTTGGCCAAAATACATAGCTTGAATACTTTTTGACCATTCATGTGGAATGACGGAGGGCTACGAATGGTTTTGGCGAAACTGTGAACGTAGTGAACTTGATATAATCGATGGAACGAGATAGCTTTTAAAAGGAATGGTTCAAGCTCCGCGTTTAAAAGTTTAGTTTTGAAAAGAACCGAGTGGTTTTCAAAGTGTTCCAATCGACTTTTACTTGGTTTATTTTCTTGCATTAGTTCTTTTAATGCATCCCATCATTTAATCCTACTATTGCAGAAAACAACCAAAATATGACGTACGCTTATGCCATTCGAATTCGCCACGGGGCCCCGTCATCACCCGTTAGGTTACTTAACTAACGACAGAGCGGGGGCTGGGCTAGCGCGGCTGTAAAACATAAGCAACGCCTAAATAGTTATCATATATAAGTATATAGCAATGATAGACATTACAGATCACAGATGAATACATTGGATATACTAGGAATCCGCAATCCGTTCGAGCCTGCAACGAAAAGAGGATTACACGGTCGCGGTGAATAGCCAAATACCCCACCCAAGACCCCTACGGGTGCGGCAAACTACCCACCAAGTACCCAAAGCGAAGCAACCTCCCTCACCACCGTGAGTAGGCCACTCGGCACTTCGAGATACCCGGTAGTTTGTGCACCCCTCCATGGGTCTATCCTAGGAGCAAAAACAGTAAGAAGAATTATACAATGACGGCTACAACCCCGACCCGGTTGTGCGGCCATACAAATAATATTACATCAATTTACATGTTACAATGAATGAAAGAAAAAGAAACACTCATCTCACATCCACCCCGGCTATTCACCCGCGACGATCCAACGCATTCATATACACATACCATCATCATACACAGATCACAGATATGTATAACCCCGACTAATCGACATATAGCGATTAGCCGACGTTCAATACATATAAACATCACAGATATAACCTTTTAGTCAAAGTGTAGTGAAGTTCGATAAAAAATACGGATTTATAGGCCCCCAAAAACAAATTTCTATTCTGGAAAATCTGGGCACATATAAACCATCTTAAAAATCCCAAAACCAAGCCAGAAAGACACTGCACCAAACTCGAACCAGAACCGAGTCAACTCGGCCGCGGTTGCGCGGCAATAGCTTGCTATTGCCGCGGAACCGCGGTGCTTTGGTCGATTCACTGGACCGGATTTGGTGGCTTTCTTCACAAAACCCTGAGACGATTTTTGGAGTATGATAAATTTTATTTTGATCAGGAAAAAATTTAACAGAAAGTTAGGGTTTTGATATTTTGGTTTTTCGATTTTTCCGATCAAACTTCCATACACTTTCACTACCTAGCTAGTTTATGTTTAGTTAGGCTCTGATACCACTGTAAGTCCACGTTGCCCACCCCGGTGCTTACGGGGAGGCGGAAAACGGAATAAAAATCAAAATTTTATCAACTTTAGGCAACATGGACTAGACAAAGAAGGATCTTTGCTAAACAAAAACAAGCTAAAGCTAACTAGAAACTAGCTAAGGGTTAGAATGATTATACCCAGGGCTTTATGTCCTTCTCTCCTTGCTCTTTGGAGTAGTAGAAAGGGATCACCTTTGTCGTCTTCTCACGTCGAAGAAGGATCCACCCGAAAACCTCAACCTTTGGCTTCAACTCCAAGCTAGAAGTAACTAGAGTGCTAGAAGTGCTAATCGTAGAACCCTAGATGAGAGTAGAGATTATCAAGAAGAGGTTTTTCTCAAGCTCAAGTGTTTCTCAACACATGAGAGAGGAGAGCTTAAGGGAGAGGAAGAACAAGAGAGAGAAAGTAAATGATAGAATAAGATAAAAATAAACCATTCTCACATATATGTGTGAATTATTATAAATTGATAATTAGCTAGATAATTATCATGGTTAATCAAGACATGACCATTATCATTTCATTTTTAATGCAAATTGTAAGGATCAAAGAGCATCTTCCAAATGAAATGATGATGGTCAAAGTGTCAACCTAGGTCAACAAGTCAAGAAGGTCAAATGGTCAACAACCATAACCATGCATAATTATTAAACTAATATCAATTAATCATAATACACACATAAGCATTAGGGTTAATAAAATGACAACAGTCATTAACCCTAATCATAGTCCTCTCCCTCTGTCTCAAGCAACTGTGCATACGCACCCGTATTCGTGATCCGAGGAACACGAATACAAAGAGAAAAAACCAATCCCAAATCATATACTAGGATCCAGCTTAAACCAAAGCCCGTTAGTATAAGCTGTCCGGACATCAAACGTGCACGAGTGCACGGATGTGAACGAACCCGGTCGCAAAACTATGCGACCTCTACTCATTTTGCCTAAAGGCGAATAGCTCTCTCTGTGGGACTCTAAAGACTCGACACTACGCTGGCAGTGGGTTTAACCAGAGACCGCAAGCGGCACTAGCTGTACGTAACGGTCCCCAGGTAGATGTTGATAAGAAGACTTACGAGGTGAACCATATCTGAACTCCTACTGAGCCTGTATGTGACAGTCTCCGTACAGTCTGGTCTGTTCGTCTGATACATCGCATGGCGGGCCTAGGGGGCGGTGAACGTCAGTCCCCTAATAGCGGTACAAGTCGTGTCGGAGTGTAGCCCAGAACACCCTGAGATAACACTGGAAACCTACCAGTATATCTCGCTTGCCTTGGCCAGGGACTACTCGTGTAATGGCTCTCCTGGACGCAGCGCGATGTCAACTCCCAATACCGGGAGAGACGAATCCTGTCTAACCGTCACTGCCTCCAAGTGCTTCGGGACTGCACCCAAAAACTACCTGTTTGCACGACTCCTTTGAGCCGTGGTAAGGTAGTAATCAAAGTGCAGTGGGAACTCACTCGAGGCGAAGTGACAGTGTCAAGTCAGCGGACTAAGCTATACTCATGTCACCTGGGAACTGATAACTGACGATAGGTATAATACCAACCAACAGTTCCCGACGAGTCCTGTCCAGTGTACTCGTAACTTAACGAGCACCCGCATACTATCTCAAGTACGACGTACTGACGGCTGTGGGACAGATCGTCTCCCACACTGGGATGAGAAGCGCATACGCTAGTCTACTCCGGAGTATCGATGCCCTGTCTCGATAGTCCAACGACTAGGGACTTGTATAAGGATGTGCATATAGATCATCCAGCTCCCACGAGTGTGAGCGCCATCACAACGCTGGTAATCAAGCAAAGATCCTAAGGGCTCTACGAATATGTATATCAGCGATATGCGAAAAGAAACACATGCACATATTAAAGCAGAGACAAACCAAGTAGCATACTACCATTTCGAGCAAGATTGTATATACAACTGTGAATATCCCAAGCTTCCATCAAGTAATATACAAACTAGTATGATACAGTAATGGCCTCTAGGGCATATACACTAACAGTGACAGTTTCAAGTCAGCGGACTAAGCTGTACTCATGTCACCTGGGAACTGATAACTGACGATAGGTATAATACCAACCAACAGTTCCCGACGAGTCCTGTCCAGTGTACTCGTAACCTAATGAGCACCCGCATACTATCTCAAGTACGACGTACTGACGGCTGTGGGACAGACCGTCTCCCACGCTGGGATGAGAAGCGCATACACTAGTCTACTCCGGAGTATCGATGCCCTGTCTCGATAGTCCAACGACCAGGGACCTGTATAAGGATGTGCTTATGGATTACCCAGCCCCCACGAGTGTGAGCGCCATCACAACGCTGGTAATCAAGCAAAGATCCTAAGGGCTCTACTAATATGTATATAAGCGATATGCTAAAAGAAACACATGCACATATTGAAGTAGAGACAAACCAAGTAGCATACTACCATTTCGAGCAAGATTGTATATACAACTGTGAATATCCCAAGCTTCCATCAAGTAATATACAAACTAGTATGATACAGTAATGGCCTCTAGGGTATATACACTAACATATCCAATATTTCATATGATTCTTCTGCTGCGATATCTGTGATGTGATCATTTGATATGTGATGATAGATACTGTATATGATATATATGATATATATGATATATTATATAGACGTTACTTATGTTTTGCACTCGCGCTAGCCCTGCCCCGCTCTGTCGTTAGTCACCTAACCTAACGGTGCACGAGGGGACATCGAGGCGAATGCGGATGGCATAAGTGTACGTCGTATTTATCTGTGATGTTTAGGTGATTTAATTGATGGGACATTCATTAATGAGATTAATGAAAGAAAATAAACCTAAAAGATGTTGTGGAATCGAATTTCAAAATAAAACAGGTAGCTACAGTTCTTGCTTTGCATCGCGGTATTCCTTGTAGAACATCCTGCACCTTATTCGATAAGGAAAGGACCGAGATCCCTTCACCGGGAGTGACTCCTTTAGCAATAACTGGCAGATGCTACAATCCTCGGTTTTTCTTTTGATTGCTTCTATAGTTTCTGCTTTGCACAGCGGTATATATGATATATCCTCCACCTTATTCGATGAGGAAAGGGCCGACGATCCCTTCACCGGGAGTGACCCCTTTAGCAAAACTAGAAAAGCCTAAAAAACACTCCATTTAAAAACATTTGATTCCGCAACGAGATCAAGTTCAAAGCGTTAAAGGTTTTCTTAAAAACCATCCACAACCCTCCGTCATTTTAGGAAGTAGAGTACTTAGTATTCGTGCTACGTTTGTCGACCATAGCCGAGGCGTAGTGTACGGTAGCTAAGTGATGTCTTCCTATACCGCATATGATGCGATTAGTTAGGACAGTCATGTGGCTTTGTTGACCTTAGCCAAGGGTCATGTGGGTGGGTCTAATTAATCACGAAACGACGGGTAGAACTTGACTAGTGCTTATGATTTGTTGACCTTAGCCAAGGTCATAAGTGCTAGGGGTAAAAACCATTATCGGGAGTTTCAAGTGTTGAAATTTGCAATGAGATTGCATACCTTCTATATGATAGTTGGATCCCGATACCCACTGCGTGTAATTGTTACTCCTGGGAGAGTTTTGCACTTTACAATTAGCCGATCAAGTAGGTGTCTAGAAAGGTGTCAACGGGATTACGCCTCTGGGAAAACGAGGTTTACTGTAATTAGGTCCGTGCGAAAGCACGGGGAATCTCCCTCAAAGTACCGACACTGGCCTGGCTGAAAGATTGGCGAACTTGTAGCGTGTAATTAATCCCGGCTAGTCTTTCCTTTTAGGGTTTGAAGGAAGATTTGATAAAAACAGTGGGAGCCATCCTGATTAGATAAAATAATAACCAATCTGATCTTGCAAGAGTGCACGCAGAGTGTTTTCTTCTCTCTCTCTCCAGGTAGCGACCATGTCACGCCTTAATCAAGATAATAAAACGGATATATTGACCGAACCCGCTTGTTATACTGAGCTGGGGAACGTTGGTCCCACTCCAACTTATAATAGTTATAAGACAGAGCAGGAAATTGGGGATTACCAGAATTCCTGTGCCGCCCAAACGAAGAAAGTGCATATGATGCATCATCTTCGGGTGTGTTCATTACACAGAACTGTTTCTCAGTATCCTCTACGTCCTGGGTATGTGATACCAGATCAGGATCCCGCATATGTAATTTGTTACATGGGCTACAGAAAGGTAGAGAACTGAGAACGGGTGATAAGTTTCATGAGGCAGAAAACGGTGCAAGTGTTGCGGCCAAGTCTGTTGGTCACTGTCACCCTATATTACCAGAATACATTGATTCTGAACAAATGTTATTAGAACCGAACCTGATATACAAAATCATATCAGTCTCTTTATTTAGATAAAGAAGGATATAATTTTGTATTGTTGGATAATGTTTTGAACATTTCCTAAATCAAGAGTTGATCGGTTCAGTCACGTTATCTAAAAGCATTAACGTTCTAAATCAAACTACAGTTCCTAGTATACAGAACACACACAAGAGGAAGAGTTCAGATATGAACGAATCCTTCTTGAGGTATTGTAGACTAGGTCATATCAATGCGACCCGACTAGCTGAAGTTACATTAAGATGCATATTTAAATTAGTTTGAATTTACATATTGTGAAACTTGCCAGTCATGTCACAGAGATAAGATGAACATAGCTCTGTTTATTGGAAACAGAGAAAGAGTTAGTGAACTCTTGGGATTGATACATGCTGATGTATGAAGGTCCCCTGTCTACAAATACCAAGACCGGTTCTTTGTACTTCATTACATTCTCTGATAATCTCTCAAGATTCAGACATATGTTCCTGTTGAAACACAAGTCTGAACCTTTTGAGATATTCACAGAATATAAGTTAGAAGTAGAGAACCAAAATACGAGTAAAAGTATTATGTCCTTCGATGTGATCAAGGAGGAGAATACTTGAGCACGGAATTCCTGGATTATTCTAAAGGAGAATGAGATTCTCTCTCAGCATTACTCCTCCATATACACCATAGCACGATGGTATATCGGGGCGGAGCAATAACACCCTATGTGATATGGTGTGCTCTATGATGAGTACTACTGAGTTTCCTATTTCCTTTTAGGGAGTTATGCACTTATGAAGTTGCATACCTATTGAATAGGGTTCCGATCAAATCAGATGCCTACCATTTCATATGAGATATGGAAAGGGAAGAGCCCATCTCTTAAGTCAGTTAAGATTTGGGGTTGTCCGGCATATGTCTAAAAGCAAAATCCGGACAAGCTTGAGGCAAAATCAGATATGTGGAAGTTTGTTGGATATCCCAAGCATACGCAAGGGAATATCTTCTACCTAACCGAGGAACAAAAATGTTTTGTTTCTCAGCATGCCACCTTTGTGAAAGGGAATTTCTTGTGAAGAAATTATTGGTTATGAGGTAGAACTGGAAACAGTTCCAGCTATACAAACTGCAGCAGATGATTTGGTAGAACCAAAGGATTCAATAGCAACCAACGAACCTCAGCCTCTCCGCCGATCTAGTAGGTTTCCTTACCCACCTGAGAGATACTCCGGTTTCTCTATGACAGTGGGAGCAAGGATTGCATCATGAGATGATGACCCAACTAGTTTCGGGCTGGCCATCAGGAGTAGGACTCTGTAAGAATGGCTGGATGCTTATCGATCTGAGATGGAATCCTTATACACCAACAAAGTATGGACTTTAGTTGCTTTATCTGAAGGGTTAAATTCCCATCAGGAGCAAGTATATCTTGAGAAGATTACTTGGTGTACATGGAAAAGTTGAGACTTTCAAAGCTAGACTCGTTAAAGGTTTGCATCATAGACCAGTTGTGGCTAATGATGAAACCTTTTCTGGGGCCTATGCTTAAGTCCATCCAGATCCTACTTGCCACGGCTACATACCATGACTACGATATCTGGCGGTTGGGTGTCATGACTGCTTTTCTAAATAATGATTTAGAAGAGAGAGTCTATAAGTACACAGTCAGAGGGCTTCGTAGACAGTGGGAGCAGCGAAAACGTGTGCAAGATGTTTTATATGATAAAGCAGGCATCGCGAAGTTGGAACATCTGTTTTGATGAGTTAGTCAAAGAGTTTGACATCATCAAAATGGTAGATGAACCTTGTATATACAAAAAGGTAGTAGGGAGTATGGTGGTGATCCTCGTAGAGTACGTGGATGACATACTCTTGATAGGGAAGGAGTTTCCTATGCTATGCTCGTTCAATCTCCGCTTATCACAAGGATTCTCCATATAGGATCAAAGTGATACCTACTAAATCCTGGGTTTTGGATCTATGAGATAGATCTAACTGGATGTTAGGATACCCACTAGTTGTAGTGAGTTGGTATCAATTGATCCTGGGGAGAATCACTGGAAAGGTTCCAGAGTGATAAGGACGACTGAATGTCAGTCGCAGGCATTGTCTTTACCCTCAGTAAAGGGACGGTATGTTGGAAGAGTTCAAAGCTAGATACCGTGGCATACTAGACGATAAAGGCTGGATACATCACTACAAAAGATGCTACCAAAGAGGAAGTCTGGGTGTATATTAGTTCATGAGATGAACTTCGTTCCTCCCATTGTGTGACAATGGAGTTGTGGCTTATGCCTAGGAACGCCCGTCCCATCAGTGATCCAGACATATTCTTCGGCAGTGTCACCTAATCATGGAGATGGTTGATCTCCAGGGGATCGAGGTTAGGAGAGTAGACTCAGAGGACAACACGGCGGATCCACTCACAAAGGCCTATTCCCAGAGAGAGACTATTATGGGATGGTTGAGTATGAGATACTACAATCACAGCTATCAGATGGCCCTAGTGCAAGTGGGAGATTGTTAGTTATATGTATGCCCTAGATGCCATTACTATACATAGGATGTATATTGTAGTGGATGCCTGGACATATATAGGGATGACTTTCTTGCTCGATATGATAGTATGCTATCTGGTTACTCTTTACCTTAACGTGTACACTAATTGTCTCTTTTTTACATGTTGGTAAAGCCCTTAGGATGTGTACTTGACTACCTGGACTATGATGCGGATCATACTAGTGGGGACATGGTAGTCCATAAGTACATCCTTCAAGGTCCCTAGTCGTGGGTGTATCGAGACAGGGCATCGATATACCAGAGTAGACTAGCGTATACCTTCTCGACCAATACAGATGGGCGATGGATGATCCTATATCTATTGGTGTTTGACATCAGAGATGATATACGGGTGCTCAGTAGAGACTGAGTACACTGGACGGACTCGCCGAGAACTCCCAGATGGTATTATACCTTACGTCAGATGGCAGTTCTCTGGTGACACTGGTACAGGTTAGTCTGTAGACCCGAGATCGTCATAGAGTCTTGTGTGATTCCCACTGTGCTTTGATTTCCATCATACTACGTCCAAGAGGGCGTGCAAAAAGGTGGTTTTTGGGTCCAGTCCCGAATCACATGGAGGCAATGAGCGATAGGAGGGGTTTCGTCTCTCCCGGTATAGGGAGTTGATGTTGCGCAGTGCTCGATTGGCTATAACAGGAAGTCCTTAGCCAAGGCTGCTTTAGGGATTTACTGGTAAGTGTTACCAGTAGTTTCTCGACCCGTTATGAGCCTCATATCGACATGACTTATCGAGTTATTGGGGTCTGACGTTTACCACCCCTAGACGAGATATGCGACATATCAGACGAACAGACCGGACTGTACGGTAGTGTTACTCGTTGGACTCACAAGAGTGTGAGCGGGCTTGCTCGTTGATCTTCTGATCGCTCAATACCCGGGTGGCCGTTATGTTTATCAGACCGCTTGCGGCTTGTGGGTGTTTGATATGATCATCACCTACTGCCGGCGTATTGACGAGTCTTTAGAGTCCTACACAGGGGTTTCCTGGCTCAAGCGAAACGAAATAGGAGCGCATATAAGATATGTGCTGGACCGAGAATAATACCAGTATGCGATACTGTATTCTATTCTCGCGATTTGTATCATCGGTCGGTTATATATGATATAGCCGGGTTACCGAATCAAGTGTTGATTCGATACATTGATACACTTGATATTAGTCGGTTATATACGATATGACCGGATCGTTAAATCAAGTGTTGATTTAATGATTTAATGTATAATTATATATTTGATATATTACTTTATATTAACTAGTATTGGTTCTCTTAAGATTGATTTTTCACTTGAATGTGCACATTGTTTATATGTGATATATGCAAGTACATGTTTGTATCATGCTTGATGATACAAACAAATTATGTGTATGGGACTTGAACCAAATCAAGGTTAGATTAGGGTTTACTATTTTCTTAAGCATATAACAAAAGAGTGTGACTTTGGTCAAAGTTATCAAGCTTCATGAAGCTTGATAAACATTGACAAAGTCAACTCTTTTGTCATATGTTTAAAGATATTAGTTAACCTAACCTTTAACCTAATGGTTTGGTTAAATCTCTACATGAGTTAAGCATGAGGGCTTAACTCAACCATGGTGCCATTATTCATTTGGATAATAATTCAAATGATGCTTTCTTCTTCTTCATCTTCATCAAGCTCACAAAAGCTTGAGAGCTCCAATAGTGCCATGGTAGAAAGAGTGAGAAATCCAATTCTAAAGTGAACCCACTTCCTATTTCTTCATCCTCTACCACTTGCCATATAGTATAGGGTGTTCTCTTCACAAAGTTTTTGACCAAGTGAAGGAATAGCTTGAGTTTGAGTCTCCCCAACGTAGATCATCTTCAGCCTCAAAGTCAATGACCTAGCCCGATCATTTCTCTGACGAAACCATCGCAAGAGTCCGGGATCCGATGATCGCAGCGGAGGGACGTCAACACGGAGCTAAAGAAGTGGTGGACCGGATCTACAAAGGTTGTAATCCCTTTCACTTAGTAGCAAAGTCGTTTGCTAGCTTTTCTTTTCGCCTAATCTCTAGTTAACGATCTAGTTTAGGGTTTCTCGGCACCGTAAAATTTTTGTTTGGCATGGTTGATACCTCGTGGAATCTCTTGAGTGTGCCTAGGAACCCTACATATTGTGCACAGGGCGGGAAAAAATCAGACAGCCCTTTTTAAAAAAAAATATAGATAATATGTACCTACGAATTAATCCATAGGTAATCATATTGCCCCTACGGATTAAACCGTAGGGAAAAAATATCAGCAGTAACTGATATTTCCCCCCTGATCTCAGTACTAGGGGGTTGGGAGTGCCCCTACGGATATGTCCGTAGGGGAAAAAAAAGGCCCCTACGATGTTATCCGTAGGGGCCAAATATCAGGAATCCTGATATTTTGACCCTACGGATAAGTACCTACGCAGATATCCGTAGGGGATAGTACTTGGCCCTACGGATATCTTCGTAGGTAAAGTTAATATATTTAAAAAAACCGTAAATAAAATAACTTTTTTTACCCTACGGTCTACTCCGTAGGTGAAACTGACCCTACACAGAACTCCGTAGGGGCAAGTTCAGGGCTTCAACTTACACCTACGGCGTTTGCACCTACAGATTATTTTTTTGCCCCTACGGACGTATCTGTAGGGGCAGTGGTTTGCCCCTAAGGATAAATCCGTAGGGGCAACCCTTATTTGTAGTAGTGCCCCCTCATCGGGCTTCATTTGTATAGAGGAATCTGAATTGTTCATTGATTCAATCTTGAAGTTTCCGAGGATCGTAGTCCAAGAGAATGATGAGCGCTCATGTTCATAATTCTGGATCATGAGGAGACACTGTTAAGAGATGTTTTAAAACTTGTGAGTGTTTTCTTGGTTTTCATATTATTTTCAGATGAATTTTGAGTAGTGCTAGTGTAAGTTTGAAGCTCACTTGGTTGAACCTGGAACAATCATCAGTTATAGCTCTTTACTAGATAAATAAGTAGATTACTGATACAGTCAACATGCCCTTTTTTAAATTACCAACAGGGTCCATCAGTAATGATATAAACAGGGTCCATCGGTAATGATGTTTAAATTACTGATACGGTCAACATGCCCTTTTTTAAATTACGAACAGGGTCCATCGGTAATGATGTTGGAATTCTTTGATACATCAAAACGAAAATGAATATCCGACTCTCTTGTTCTTGTCCTATTCTTATTTTATCTTCCGTGATCTTTTTTTTTTTTAGAACCCATGTGTTTGCACAAAAAAGTGGCATCCTGTCAGGCGGGCTGAATGAGGCAGGATAGAGAAAAGATAGTTCGGCTCAAAACACTTGGGACCGAATCGGTTACTTAAGGAACGTTCTGAGACAATTAAGAGAGATACGAAAGATTAAAATAGAGTCTCATAAGAGATTTGTAATCAAATGGGAGCCGGTGATTGCGAAACTTAAACACCAAACAACAGTGTAATTGGCAACTGAATCAAGGAGAATCAAGGGTTTTAGATTACTTTCTAACAAACCCTAGTCTTATAGGCGAATGAAAGGGAGATCTCTTTCAATCAATCGACCAATTACCATTTTTTCTAGTTTTAGGGTTTCTCAGCCACTCCACCGTAGTTAATGTAATCTAAATCTTTAGTGATCAACGTATCTCCATCGAGGTCTTGTTGAAACTTGAGACGACCATCCCTCTTCGATTAGGTATGCGTCCACGTTCCTTTAGATTTACAGAAAGCAGAGAATCAAGACGAAGGAATGCCCCTCGTTCCTTCTTTCGGCACACTAGCACTCATATAGCACCGATTGGGATATGGCCTACACGGTTTCGCATCACCGCCACTGGGTTTCGGGAGGCATCGACCATACCGTTTTTAAAATTTTGGCGCGCTAAAGAACCTTAACCTAGAATCTTAATTAGAGAATTAGACGAAACTAGAATGTAAACATCTTTACATCAAAGTGAACAAGAAATACAACCTTTGTAGACCGGTCATTCAGTTCAATAGCTCCGCGTAGTAGTCCTTTCTCTCCAAGTAGTGATCTCCCGGACTGTAGAAAGGCTCCACAAGATAAAAGGAACAAGCTTGCTTGAAGTCTTCGAGGCCGAAAATAATCTACATCGAGGAGACACTGACTCTAGCTACCTCTTCACTAATTATGAAGCAAGCAATCTAAACTAAATGGTTAATCTAGTGTAAGTTGATGAAGTACGAATTTTGCTCACTTTAGAAATATTTTTCTCACTAATTTTCTTCACCTCCCAAAATCTAGAGAGCATGAGGAAGGAGATGAAGAAAAGCAACCATGGAAAAAGGCTCAAATGTAGAATGGCAATCATTGGTGAGTTAATATCATATACCAACCCTTGTAGAGACTAAACCATAGCTAATCATAATGGTTGGGTTAATAAATAACTTAAGTAAAACAAAATTAGTGGACAACGTCAATGGTTCCATAAGCTTCAACCATTAGACTAATTTCCAACTAATTTTGATTTACTTTAAATAAATAAAACCCTTCATTATGTTAAGCATGGTGTGAGTCTCATATACCCATATTGCATGTAGCAACAAGCATAACACAATAATATATATCACATATATATTAAGTGTACATAATAGTGAGAAAAAGAAATGCTTAAGTGGGCTAATATTAGTTAATGTAAAATAATATATCAAATATACAATTATACATTAAATTATTAAATCAACACTTGATTTAATAATCCGGCTATATCACATATAACCGACTAATATCATATGTATTAACTTATCGAATCAACACTTGATTTGATAACCCGGGTATATCTCATATAACTGACCGATATCACATATCGCGAGAAAAGAATGCGGTATCACATACACGAATTAATCTCGGTCCCGCACATATCACATATGTGCTCCTACTTCGTTTCTCTTGAGCCAGGAAAGCTCTGTGTAGGACTCTAAAGACTCGTCAATATGCCGACAGTAGGTGATGATCACATCAAACACCCAAAAGCCGTCAGCGGTACTGCTGGACGTAACGGGTACCCGGGTATTGAGCGATCAGAAGATCAACAAGCAAACATGCTCATACTCCTGCGAATCCAATAAGTAACACTACCGTACAGTCCGGTTTCTTCGTCAGATATGTCGCATATCTCAGGCTGGGGGTGGTAAACGTCAGACCCCAATAGCCTGATAAGTCATGCCGATGTGAGGCCCATAACGGTTCGAAAAACTACTGATAACACTTACCAGTAAATCTCAGCAACCCTGACAGGTATTTCCTGTTATGGCCAATCGACCATAGCGCAACATCAACCCCCAATACCGGGAGAGACGAAATCCCCTCCTATCGCTCATTGCCTCCATGTGACTCGGGACTGTACCCAAAAACTACCTTTTTGCACATTCTCTTGAACGTGGTAAGGTGGAAATCAAAGCACGGTGAGAATCACACAAGACTCTATGATGATCTCGGGTCAACAGACTAACTTGTACCATTGTCATCAGAGAACTGCTATCTGACGTGAGGTATAATACCCTATAGGAGTTCTCGACGAGTCCGTTCAGTGTATCCAGTCTCCACTGAGCACACGTATACCATCTCTGATGTCAAACACCAATGGATATGGGATCATTCTGTAGGGTTCCTAGGCACTCTCAAGAGGTCTCACAAGGCATCAACCATGCCAATTTCAAATTTTACGGGTGCCGAGAAACCCTAATACGGATCGTTAACTAGAAATTTAGGCGAAAAACGAAACTAGTTAACAACTTAACTAAAGATAAGAAGCTACAACCTTTGTAGATCCGGATATCCACTTCCTTGGCTCCACGTAGGCGTCCTCTCGCTGTCCATCTCGAATCCCGGACTCAATCGTCGGCTTGATCGGAGAAATGGGCGGACTAGGTCGTCGGCTTCGTGCCGAAGATGATCTACGTCGAGGCATCACAAGTTCAAGCTCCGACTTCACAAATTTGTGAAACTTGTGAAGAAAACACCCAAAACAACTTGGCAAGAGGTAGAGGGTGAAGAAATAGGAGGTGGGTTCACTTTAGAATTGGATTTCTCACTTTAGATCTCAAGTTGCCATTGATGGCATCAAGCTTTCTATCTTGAAGAAGAAGATAGAATATGATAAGTGTTGAATTAAAATGAAAATAAATCAATACTTATCATAAGCTAACTAAGGTTAAGTGTAGAGAATAGACCATGGTAAGTGGGAATGGTTAGGGTTAAGCATGAAGACAAATGGTCTCTTTAGTCAAAGCTTCATGAAGCTTCAACAAGCTTCATGATAAAAAGAAACCATTTTCTTTTCTTTTATCTATTTAAATAAATAAAGAATGGATAAATAAATAGATGAATAACACAAAACCCTAACCATTATCATAACCATGGTTTAATTCTTTGCACAAACCCAAGTAGGTATGTATCATCAAACATGATACAATCAAGTGCACACAAAAGCATATCATATATACAATGTGCACTTCAAGTGAGAATTTCCTTTTAAAATGAACCAATACTAGTTAATGCAAATTAATATATCAAATATACAATTATACATTAAATCATTAAATCAACACTTGATTCAATGATCCGGTCATGTCGCACATAACCGACTAGTATACAATGTATCGATTTATCGAATCAATGATTCGATCACTAGGTTATATCGCATACAACCAATCGAAACATTCATCACGAGAATGAAATACGGTATCACATACACGCATTATTCTCGGTCCCGCACATATCTCATATGCGCTCCTATTTCGTTTCGCTTGAGCCAGGAAACCTCTGTGTAGGACCCTAAAGACTCGTCAATACGCCGGTAGCAGATGATGATCATATCAAGCACCCACAAGCCGCAAGCGGTCTGCTAAACGTAACGGCCATCCGGGTATTGAGCGATCAGAAGATCGACGAGCTAGCCCGCTCACACTCCTGTGAATCCAACCAGTAACACTTACCGTACAGTCCGGTCTGTTCGTCTGATATGTCGCATATCAAGTCTAGGGGTGGTAAACGTCAGACCCCAATAACCGATAAGTCGTGCCGATGTGAGGCTCATAACGGGTCGAGAAACTACTGGTAACACTTACCAGCAAATCTCTGATCAGCCCTGGCCAGGGACTTCCCTGTTACGGCCAATCGAGCACAGCGCAACATCAACCCCCAATACCGGGAGAGACGAAACCCCTCCTATCGCTCATTGCCTCCATGTGACTCGGGACTGTACCCAAAGACCACCGTTTTGCACGCCCTCATGGACGTGGTAAGGTGGAGATCAAAGCACAGTGGGAATCACACAAGACTCTATGACGATCTCGGGTCTACAGACTAACCTGCACAAGTGTCACCTGAGAACTGCCATCTGACGTGAGGTATAATACCATCTGGGAGTTCTCGGCGAGTCCGTCCAGTGTACCCAGTCTCCACTGAGCACCCGTACACCATCTCTGATGTCAAACACCAATGGATATGGGATCATCCATCGCCCATCTCATTGGTCGAGAAGCGTATACGCTAGTCTACTCTGGTATATCGATGCCCTGTCTCGATACACCCATGACTAGGGACCTTGAAGGATGTACTTATGGACTACCATGTCTCCACTAGTATGATCTGCATCATAGTCCAGGTAGTCAAGTACACATCCTAAGGGCTTTATCAACATGTAACTATAAGACAGTTTAAAGAGACAAGTGTACATGTTAAGATAAAGAGTAACCAGATAGCATACTATCATATCGAGCAAGAAAGTCATCTCTATATATGTCCAGGCATCCAATATAATATACATCATCTGTACAATACTGGCCTCTAGGGCATACATACAACTAACACATTCATCGCCCATCATATGGGTTGAGAAGCGTATACACTAGTCTACTCTGGAATATCGATGCCCCGTCTCGATACTCCCACGACTAGGAACTATTGAAGGATGTACTTACCGACTACCTTGGCCCCACTAATATGATCTACATCATAATCGCGGTAGTATAGTACTCATCCTAAGGGCTTTATCAACATGTAACAGAGAGAAAATTAGTGTACATGTTAAGATAAAAAACAACCAGATAGCATACTATCAAGTCGATCAAGAAAGTTCTCCCTATATATGTCCAAACATCTACTATAATATACATCACATGTATAATAATGGCCTATAGGGCATACATATAACTAATAATCTCCCACTTGCACTAAGGCCATTTGTTGTAATATCTCATACTCAACGCCCCATAAAAGTCTCTCTAGGGAAAGGTCTCTGTGAGTGGATCCACCGTAGGTGCAAGTCGAAGCCTTGAACTTGCCTCTACGGGCTAAAAATTGCCCCTACGGATATATCTGTAGATCCCATTTTCCCTACGGATTCGGCCGTAGGGACAAAAAATTTATTTTATTTACAGTTTTATAAAATGGATTAGGTGTCCTTACGGACTTATCCGTAGCGCCAAGTAGTTGCCCCTACGGATAAGTGCGTAGGTACATATCCGTAGGGGCAAAATATCAGGATACCTGATATTTTGCCCCTACGGATACCTGTGCAGGGGCATTTTTTTGCCCCTACGGATATATCCGTAAGGGCAAGCTTAACCCCTAATACTGAGATCATAGGGGCAAAATATCAGGTATCCTGATATTGTGCCCCTACGGATAAATCTGTAGGTACATAGTTGGGCCCTACGAATTAATCCGTAGGGGCAATGAAGGGCCCTACGGTTAAATCCGTAGGTACATATTATCAGGTTTTTTTAAAAAAAGGGCTTCCTATTTTTTTCTCGCCCTGTGCACAATAATATATACATCGATCATATATAAAATTAATCATCACGCAGAACATATATCGCAGTATTCATAATCACATCTTACGCATAATATACACAAAAGAAACCAAAAAGCAGAATATGATATCTATATAAACACGCAAACACCACCAATATCAATATCGTCCAAAATGTAGTACAATATGTATCATATAAATAAATACATATTTAAAATATAAGAATAAAAATGCTACCCTAGCTCGGTCCAGCTCCACCTCTGATAAACGTCAGAATCTGGCACGCCTGCTCCTCGGTCAATAAATCATGCAATGCGGAGCTTACGGGAGTCTGAACGGGCTGTGGAGCTGGCGATGTGGTCTGCGCAGCCGCCGTTGAGGTAGTGGCTTGTGGAGCCGCGGCTGCAGGAGTCTGAGCGGGCGGTGGAGCTATAGGAGCTGTCTGCGGAACCGCAGCCGGTGTAATGGCTTGCGGAGCTGTCACGACCCGAAAGTACGGAACATGACCGGCACTTAGATTATGAAGCGTCTCAAGGCGTACGTAATCTAAGTAAGCCGAAAACCCAGAAATCCAAACCAAGAAAATTAGTGGAGTGAAGGAAAAACCAATTTAAATCAAGTAGTTTGCAACATGCGCCGAAATATGCATTTTAAAAACACAAGTCTTTTCTAAAAATTTCGGCAGAGTTTCCTTTATAAAAACTGACCCCAAACGGGTACAAAACCTGATAAAGAATATATAATGAAAAATGCATCCCCAAGCGGGAGCTAGCTCTTCGTCAATCGACGGTCACAACCACGCAAGCAATATAATATACAACACCGAAAGGCGAGGATCACAACAGAAAAGGAAACTCAGAACAGCATGAAATCCATAGAAATACAACGCGCGACTCTAAGGTCGAAAGAATAAACAACACTGGTCTCTTTCTCTGAAATAAATACATGTTTGGTTGATGGAATTTCTAGATACAACTGAATAATAATATTCAAAATATAATGATGGTCACGATACAAGTGAACCCACTTACTAGAAAATCACCCAGAAATGGAAGTAGTGCCAGCAAAACCGTAACAAAATCTGTACGTCAAAACCTACAAGAAACTGTGGCACAACGGGGGTGAGTTGCCAACTCGTGAGTAGAAAACATCTACGAATAGAAATCGCATGTATGACGCAATCCTAGGTCATACGATCATAATATATCCTCAAATATATAACCTGCAGCCTATAACAATGGCTAGGGTATACCCCTAAACAACTGCAATACCAAGTGCTCGTGTCAGTGTCTCAGATAGCAATATATCATATGGATGAGATATGAATGCATGAAAACAGAATACATGTAAATGAAGAAACTGCTTTCATAACTCAGTGAGATTTTCTGTATATTTAAAACGAGGTATCATAAATGAAATCAGCATAAACAGTGTCTAGCATCGACACAAAACATAAATCCCAATATCTCGATATCTCAGGCTCCGGCTATCCGGACTAGCCTGGATCATCAAATCTCAGTACCTCAATATCTCAAAATCTCAGTATCAATCTCACTATCTAGGGCGCCATCAGTCCAGACCGGCCCCTACCACCAATCTCAAGACTACGATGGTATCCTCCGGATATCCGACGCGTCGGGTAAAATCACCGGTCGGTAGTGCTCCCCTGCCAGGTTCAACGCCATCCTCTGCGACCTTCTCGCCCTGGGGTACCGCACCGGGCCCACCATGTACCCGAAACAGTTCATCCAACTCCTCAAATCGGGTCTCGAAATCCATCAGCAAACTCATGGTGGACGACTCATACATCATGGGAAAACCACACTTTTCATTTAAAAAGAGAGAGAAAAGAAGTTTATAAATGTTTTTGCGGTTTTCCCCTAAATCCAGGAAATCTCATGAAAATCCGAATCCAAATCATCAATAGCATGTAAACAGTGAATATAGGCATAGAATCCATGAATGCGTCATAACAGTGAATAATAACATGCATGAAGTAGCAAGTAATAACTACAATGTCTAAACTAGCATATAAGGCAGGTACACTAATATCATGTCTAAACTATTAGCTAACAAGCTATGCCAATGTAATAGTATTTTCTAATGTGTACGTGGCATGGCAATTACCGATGAAGATGTGTGTGAGCCGGCAAGTAAGTGTACGTGATACATACGCATCATCGGTAATGGTGCTGGTGTCCTAGCAGCATGATATCAATAACGGTATATGATTCACAAACTAAGTATGCGATGCGGAGCGAACAGCAATAATGAGCGGGAGTTGAATACTAAACACAATGATAACTAATCTGCATTTAATATAAATCTAGTCTAACAACTACACTAAGCTATAGGGCTGAGCTAACAGGCTAACTGAAGGTAAGGAAACCGCCTAACATCTGAGTCGATATATATATATATATATATATATATATATATTAGTCGGTGATCCCGCCTCGATAATATCACATCCGATACCATATCTATAATCAGATATTCCCAAGTCAAGAGTGCGGATCAAACATCAATATATAGATCGTACGTAAATCCGTCGTATGGCATCCCAAATATGGGTACGGGTCAATATCACATTCATCATATTATTCATCTGGTATCCTCTTTATCAAGATCATAATCCGGGGTACTGATCTACGTCTAGTACGATATTAATATCATCAATATAATCATGATCAGACTACTGATCGACAGTCTCGTACAAACCGATATCATCAGCACATCTCGTCATAAAGAAGTATACATCGCCCAATGCGACCCATTATAAATATCCTAGCATATCTTATCTCATGACTCGATCACAAGTCAACTATTCTATGTATACCACCATTCACATGGTATCGTCGTCCAAAGATCCGCTATAACATCATGACGTATCTCAAATACGAATCCTGCCATATCACCGATCTCACGGTCTCAAATCACATCTCATCGACTCACCTCAAATCCCAAATACTATCCTCAAATCCAGTATATGAACACATAGTCCCATACCCATGTGAACACATAAATGTATAATCCCATATACGCACATATGAAAGAAAAATGTATGCAAGTATGGGTGTGTGTACATGTGTAGTGCAACCTCTACTCTAGGGTTTCGCAACACTAAACCAATCCAAACACACCAAATACCCATCTTTATCATCAATAATCTCAAACCAAATATAATCAATATAGGTGTGTATACGTATTCGTATAAATATCACCACAAAGTGCGGGGGTGTTATACGCCATCCACCCGACTTCTCCCCGTAGATATAAATCTACTCACCTTTCTTCTTGTGTGCCGATGCCGATGTCGCCATCTTCATCTTCAATGCCTCGATATCATGTGGGGTACCTACAAAGATAACACAATCACAAAAGCATATAAAAATCACATCGGAAAACCAAAACGGCATATGCTATGCCCATAGGTAAAAACCTATAGTCTCGCATGCAAACACGACTAATAACCCTTTGCCGTTGACGTTCAAACGCCACCCGACAGAAACGAATCACCAAATACCAAAATCCATGCTAAAACAAGTCGTAAACCATGCGCCAACACATGAAAATCATCCCAGATTCTACCCTATGTGGAATCAGTCAAAGTTGCATATGCCAAGAGTCTATTTTATAGGGTATAAGGCTACAGGACAAAAATGTATCCCAGAACCCCTGCTCTGGCCGCAAATTGCGGCCAGAATGTATTAATTGGCAGCCTGGAAGAGGGGAGAGGGGCTAGGGCTTTTGGTGGTGGTTCCTAGGTGCCTGCACATCTTACTGTCAAACCAATTTTATTTTCAGATGGCTCGGGTGATAGCAGATTTCAAAACACACTCACAGAATTACAGTTTTTCCCGATATCGATTCTATAAATCCGTATTCTGGGTTTTAATCTCAATTTTGGTCCAATGTAAGCTCACACCAGGGGTTGTAGTCTCTAATTACACCTCAATTCATCTTTGATTTCAGATCAAACCCTAAACCCTAACTTGAATTTTCCAAAGTCCACCAAAACACACAATATCGACATGAAACAAGTATAGATGCGCAAGGAATTGAAATACTATACTAATGGTGGAGAATTTACCTCCTTTGGCAACTCAAGAAAATTCTTGAGTTGCTCAAAGTCCTCAAAACCATCTCTTTCTTAGTCCAATGTGCAGCTAGTGAGCTTGGGAGCAATTTTTATGAAATGGGAATAGGGTTTTGGTGTTGGATTCATGGTGGATCTAGGATTGAAGAGGGAGAGCAAGGGCAGCAGCAGCTCATGGGAAGGGGGGAGAGAAAAGGGTGTGAAGAATGATGAAGGAAAGGCCAAACAAGTCAAAAGTAACCAACTCTTTCTCTCTCATCATCATACTTTACTTTTGCTTTTCCTTTTTCTTTTATTTTATCTCACACAATGGTAACCCTAGGCAACCAACTACCCACAACATGTAAGAAAATGTAACAAGTGTGGAAAAATAATATGTGCATGTTTTGCACAAAAATGCTAAAAACCCGATTAGCGATTTTTAATCGCGATTAACACTAAATTAGCATATAACTAACCATAAAAACTTTAAAATGGCATAATTCCATAAAATACCCTATTTTAGAATTTTCCATAATTTTTCCAAAATTTTCCCCATTTATCGGTATTTAATTATACCGAAATATTAAAATATTCATTGAAAATTAATATTAAATTATAAAAATTCCCAAAAATAATATTTTATTTTTTTGAAATGTTACAGGAGCCGCAGCCGAAGGAGATGCATGTGGAGGCTCGGCCGATGTACCCTGTCGCGTCTGGACCTAACGTGTGTAATAAGCGAGTAAGAACTGTGTATTATTCGAATTCGTATCATTATCAAGTTAATTCGAAACCCCATTTGGATATCTAGTTTGGAAAACCGTAGTTTATTTTAATTGGATATGTATGTATGATTAATCAAAGCTAAGTCTACAACCAAATAAGCTCAGGCTACGTACTAATATTGGATATGTTGATATCTATAATATGACATGATATTTACTATTAAGTAGTATACATACCAGCATCTCCTTCAACTCCTGAACGGTGGCCTTCAAGCTCTCTAGTTTCTGCTGGGCACGTCGCTCACTGGAGACGGAGGAAGTAACCGCCGGGGTGGAGTCCAACCACATATGGGCCCTGCTAGGGCCCAGTCCCCGGCCTCTCTCCCAACCTCCATGGTGCCCTCCGTATGCGGCGTCCAGGACTGGGGTCAGCAGAATCGGATCGCTCTGTCTGGTAAAATCAATCCCCGATACCTCGGCCTGCTCAACCACCCACTCCTACACCCACATTAACCAGTAAAATATAAGTATATCATTTAAATTTGAATCTTCCAAAACTAAAATTTCAAATAGGGGTTGAATAAATATTAACACTTACGTAATACTCCTGGGTAGCGACGTCGGGGTATCGAAGCTCGCCCGTGGCGGGATCTGTTGAGGTGCCGTGGATGGAAAGATATGTGGACAGCACGCTCGGTGTACCATTTTGCGCCAGGGTCTGAGCTGTCTGCAATATTAGAAAATAACTCTTAATATTAGATAAATTAGAAAATAACTCTTAATATTGCATTATATCACAAAGGCCGGTCTATTGTAATTTACCGATAACTCCATGGCTCGAGTAATATTCCTCGAGCCACCTGTATAAGTGGGGCGATCACTCTTCGCCGACTTCCTATTCTCTATATTTCGAGCGGCCTGTTTCTTCTCCTGCCACATCATCGTGTTCTCCTTCTTCTTCTGCCGCATTACTGCGTTCTTCTCCTTCTCCGTGATATTTCCAAGTTGTATAAAGTCTTATAAACCAATATTTTACGATATGAAGCTCTGCCAATTCTACCTTCTGCCAGTATTTATTGCCACATCTATCGCATGGGCAGAGAATCTTCTCTTTCACAATCTTATTATGTGCGCGTGCAAATTCAATAAAAGCAGCAACTCCTGTGAAAAACTTAGATTGTATACGTTGTTGCCAATCCACATACATCCAGTCCTTAACTCTGACGTACTCATAGGCCATGTTAAACTGTATAACATATAAATTGTAGGTTATGGTGACTATATTGAGAAATCTAAGAACGGGATAGTTACTGACAAAGGAGAAAATCCGTGTATATGCTTTGTGTGTGCGTTTGTCGTTGAAAAGAATAAATTATCGAACGTATGTTAACCGATAGACGGGGACTAAGTGGCGCTTTTAGTTTCATATATGTGTATCGATGAGAATACGAAGGTTTCATATTATCATCGAGTACCATATATTGGTTTTAACTTGAACATCTTGAATCACTCTCTAATGATACGTTTGTTGTGTATTCTTGTTGTGTGTGTGTGTTTCGGCTGTCGGGGGTAAGGCTTCTATCCTATTAAGAATGTATAGAGCGAACACCCATTCGCTTGTGCTTTCAACCGTTTCGAGTAAATTTCGGCAGCACCTCCCCGCTGTTCTCTGAATACACTGTAATAGAATAGATAATCATTTCAAAGCTGTGAAACAACATTGAAATGAACATCTAATCTATCTTTGTACACGGAGAACCAGCGGAAAGGTGCCGACGAAATATCTCGAAACGGATGAAAACACAAGTGAATGAAGGTGTTTGCTTTATACATTCCTAACTTGTCCACACATGACAAATCTATCGGTTATCATATGATTGAATCTTCTTGTCACATAGAGTATACGACGGTTGTTAGTATCGAGTTATACCGTCCGATATTTAACAACCTTCGTATAGTTCTATGTCACGACGAATATCGAACGTATGTTAACCGATAGACGGCGACTAAGTGGCGGTTTTAGTTTCATATATGAGTATCGATGAGAATACGAAGGTTTCATATTATCATCGAGTACCATATATAGGTTTTAACTTCAACATCTTGAATCACTCTCTAATGATGCGTTTGTTGTCTATTCTTGTTGTGTGTGTGTATTTCGGCTGTCGGGGGTAAAGCTTCTATCCCATTAAGAATGTATATAGCGAACACCCATTCGCTTGTGCTTTCAACCGTTTCGAGTAAATTTCGGCAGCACCTCCTCGCTGTTGTCCGAGTACACTGTAATAGAATAGATAATCATTTCAAAGCTGTGAAACAACGTTGAAATGAACATCTAATCTATCTTTGTACACGGAGAACCAACGGAAAGGTACCGACGAAATGTCTCGAAACGGATGAAAACACAAGTGAATGAAGGTGTTTACTTTATACATTCCTAACTTGTCCCCACGGGACAAATCTATCGGTTATTATACGATTGAATCTTCTCGTCACATAGACTATACGGCGGTTGTTAGTATCGAGCTATACCGTCCGATATTTAACAGCATTCGTATAGTTCTATATCACGATGAATATCGAACGTATGTTAACCGATAGACGGGGACTAAGTGGCGCTTTTAGTTTCATATATGAGTATCGATGAGAATATGAAGATTTCATATTATCATCGAGTATCATATATTGGTTTTAACTTCAACATCTTGAATCACTCTTTAATGATGCGTTTGTTGTGTATTCTTGTTGTATGTGTAACATGATTTTAAACTTATGAAATAATACTTGCTTAGTTACTTGCAAATTGCAACATGAGAATAAGATATATGAAGAATTGAGCATTAAAGAACTAAGATGCATTAGACTTGAGATTGAGATGCATACCTTCAACATAGAAAAGAAATCAATAAATAAGATGAATATAATATAAATTCATTATTAATGCTACCTGACACGGGTCTCAGATCAAAATTAGTGTTGAAAGTTTGATTTCCAAAAGTATCTGGCACAAAAGCTAATATGTGTGTGTGTGTTTTACATGCATGAATGAGGGAACATATAATGAACCATTTAGGCAAATTTTGTGATGCACAATTCAAACATGACAGAGAAATATATAACTAGAGCCATTTACGGCTAAAAACAAATTATGCATGCCCCTAAACTAACATATAGAAAAAGAAATTTGTGAATTTAGGCGGTCAACGGAAAGTTTCACATGATGACATTGTCATACTGATGCCGCTCGGTTTCTCAAGTAGAGAGCTTTGGTCGATAAATTCTCCAATCAATTATGGATAGAAATGTAAAGTGGAAAATCTATCCAAAATCTAGAAAGAAAGGCACAACTGCGTAATATAACTTAGCTAATCGTTGGTAGCAAAAGAAAGATGCAATTTCATACTGCTTGGATGTGCCCATCAATGGAATAAGAAACAAACAAACCCAACAAACAAATAAGCTCATATCTACAATATATGCACGCAAGCGAACAAAAGTGGGATCCAACATGGATAACTGTTTGCAAGCGCAGCGCAATAATCATGGTTGATTGCACAAACCCCTTTTATAGTTTACCATGCAAGACAACAGTTATGCGGCCCCTAACCGAACCCCAACCCTAACCCTAACCCCAACCCTAACCCAACCGTAACCCCAGCCCCAGCCCCAGCCCCAACCCCAACCCCACCCCAACCGCAACCCCAACAGTTATGCGCCCCCCAGCCGAACCCTAACCCTAACCATAACCCCAACCCAACCGCAACCCCAGCACCTGCACCAGCTCTAGCCCTAATCCTAATCCTAACCCCAACCCCAACGCCAACCGCAACCCTAGCCGAACCTAACCCCAACCGCAACCCTAGCCGAACCCCAACCGCAACCCCAACCCCAACCCCTAAAATAATCAAAAATCTCTTTAATTGAAAATTTAATTACTTACCTGTTCGGTGGATCGGCGACGAGGAAGAACGGCGACGAGATCGGGAACGAGATCGGGAACGACAGAGAGAGAACGGCGACGAGATCGGCGACGAGAAAAGGCGATTTGCGAGGTTTCGTGCGCTCGATCGAGAGGAGGATAATCAGCGTGTAGGGAAATTATGTTTCTTTTCTATTAAATTCATATTTAGATGCCCTTGCGGATTTGTCCGTAGGTCCTTGGTTTGCAGCTCCGTAGGGACAAACAACGAATTAAGATTTAATATTTTTACGTTGGTGCGTCTAGGACCCTAGGGGCAATCGTCTGGCCCTACGGACTAATCCGTAGGGCCAAAATAAATCTTCCCCTACGGATTTCAATATCCGTACGAGCAACCTCCTATTTTAGTAGTGTTATTTCTCTTAAAACAATAACAGATTAGAAAAAGAGAGAGAAAGAGACATGAAGGCATGTGCACACTTTAATATTTATTGTATGGATGATAATTATATAGAAAGAGAAAAAGGAGGGATGGGGAAATTTTTGATTCCCTGCATAGAATTAACAGGGAGAGAAAAGATAGGGGATGGGACTTCATTTTCCGACGCTTGCTCTTCTTCATTTTTCTTGCTTTTTCTTCTTCTTCTTCTTCATTTTAAACAGAAGAAAAGAAAAAGAAAAAAAATGAGAAATGAGAGATATAATCCTCTTCATCTCAACGTTTATATCCTAGCAAGATTTGAGAGCTAGTTAATTAACATTTGAAGTGTTCAAAGTAAAATTGGAGCTTGGGTCGTTACTTTTACCGTGGATCATTATCGCAAGACGGTCGGCCACCAAACTTGTTTAGTAGACGATGGAGCTTAGTTTGGGTCTTCCACTAAATGGTTGGACGCACTACAAAGGTTGCAATTCTCTTTACTCATTGTTATTCTATGTTATGCACTCTTGTATTTACAATTGATAGTAAATGAATGATTTTGGATGTGCAATTAGTGCTTTGACTTGAAAATTTTCATTTTATGTTTCTGCCGTGGTCCGCAATTGTTGCGACCTTAGCACCGATTGCCAACATATCCAAAAAAACCCATAAAATATTATGTCAAATTGTTTAATGTTCGTCATACAATCTTTTAATAAATTTTTATTACTATTTTTTTTCAATTCTTTTTGTCAAATGACAAAAAATCTATTCCCGGTTTTATTTTTATATGACGGATACAACCTTGATGGTTGATTCCAATCTCAAAAATAAATGTCCATTATTGAAACTGGTATCTGATGCGACACAAATACTGAGCAACTTACGCCAACCAAGGAATTTGCTGTAGTGGATCACAGAGGCAAAGGCTACGTTGTTGGATCTTCGTCCCGCAAAGCAAAAAAAACTCCCGAAGAATGGCTCCAGGGTCCTCCTCGGACGGTAAAGTTAGCCGCCTTGAAGATGAGATTAGGGTTTGAGTGGAGTGATTAATACATACCTTGGTCCTCAAGTTTATATTGGTTTCGCCTACGGCTGTAATTTAATCGAGGAGGAGGATCCGGTTAGTTATATATCTAGGATTTTGCGCTTGAGTGCTTTCGGATCCCAAGTACTTGAACCTAGATTCTTCAGTGTTTGTGGCCTCCATTCACTTCGTGGGCCTTTGTGGGCCTCTGGACGCTAAGGTGAGGGGCTGAGGGCCCTAACAGATATTTTATGGTGTATAATCGATGTCCAGATTTTATACCGTAATTAGAGAAAGCTTCGTACCAATGAGCGCAGAAGGAACATATATATGTAATTGATTATCCACTGCATAATCAAAGACAGAAATACAAGCAAATTAATAGAAACAACCCTTCTTGCTACATAATAACATTAAATACCAATAAGAGAGTACAACATGGAACACAAGCATAATACAGAAAGCAAGAATATCAAGCCGTTGGATAGGAAGATTCCATGGCAATGCCACAGAGCCCTTCCTTGGCTTCCACATCCCTCTCCATTCTTATGTATCCATTCTCGCCCCACGACAAGCCCCAGGAGTTCTTCACAAGCCAGTACTTAGTCCCATCGCTGGTCCCGTAACCAACTGCGGTCACACCATGATCAAGAGCAGTACCACAATCACCAGTGAAGACGCCTCCAGCGTACATTTGGAAAGCAAATCCGCCAGCATCTATAGCAACAGAGACAGGATGGTTTGCAACGGCCTTAAGGAGCGAAGCTTCGCTGTTTGCGGGAACATCTTCATAACCGGTGATGGAGGCTGCATGGGAAGCGGCCTTGTTGGCGTTGCAAGTTCCGTCCACTGCCTTGTAAGGGTAGTTGGACTCTGTGGTGAGGCCTTTGTTCTTGATGATGAACTTAAATGCATCGTCCATCAGGCCTCCATTGCATCCTTGGTCCTCGCCTTTGACATCACAGTCGACCACCTCTTGCTCAGAGAGTGAAATGAGCTTTCCTGTGCTTAGCTTGTTGATTCCTTCCATTGCGGCTACTGCAGAGAATGCCCAACAACATCCTGTTCGAAAAGCACAAATCAAATGGGCTATAATTTATCAAAAAGTAATAGGATTCAGAAACAGCGGTTCGAGTATAGAAGGCTTACCACATTGACCCTGATCCTTAACAGGAGTCACTGCACCCTTTGTTCTCCAATCCATGCTTGCTGGCACTGCAGTTACGTTCTCGTATCTAAAACCGGTTGTCACACTCTTAGTCACAGAAGGCTTGAATCCGTTACGAGCCCTGAACTCGTCATTGGTAAGATCAGCAAATCGTGTGGCGCCTAGCTTGTACTTGTGGTTTCCTGCATTGAAAGACTCTACAAGATCCATGTTAGCCTGCAATATCTTGAATCGGTGCGCCTTCTCTGCTGCATCTTTGTACACTCGTTCATGTTTAGACATCCACTGCTCATGTCTCTCCTGCATTGACATTTCATTGAGCTCACGAGAAGCTGATGCAAAAGTAGCCCAAATGGCCATGGCAAATAATAAGCATTTAAGTGTTGTAGGAGCCATTAGAGATATATCGAGATGTTAATTTGAGATGAGGCAATTAAGGTGGGATAGGTTTATATAGGGAATCCACAGTGTGTTGATCCATTTTTATTTTTCCCCTTGTTTTGGTAGAGAGCTACTGCAGCGTGCCGTAGAGCTTCATTTTGCCAATAATTGCATCTCATATATACTTGATCTATTCACACATTAATTTGTTTTTGTGTCTTATATGCATGATGGTTTATATATGTCCATCAAAGTGTTTCATACGTAGATGGGTATTAAATTAGAGATTAGTAGCTTTTAGGCTTGTTCATCTGTTGTATTCTTTCCTTTGTAGCATTATATAAGACTGAGTACTTTTGATGTTTTCCTTTGATAGTTACGGCTACATCAACCCAACCTCATTGTTTTACCTTATGATCCGAGTATCAGGGGGCCGTTTTCTTTTTTGTGAAGTTCGCTGAGGAAGTATGCCAAAATTCTATTGGTTAAATGGAAATAGTAGATATTATACATCAAGATGATAAGCATGGTTTTAAATCTTGCATGGTCTATTCCAGTCTGGGATGGTCAATACGGATCCCATATATGACCAACTAAAATCCCGATACAGATGCTGATACCGAGAATTCAAACCTTGGTACTAGGTTCATCAGTTGATTATTGTGGTTTTATTATTACGTTTGATAATGAGTTAGCGGGTTTATTTAATGGGTTAATGTGTTTATTAATGAGTTATTGGCTTATTTGACATCATTAATTATATAAAACGCCAAAAGTTTATAGTTTCTTTGCAACATGTAGTAAAAAAAATCAGTAACTACCAAAAAAATGTCATATTGTTTATACCTATTTTCACTATTTTAATTATAATGTTTAGTAATTTGTTTAGTCAAATACTAAAAATATGATATTTCAATCCAAAATGGCCGATACAACCGAGAGGCTCTATTCAAATCCAAAAAATAATCATTTGATTCTAATAAGGCTATCGAGATTTTAAACCTTGGTTACAACTGCATATCAATCCTGTCTCCTGAGACCATGCATGTTAAACCTGGAGCACCTCCTTAGTGTTTCCTGTTGAGAACTTGCAATTTTGTCTCGATTTAAGTGATACTCTACTGTTTAACTTTACTTCAGAATTGTATCTATGGGATGTAATTAAGCTTATTGAGGTTGCACGTATATTGATGGTATTTATATTCATCTGGAATAAAATGTTCAATGCAGCAGCTTTCTGGAAAGAAACAAAAATTATATTGGAAGTGAGAGCTGACCGTCTAATTGCTGGAAGATTACATATTTTTCATCCCTCCTCATCGGGCTTCATTTGTATAGAGGAATCTGAATTGTTCATTGATTCAATCTTGAAGTTTCCGAGGATCGTAGTCCATGAGAATGATGAGCGCTCATGTTCATAATTCTGGATCATGAGGAGACACTGTTAAGAGCTGTTTTAAAACTTGTGATTGTTTTCTTGGTTTTCATATTATTTTGAGATGCATTTTGAGTAGTGCTAGTGTAAGTTTGAAGCTCACTTGGTTGAACCTGGAACAATCATCAGTTATAGCTCTTTACTAGATAAATAAGTAGATTACTGATACATTCAACATGCCCTTTTTTAAATTACAAACAGAGTCCATCAGTAATGATATAAACAGGGTCCATCGGTAATGATGTTTAAATTACTGATACGGTCAACATGCCCTTTTTTAAATTACGAACAGGGTCCATCGGTAATGATGTTGGAATTCTTTGATACATCAAAACGAAAATGAATATCCGACTCTTTTGTTCTTGTCCTATTCTTATTTTATCTTCCGTGATCTTTTTTTTTTTTGAGAACCCATGTGTTTGCACAAAAAAGTGGCATCCTGTCAGGCGGGCTGAATGAGGCAGGATAGAGAAAAGATAGTTCGGCTCAAACCACTTGGGACCGAATCGGTTACTTAAGGAACAGTTCTGAGACAATTAAGAGAGATACGAATGATTAAAATGGAGTCTCATAAGAGATTTGTAATCAAATGGGAGCCGATGATTGCGAAACTTAAACACCAAACAACAGTGTAATTGGGTGAAGAAGAGCAATCACGGATGAGTTAAACACCAAACTTAAACACTTAAACATCAACACTAATTTTCTTCACCTCCCAAAATCTAGAGAGCATGAGGAAGGAGACGAAGAAAAACAACCATGGAAAAAGGCTTAAATGTAGAATGACAATTATGGGTGAGTTAATATCATATATCAACCCTTGTAGAGACTAAATCATGGCTAATCATAATGGTTGGGTTAATAAATAACTTAAGTAAAACAAAATTATTGGACTAAGTCAATGGTTCCACAAGCTTCAACCATTAGACTAATTTCCAACTAATTTTGATTTACTTTAAATAAATAAAACCCATCATTATGTTAAGCATTGTGTGAGTCTCATATACCCATGTTGTATGTAGCAACAAGCATAACACAATAATATATATCACATATATATTAAGTGTACATACTAGTGAGAAAAAGAAATACTTAAGTGTGCTAATATTAGTTAATGTAAAATAATATATCAAATATATAATTATAAATTAAATTATTAAATCAACACTTGATTTAATAATCCGGCTATATCACATATAACCGACTAATATCATATGTATTAACTTATCGAATCAACACTTGATCCGATAACCCGGCTATATCTCATATAACCGACCGATATCACATATCGCAAGAATAGAATGCGGTATCACATACCCGCATTAATTTCGGTCCCGCACATATCACATATGTGCTCCTACTTCTTTTCTCTTGAGCCAGGAAAGCTCTGTGTAGGACTCTAAAGACTCGTCAATATGCCGGCAGTAGGTGATGATCACAACAAACACCCACAAGCCGTCAGCGGTACTAGCTGGACATAACGGCTACCCGGGTATTGAGCGATCAGAAGATCAACATGCAAACCTGCTCATACTCCTACGAATCCAATAAGTAACACTACCGTACAGTCCGGTTTCTTCGTCAGATATGTCGCATATCTCAGCCTGGGGGTGGTAAATATCATACCCCAATAGCCTGATAAGTCATGCCGATGTGAGGCCCATAACGGTTCGAAAAACTACTGATAACACTTACCGGTAAATCTCAGCAATCCTGACCAGGTATTTCCTGTTATAGCCAATCGAGCATAGCGCAGCATTAACCCCCAATACCGGGAGAGACGAAATCCCATCCTATCGCTCATTGCCTCCATGTGACTCGGGAATGTACCCAAAAACCACCGTTTTGCACGTTCTCTTGAACGTGGTAAGGTGAAAATCAAAGCACGGTGGGAATCACACAAGACACTATGACGATCTCGGGTCGACAGACTAACCTGTACTAATGTCACCAGAGAACTGCTATCTGATGTGAGGTATAATACCCTATAGGAGTTCTCGACGAGTCCGTTCAGTGTATCCAGTCTCCACAGAGCACCCGTATACCATCTCTGATGTCAAACACCAATGGATATGGGATCATTCATCGCCTATCACATGGATCGAGAAGCGTATACACTAATCTACTCTGGAATATCGATGCCCCGTCTCGATACTCCCACGACTAGAAACTATTGAAGGATGTACTTACCGACTACCCTGGCCCCACTAATATGATCTACATCATAATCCCGGTAATATAGTACTCATCCTAAGGGCTTTATCAACATGTAACAGAGAGAAAATTAGTGTACATGTTAAGATAAAAAGCAACCAGATAGTATACTATCAAGTCGATCAAGAAAGTTCTCCCTATATATGTCCAAGCATCCACTATAATATACATCACATGTATAATAATGGCCTCTAGGGCATACATATAACTAACAATCTCCCACTTGCACTAAGGCCATTTGTTGTAATATCTCATACTCAACGCCCCATAAAAGTCACTCTAGGGAAAGGTCTCTGCGAGTGGATCCGCCGTAGGTGCAAGTCGAAGCCTTGAACTTGCCCCTACGGACTAAAAATTGCCCCTACGGATATATCTGTAGGTCCCATTTTCCCTACGGATTAGGCCGTAGGGACAAAAAATTTATTTTATTTACGGTTTTATAAAATGGATTAGGTGTCCCTACGGACTTATTCGTAGGGCCAAGTAGTTGCCCCTACGGATAAGTGCGTAGGTATATATCCGTAGGGGCAAAATATCAGGATACCTGATATTTTGCCCCTACGGATACCTGTGTAGGGCATTTTTTTGCCCCTACGGATATATCCGTAGGGGCAAGCTTAACCCCTAATACTGAGATCATAAGGGCAAAATATCAGGTATCCTGATATTGTGCCCCTACGGATAAATCTGTAGGTACATAGTTGGGCCCTACGGATTAATCCGTAGGGGCAATGAAGGACCCTACGGTTAAATTCGTAGGTACATATTATCAGGTTTTTTTTTAAAAGGGCTGTCTATTTTTTTCTCGCCCTGTGCACAATAATATATACATCGATTATATATAAAATTAATCATCACACAGAACATATATCGCAGTATTCATTATCACATCTCACGTATAATATACACAAAAGAAACCAAAAAGCAGAATATGATATCAATATAAACACGCAAACACCACCAATATCAATATCGTCCAAAATGTAGTACAATATGTATCATATAAATAAATACATGTTTAAAATATAAGAATCAAAAAGCTACCCTAGCTCGGTCCAGCTTCACTTCTGATAAACGCCAGAATCTGGCGCGCCTGCTCCTTGGTCAATAAATCATGCAATGCGGAGCGTGCGGGAGTCTGAGCGGGCTGTGGAGCTGGCGATGTGGTCTGCGCAGCCGCCGTCGAGGTAGTGGCCAGCGGAGTCGCGGCTGCGGGAGTCTGAGCGGACGGTGGAGCTATAGGAGCTGTCTGCGGAACCGCGGCCGATGTAGTGGCTTGCGGAGCCGCAGCCGAAGGAGATGCATGTGGAGGCTTGGCCGATGTACCCTGTCGCGTCTGGACCTAACGTGTGTAATAAGCGAGTAAGAACTGTGTATTATTTGAATTCGTATCATTATCAAGTTATTTCGAAACCCCATTTGGATATCTAGTTTGGAAAACCATAGTTTATTTTAATTAGATATATATGTATGATTAATCAAATCTAAGTCTACAACCAAATAAGCTCAGGCTACGTACTAATATTGGATATATTGATATCTATAATATGACATGATATTTTACTATTATGTAGTATACATACCTGAATCTCCTTTAACTCCTGAACGGTGGCCTTCAAGCTCTCCAGTTCCTACTGGACACGTCGCTCACTGGAGACGGAGGAAGTAACCGCCGGGGTGGAGTCCAATCTCATATGGGCCCTGCTAGGGCCCAGTCCCCGGCCTCTCTCCCAACCTCCGTGGTGCCCTCCGTGTGCGGCGTCCAGGATCGGGGTCAGCAGCATCGGATCGCTCTGTCCGGTAAAATCGATCCCCGATGCCTCGGCCTGCTCAACCACCCGCTCCTACACCCACATTAACCAGTAAAATATAAGTATATCATTTAAATTTGAACCTTCCAAAACTAAAATTTCAAATAGGGGTTGAATAAATATTAACACTTACGCAATACTCTTGGGTAGCGACGTCGGGATATCGAAGCTCGCCCGTGGCAGGATCTGTCGAGGTGCCGTGGATGGCAAGATATGCGGACAGCACGCTCGGTGTACCACCTTGTGCCAGGGTCTGAGCTGTCTGCAATATTAGAAAAAAACTCTTAATATTAGATATATTAGAAAATAACTCAATATTGCATTATATCACAAAGGCCGGTCTATTGTAATTTACCGATAACTCCATGGCTCGAGTAATATTCCTCGAGCCACCTGTATAAGTGGGGCGACCCTTCTTCGCCGACTTCCTATTCTCTATATTTTGAGCGGCCTGTTTCTTCTCCTGCCGCATTATCGTGTTCTCCTTCTTCTTCTGCCCATCACTGCGTTCTTCTCCTTCCATGTGATATTTCCAAGTTGTATAAAGTCTAGAAAGCCCATATTTTGCGATATGAAGCTCTGCCAATTCTACCTTCTGCCAGTACTTATTGCCACATCTATCGCACGGGCAGAGAATCTTCTCTATCACGATCTTATTATGTGCGCGTGCAAATTTAATAAAAATAGCAACTCCTGCGACAAACTTAGGTTGCATACGTTGTTGCCAATCCACATACATCCAGTCCTTAACTCTGACGTACTCATGGACCATGTTAGACTGTATAACATATAAATTGTAGGTTATGGTGACTATATTGAGAAATCTAAGAACGGGATAGTTACTGACAAAGGAGAAAATCCGTGTATATGCTTTATGTGTGCGTTTGTCGTTGAAAAGAATAAATTATCGAACGTATGTTAACCGATAGACGGGGACTAAGTGGCGCTTTTAGTTTCATATATGAGTATCGATGAGAATACGAAGGTTTCATATTATCATCGAGTACCATATATTGGTTTTAACTTGAACATCTTGAATCACTCTCTAATGATACGATTGTTCTGTATTCTTGTTGTGTGTGTGTGTTTCGGCTGTCGGGGGTAAGGCTTCTATCCCACTAAGAATGTATAGAGCGAACACCCATTCGCTTGTGCTTTCAACCGTTTCGAGTAAATTTCGGCAGCACCTTCCCGCTGTTCTCCGAGTACACTGTAATAGAATAGATAATCATTTCAAAGCTGTGAAACAACATTGAAATGAACATCTAATCTATCTTTGTACACGGAGAACCAGCGGAAAGGTATCGACGAAATATCTCGAAATGGATGAAAACACAAGTGAATGAAGGTGTTTGCTTTATACATTCCTAACTTGTCCACACGGGACAAATCTATCGGTTATCATACGATTGAATCTTCTCGTCACATAGACTATACGCCGGTTGTTAGTATCGAGCTATACCGTCCGATATTTAACAACTTTCGTATAGTTCTATATCACAACGAATATCGAACGTATGTTAAACGATAGACGGGGACTAAGTGGCGCTTTTAGTTTCATATATGAGTATCGATGAGAATACGAAGGTTTCATAATATCATCGAGTACCATATATTGGTTTTAACTTCAACATCTTGAATCACTCTCTAATGATGCGTTTGTTGTGTATTCTAGTTGTGTGTGTGTTTCGGCTGTCGAGGGTAAGGCTTCTATCCCATTAAGAATGTATAGAGGGAACACCCATTCGCTTGTGCTTTCAACCGTTTCGAGTAAATTTCGGCAGCACCTTCCCGCTGTTCTCCGAGTACACTGTAATAGAATAGATAATCATTTCAAAGCTGTGAAACAACGTTGAAATGAACATCTAATCTATCTTTGTACACGGAGAATCAGCGGAAAGGTACCGACGAAATATCTCGAAACGGATGAAAACAAATGTGAATGAAGGTTGCTTTATACATTCCTAACTTGTCCACACGGGACAAATCTATCGGTTATCATATGATTGAATCTACTCGTCATATAGACTATACGACGGTTGTTAGTATCGAGCTATACCGTCCGATATTTAACAACCTTCGTATAGTTCTATGTCACGACGAACATCGAACGTATGTTAACCGATAGACGGGGACTTGTTGGAGATAGTGACCTCAGAGTCAATTATTGGATCACAGGCACGTGATTGAAATGATTGAGAGAGGACCTATACCGGTAGGACAGTCTTACTCAAGATGATAGTATGCTATCTGGTTTACCTTTATCATCGTGTACTGTTTAGGTGACCTTACAGGTCACTATTGCGCGTTGATAGAGCCCCTAGGATTCTTGCTTGACTGCCAGTAGTATGAGGGCGATCAAATACGTGGGAGTTGGGTCTATAAGCACATCCTTAAAAGGTCCCTAGTCGAGGAAGTTTCGAGACAGGGCATCGATACTCCAGAGTAGACTAGTGTATACAGTCGAGACCCCGACGAGGGGCGGTGGCCGGTCTCACAAGCCACTGGTGTCAGTTGGTTCACCTAAGATGTATACAGGTGCTCATTGGGTTATGAGTACACCGAACATGACTCGCCGGGAACATGCTAGTTGGTCTTATACCAGACGTCAGATAGCAGTTCCCTGGTGACATGTGTACAGGTTAGTTCATCGACCTGAGATCGTCATTTGTCTCGTGTGAGTTCCCACTGTACTTTGATTACTACCCTACCACGGCTCAAAGGAGTCGTGCAAACAGGTTTTAGTTGGGTACAGTCCCGAGCCACATGGAGGCAGTGAACGGATTTGCAGGGGTTCGCCTCTCCCGGTATTGGGGGTGAGGTCGCGCTGTGTCTAGGAGAGCCATTACACGAAATCCTTGGCCAAGGCAGGAGATTTACTGGTAGGTATTCCAGTAATATCTCAGGGTGTTCTCGGCTACACTCCGACACGACTTGTACCGCTTTTGGGGGTCTTGCTTTTACCAACCTCCTAGGCCCACCATGCGATGTTCATAGACGAACGGACCGGACTGTACGGATATTGTCACTGATAGGCTCAATAGGGTGTCAGGATGAGTTCGCTCATCGACGTTCCTTTTGGTCAATACCTGGTAGCCCGTTACGTATGGCTAATACCTCTGACGTGCTAGTGGTTAAATCCACAGACAAAGTATTGACGAGTCTTTAGAGTCCCCCACAGACCGTTTCTCAAGTTTCGGACGAAACGCTGTAGAGGCCGTATGGAGATATGGCAGGGTTCGATCTTATACGTGCGATATTGCACGGATTATGATCGGACGGATAATACTAGCGAGCTTTGGTTTAAGCCGGATCCTAGTATTGTACAGTGTAGATTTTGTCTCATTGCATTTGTATTCGGTCAGAATACAAATGCGATTATGTATATACAGTCGCGGGAATTTCCTGTAATTTATTACGGGATCAGTTTTTTGAAGTTTCCAGTTTGCATTCCGTTTCGGCCATTTTCCTTTGTATCTTTCTTTGACGGAATTTTGGTGGAGAGGGGGTTATTTGCAAGTGTGCAAATTAGCAATGTGGAGGGTGTTTCTTGTAATTGGTAGTTTCATGATGGTTCCACCATACATTGACTTCTTGGTTCATGATTGTTCATGATTACTTGACTTTTGCTTGATGAGATGGTTGATGAGGTTTGGACTTTGTTGTGATGATGATTCTTAATCATCACCTCTCTCTTTCATTCTTCAAGAGGTGGCCGGCCATTCTAGAGGGGGCTGTCCAAAATTTCGGATAGGGATTTTGATCCTTTTGCTTTGCACAAAAATCCCTTTGATCATCTAAAAATCTTATCACTTCACCTCCACTTCCAAATAGCAACTTCATATAACCCCTAGAGACATAGTGATCTACACTTAGCCTACAACATTCTTGGACACGTTGACTCGCCAACTTCGTGCCTGAGTTGCCTCGGTCCAAAGGTGGGAGCCCGTAAAAGAACCCGGCGATGTGGTGCCCTTCCGACGAGGAGATGAAGACCGGAGATTCCGCGGGGAGATCAGGATGACGACGAGAAGACCGAAGGACACGGATCGCTCGGTATATCTCTCTACCTCTTCTCTAGTTAGCTAGGATTAGGTTAATGGCCCGATCCGGGTTTCAAAGTACGCGGTAGCGCCGGTTCTAGTTTATAGAAAAGTTTTTGATTCCGCATTTTGGCCTCGTAAAGACGGCCGGGGCGCTGCCGTGCACTTACAGGACTAAGTGGCGCTTTTAGTTTCATATATGAGTATCGATGAGAATATGCAGATTTCATATTATCATCGAGTATCATATATTGGTTTTAACTTCAACATCTTGAATCACTCTCTAATGATGCGTTTGTTGTGTATTCTTGTTGTATGTGTAACATGATTTTAAACTTATGAAATAATACTTGCTTAGTTACTTGCAAATTGCAACTTGAGAATAAGATATATGAAGAATTGAGCATTAAAGAACTAAGATGCATTAGACTTGAGATTGAGATGCATAATTTCAACATAGAAAAGAAATCAATAAACAAGATGAATATAATATAAATTCATAATTAATGCTACATGACACGGGTCTCAGATCAAAATTAGTGTTGAAAGTTTGATTTCCAAAAGTATCTGGCACAAAAGCTAATATGTGTGTGTGTGTGTTATACATGCATGAATGAGGGAACATATAATGAACCATTTAGGCAAATTTTATGATGCACAATTCAAACATGACGGAGAAATATATAACTAGAGCTATTTACGGCTAAAAACAAATTATGCATGCCCCTAAACTAACAGATAGAAAAAGAAATTTGTGAATTTAGGCGGTCAACGGAAGTTTCACATGATGACATTGTCACACTAATGCCGCTCGATTTCTCAAGTAGAGAGCTTTGGTCGATAAATTCTCCAATCAATTATGGATAGAAATGTAAAGTGAAAAATCTATCCAAAATCTAGAAAGAAAGGCACAACTGTGCAATCTAACTTAGCTAATCGTTGGTAGCAAAAGAAATATGCAATTTCATACTGCTTGGATATGCCCATCAATGGAATAAGAAACAAACAAACCCAACAAACAAATAAACTCATATCTACAATATATGCAACCAAGCGAACAAAAATGGTAATCAACATGGATAACTCATTGCAAGCGCAGCGCAATAATCAGGGTTGATTGCACAAACCCCCTTTATTGTTTACCATGCAAGACAAAAGTTATGCGCCCCTCAGCCGAACCCCAACCCTAACCCTAACCCCAACCGCAACCCAACCGCAGCACAAGCACCAGCTCCAGCCCCAGCCCCAACCCCAACCCCAACCCCACCCTAACCGCAACCCCAACAGTTATGCGCCCCCCAGCCGAACCCAAACCCTAACCCTAACTCCAACCCCAACCCAACCGCAACCCCAGCACCAGCCCCAGCCCTAACCCTAACCCCAACCGCAACCCTAGCCGAACCCAACCCCAACCGCAACCCTAGCCGAACCCCAACCGCAACCCCAACCCCAACACCTAAAATAATCAAAAATCTCTTTAATTGAAGATTTAATTACTTACCTATTCGGTGGATCGGCGACGAGGAAGAACGGCGACGAGATCGGGAATGAGATCGGGAACGACAGAGAGAACGGCGACGAGATCGGCGAGGTCGGCGACGAGAAAAGGCGATTTGCGAGGTTTCGCGCGCTCGATCGAAAGGAGGATAATCTGTAAGTGCACGACGGCGCCCCGGCCGTCAATCCGACGCCGGAATGCGGAAACGAAACTTTTCTAAAACTGTAAACCGGCACCACCGCGCACAAAAAATCCCGGATCGGGCCATTAACCTAACTCTAGCAAACTAGAATAAGAGTAGAGAAGCTATACCAAGCGATCCGTGTCCTTCGGTCTTCGTCTCCACTCCGATCTCCTCGCGGAATCTCCAGTCGTCGCCTCCTCGTCGAAACGGGCACCACATCGCCGTGTTCTTTTACGGGCTCCCACCTCTGGACCGAGGCATCTCGGGCGCGAAGTTGGCTAGCCGACGCGTCTAAGGTTTAAGTAGAGTAGTGTAGAATGGTTTGTCTCTTTGGGGTTGTGAAGTTGCCATTTGATGGAGGAGAAGAATAATCTTTGGAGAGAGGTGAGGGATTTTAGTAGCAAGCCAAAAAGAAAATAAGATGATCAATTTTCCACCACCCAAAAATGAATCTCCCTCTCACCCTCAAAGTGGCCGGCCTCTTCTCTAAATGGTGGGTGGTTCAAATGCAATAATGCAAGAAAAGAATATGTAGGATAAAAAATGAGAAGAAGAAAAGGTTACACCATTTCTAATCTAAACCCCATCACATTTAATGCAAGTGAAAAGATGCAAAGAGAATCTCATGATGGTAGAACCATCATGAAGCCACACATTTACAAAGGACCCCCTCCACAAATGATAATTTGCACACTTGCAAATAACCCCCTCCATCGGAAAAGTTCGGCCGGGAAGGAACAAAGGAAAACTGGCCGGAACGGAATGCAAACTAGCAACTTCAGAAAATTGATCCCGTAATAAATTACAGGAAAACCCCGCGACTGCATATACATGCCCGCATTTGTATTCCCACTGAATACAAATGCAAAGAGACAAAACTACAATGTACAATACTAGAATCCGGCTTAAACCAAAGCCCACTAGTATTATCCGTCCGATCATGATCCGTACAATACCGCAAGTATCTGATCGAATCCTGCCATATCTCCATACGGACTCTACAGCGTTTTGCCCGAAACTTGAGAAACTGGTCTGTGGGGGACTCTAAAGACTCGTCAACACCTTGGCTGTGGATTTAACCACTAGCACGTCAGAGGTATTAGCCTATACGTAACGGGCTACCAGGTATTGACCAAAAGGGACGTCTGTAAGCGAACTCAACCTGACACCCTACTGAGCCTGTCAGTGATAATATCCGTACAGTCCGGTCCGTTCGTCTATGAGCATCGCATGGCGGGCCTAGGGGGTTGGTAAAAGTCAGACCCCCAAAAGCGGTACAAGTCGTGTCGGAGAGTAGCCCAGAACACCCTGAGATACTACTGGAATACCTACCAGTAAATCTCCTGCCTTGGCCAAGGACTTCGTATAATGGCTCTCCTAGACGCAGCGCGACCTCACCCCCAATACCGGAAGAGACGAACTCCTGCAGATCCGCTCACTGCCTCCATGTGGCTCAGGACTGTACCCAACTAAAACCTGTTTGCACGTCTCCTTTGAGCGTGGTAGGGTAGTAATCAAAGTACAGTGGGAACTCACACGAGACAAATGACGATCTCAGGTCGATAAACTAACCTGTACACATGTCACCAGGGGACTGCTATCTGACGTCAGGTATAATACCAACTAGCAGGTTCCCTGCGAGTTGTGTCCGGTGTACTCATAACCCAATGAGCACCTGTATACATCTTAGGTGAACCAACTGACACCAGTGGCTTGTGAGACCGGCCACCGCCCCTCGTCGGGGTCTCGACTGTATACACTAGTTTACTCTGGAGTATCGATGCCCTGTCTCGAAACTCCCACGACTAGGGACCTTTTAAGGATGTGCTTATAGACCCCAGCTTCCACGTATATGATCGCCCTCATACTGCTGGCAGTCAAGCAAGAATCTTAGGGGCTCTATCAACGTGTAATAGCGACCTGTAAGGTCACCTAAAGCAGTACAAGATGATAAAGATAAACCAGATAGCACACTGTCATCTTGAGTAAGACTGTCCTACCGGTATAGGTCCTCCCTCAATCATTGCAATCACGTGCCTGTGATCCAATAATTGACTCTGAGGGTACTATCTCCAACATAATCAGCGCGTAGAGAAATTATGTTTCTTTTCTAATAAATCCATATTAAGCTGCCCCTACGGATTTGTCCGTAGGTCCTTGGTTTGCGGCTCCGTAGGGGCAAACAACAAATTAAGATTTAATATTTTTACGTTGGTGCGTCAAATCCGTAAGTCCTTGGTTTGCGGCTCCGTAGGGGCAAACAACAAATTAAGATTTAATATTTTTACGTTGGTACGTCTTGGACCGTAGGGGCAACCGTCTGGCCCTACGGATTAATCCGTAGGGACAAAATAAATCTGCCCCTATGGATTTCAATATCCGTAGGGACAACTCCTATTTTAGTAGTGTTATTTCTCTTAAAAGAATAAAAGATTAGAAAAAGAGAGAGAAAGATACATGAAGGCATGCGCACACTTTAATATTCATGATAATTATATAGAAAGAGAAAAAGGAGGGATGGGGAAATTTTTGATTCCCTGCATAGAATTAACAGGGAGAGAAAAGAGAGGGGAAGGGACTTCATTTTCTGATGCTTGCTCTTCTTCATTTTTCTTGCTTTTTCTTCTTCTTCTTCATTTTAAACAGAAGAAAAGAAAAAGAAAAAAAAGAGAAATGAGAGATATAATCCTCTTCATCTCAACGTTTATATCCTAGCAAGATTTGAGAGCTAGTTAATTAACATTTGAAGTGTTCAAAGTAAAATTGGAGCTTGGGTTGTTACTTTTACCGTGGATCATTATCGGCAAGACGGTCGGCCACCAAACTTGTTTAGTAGACGATGGAGCTTAGTTTGGGTCTTCCACTAAATGGTTGGACGCACTACAAAGGTTGCAATTCTCTTTACTCATTGTTATTCTATGTTATGCACTCTTGTATTTACAATTGATAGTAAATGAATGATTTTGGATGTGCAATTAGTGCTTTGACTTGAAAATTTTCATTTTATGTTTCTGCCGTGGTCCGCAATTGTTGCGACCTTAGCACCGATTGCCAACATATCCAAAAAAAACCATATGTCAAATTGTTTAATGTTCATCATACAATCTTTTAATAAATTTTTGTTACTATTTTTTTTCAATTCTTTTTGTCAAATGACAAAAAATCTATTCCCGGTTTTATTTTTATATGACGGATACAACCTCGATGGTTGATTGCAATCTCAAAAATAAATGTCCATTATTGAAACTGGTATCTGATGCGGCACAAATACTGAGCAACTTACGCCAACCAAGGAATTTGCTGTAGTGGATCACAGAGGCAAAGGCTACGTTGTTGGATCTTCGTCCCGCAAAGCAAAAAAAACTCCCGAAGAATGGCTCCAGGGTCCTCCTCAGACGGTAAAGTTAGCCGCCTTGAAGATGAGATTAGGGTTTGAGTGGAGTGATTAATACATACCTTGGTCCTCAAGTTTATATTGGTTTCGCCTACGGCTGTAATTTAATCGAGGAGGAGGATCCGGTTAGTTATATATCTAGGATTTTGCGCTTGAGTACTTTCGGATCCTAAGTACTTGAACCTAGATTCTTCAGTGTTTGTGGCCTCCATTCACTTCGTGGGCCTTTGTGGGCCTCTGGACGCTAAGGTGAGGGGCTGAGGGCCCTAACAGATATTTTATGGTGTATAATCGATGTCCAGATTTTATACCGTGATTAGAGAAAGCTTCGTACCAATGAGTGCAGAAGGAACATATATATGCAATTGATTATCCACTGCATAATCAAAGGCAGAAATACAAGCAAATTAATAGAAACAACCCTTCTTGCTACATAATAACATTAAATACCAATAAGAGAGTACAACATGGAACACAAGCATAATACAGAAAGCAAGAATATCAAGCCGTTGGATAGGAAGATTCCATGGCAATGCCACAGAGCCCTTCCTTGGCTTCCACATCCCTCTCCATTCTTATGTATCCATTCTCGCCCCACGACAAGCCCCAGAAGTTCTTCACAAGCCAGTACTTAGTCCCATCGCTGGTCCCGTAACCAACTGCGGTCACACCATGATCAAGAGCAGTACCACAATCACCAGTGAAGACGCCTCCAGCGTACATTTGGAAAGAAAATCCGCCAGCATCTATAGCAACAGAGACAGGATGGTTTGCAACGGCCTTAAGGAGCGAAGCTTCGCTGTTTGCGGGAACATCTTCATAACCGGTGATGGAGGCTGCATGGGAAGCGGCCTTGTTGGCGTTGCAAGTTCCGTCCACTGCCTTGTAAGGGTAGTTGGACTCTGTGGTGAGGCCTTTGTTCTTGATGATGAACTTAAATGCATCGTCCATCAGGCCTTCATTGCATCCTTGGTCCTCGCCTTTGACATCACAGTCGACCACCTCTTGCTCAGAGAGTGAAATGAGCTTTCCTGTGCTTAGCTTGTTGATTCCTTCCATTGCGGCTACTGCAGAGAATGCCCAACAACATCCTGTTCGAAAAGTACAAATCAAATGGGCTATAATTTATCAAAAAGTAATAGGATTCAGAAACAGCGGTTCGAGTATAGAAGGCTTACCACATTGACCCTGATCCTTAACAGGAGTCACTGCACCCTTTGTTCTCCAATCCATGCTTGCTGGCACTGCAGTTACGTTCTCGTATCTAAAACCGGTTGTCACACTCTTAGTCACAGAAGGCTTGAATCCGTTACGAGCCCTGAACTCGTCATTGGTAAGATCAGCAAATCGTGTGGCGCCTAGCTTGTACTTGTGGTTTCCTGCATTGAAAGACTCTACAAGATCCATGTTAGCCTGGAATATCTTGAATCGGTGCGCCTTCTCTGCTGCATCTTTGTACACTCGTTCATGTTTAGACATCCACTGCTCATGTCTCTCCTGCATTGACATTTCATTGAGCTCACGAGAAGCTGATGCAAAAGTAGCCCAAATGGCCATGGCAAATAATAAGCATTTAAGTGTTGTAGAAGCCATTAGAGATATATCGAGATGTTAATTTGAGATGAGGCAATTAAGGTGGGATAGGTTTATATAGGGAATCCACAGTGTGTTGATCCATTTTTATTTTTCCCCTTGTTTTGGTAGAGAGCTACTGCAGCGTGCCATAGAGCTTCATTTTGCCAATAATTGCATCCCATATATACTTGATCTATTCACACATTAATTTGTTTTTGTGTCTTATATGCATGATGGTTTATATATGTCCATCAAAGTGTTTCATACGTAGATGTGTATTAAATTAGAGATTAGTAGCTTTTAGGCTTGTTCATCTGTTGTATTCTTTCCTTTGTAGCATTATATAAGACTGAGTACTTTTGATGTTTTCCTTTGATAGTTACGGCTACATCAACCCAACCTCATTGTTTTACCTTATGATCCGAGTATCAGGGGGCCGTTTTCTTTTTTGTGAAGTTCGCTGAGGAAGTATGCCAAAATTCTATTGGTTAAATGGAAATAGTAGATATTATACATCAAGATGATAAACATGGTTTTAAATCTTGCATGGTCTATTCCAGTCTGGGATGGTCAATACGGATCCCATATATGACCAACTAAAATCCCGATGCAGATGCTGATACCGAGAATTCAAACCTTGGTACTAGGTTCATCAGTTGATTATTGTGGTTTTATTATTAAGTTTGATAATGAGTTAGCGGGTTTATTTAATGGGTTAATGTGTTTATTAATGAGTTATTGGCTTATTTGACATCATTAATTACATAAAACGCCAAAAGTTTATAGTTTCTTTGCAACATGTAGTAAAAAAAATCAGTAACTACCAAAAAAATGTCATATTGTTTATACCTATTTTCACTATTTTAATTATAATGTTTAGTAATTTGTTTAGTCAAATACTAAAAATATGATATTTCGATCCAAAATGGCCGATGATACAACCGAGAGGCTCTATTCAAATCCAAAAAATAATCATTTGATTCTAATAAGGTTATCGAGATTTTAAACCTTGGTTACAACTGCATATCAATCCTGTCTCCTGAGACCGTGCATGTTAAACCTGGAGCACCTCCCTAGTGTTTCCTGTTGAGAACTTGCAATTTTGTCTCGATTTAAGTGATACTCTACTGTTTAACTTTACTTCAGAATTGTATCTATGGGGTGTAATTAAGCTTATTGAGGTTGCACGTATATTGATGGTATTTATATTCATCTGGAATAAAATGTTCAATGCAGCAGCTTTCTGGAAAGAAACAAAAATTATGTTGGAAGTGAGAGCTGACCGTCTAATTGCTGGAAGATTACATATTTTTCGTCCCCCCTCATCGGGCTTCATTTGTATAGAGGAATCTGAATTGTTCATTGATTCAATCTTGAAGTTTCCGAGGATCGTAGTCCAAGAGAATGATGAGCGCTCATGTTCATAATTCTGGATCATGAGGAGACACTGTTAAGAGCTGTTTTAAAACTTGTGATTGTTTTCTTGGTTTTCATATTATTTTCAGATGAATTTTGAGTAGTGCTAGTGTAAGTTTGAAGCTCACTTGGTTGAACCTGGAACAATCATCAGTTATAGCACTTTACTAGATAAATAAGTAGATTACTGATAAAGTCAACATGCCCTTTTTTAAATTACAAACAGAGTCCATCAGTAATGATATAAACAGGGTCCATCGGTAATGATGTTTAAATTACTGATATGGTCAACATGTCCTTTTTTAAATTACGAACAGGGTCCATCGGTAATGATGTTGGAATTCTTTGATACATCAAAACGAAAATGAATATCCGACTCTCTTGTTCTTGTCCTATTCTTATTTTATCTTCCGTGATCTTTTTTTTTTTTGAGAACCCATGTGTTTGCACAAAAAAGTGGCATCCTGTCAGGCGGGCTGAATGAGGCAGGATAGAGAAAAGATAGTTCGGCTCAAACCACTTGGGACCGAATCGGTTACTTAAGGAATAGTTCTGAGACAATTAAGAAAGATACGAAAGATTAAAATGGAGTCTCATAACAGATTTGTAATCAAATGGGAGCCGGTGATTGCGAAACTTAAACACCAAACAACAGTGTAATTGGCACCTGAATCAAGGAGAATCAAGGGTTTTAGATTACTTCCTAACAAACCCTAATCTTATAGGCGAATGAAAGGGAGATCTCTTTCAATCAATCGACCAATTACCATTTTTTTTTCCAGTTTTAGGGTTTCTCAGCCACTCCACCGTAGTTAATGTAATCTAAATCTTTAGTGATCAACGTATCTCCATCGAGGTCTTGTTGAAACTTGAGACGACCATCCCTCCTCGATTAGGTATGCATCCACGTTCCTTTAGATTTATAGAAAGCAGAGAATCAAGATGAAGGAATGCCCCTCGGTCCTTCTTTCGGCACACCAGCACTCATATAGCGCCGATTGGGGTATGGCCTACAGGGTTCCGCATCACCGCCACTGGGTTTCGGGTGGTATCGACCATATCGTTTTTAAAATTTTGGCGCGCTAAAGAACCCTAACTTAGAATCTTAACTAGAGAATTAGACGAAACTAGAATGTAAACATCTTTACATCAAAATGAATAAGAAATACAACCTTTGTAGACCGGTCCTTCACTTCAATAGCTCCGTGTAGTAGTCCTTTCGCTCCAAGTAGTGAACTCCCGGACTCTAGAAAGGCTCCACAAGATAAAAGGAATAAGCCTGCTTAATGTCTTCGAGACCGAAAATAATCTACGCCGAGGAGACACTGACTCAAGCTACCTCTTCACTAATTGTGAAGCAAACAATCTAAACTAAATGGCTAATCTAGTGTAAGTTGATGAAGTATGAATTTTGCTCACTTTAGAAATATTTTTCTCACTAATTTTCTCCACCTCCCAAAATCTAGAGAGCATGAGGAAGGAGATGAAGAAAGGCAACCATAGAAAAAGGCTCAAATGTAGAATGGCAATCATGGGTGAGTTAATATCATATACCAACCCTTGTAGAGACTAAACCATGGCTAATCATAATGGTTGGGTTAATAAATAACTTAAGTAAAACAAAATTAGTGGACTAAGTCAATTGTTCCATAAGCTTCCACAAGCTTCAACCATTAGACTAATTTCCAACTAATTTTGATTTACTTTAAATAAATAAAACCATTCATTATGTTAAGCATGGTGTGTGTCTCATACACCCATGTTGCATGTAGCAACAAGCATAACACAATAATATATCACATATATATTAAGTGTACATACTAGTGAGAAAAAGAAATGCTTAAGTGGGCTAATATTAGTTAATGTAAAATAATATATCAAATATATAATTATACATTAAATTATTAAATCAACACTTGATTTAATAATCCGGCTATATCACATATTGTAAGTCTACGGTAGCGCCCCGGCCGTCATTCTGACGCCATACGCGGAACAAAATCTTTTATAACTGGCGCTATCGTATACTATAACCTGGATCTTGCCATTAACGCTAAACTAACAAACTGTAAAGAGATAGAAAGGCTATACCGATCGATCCGAGTCCTTCGGTCTTTAGCCATCATCCCACGCTCCTCGCGACAACTCCGATCTCTTGTCTCCTCATCGAGGTGGTACCACGTCAACGGATCTTTAAACGGGCTCCCGCCTCTATCCCGAGGCAACTCGGACATCAAGTCTGCTAAAAGAGATGACCAAGATGAATTAGAGAATGAGTAGAATATTTTGTCTCAAAACACTCTTTGGTTCTCATCACATTAGAGGGTAAGAGTGGAGGTTGAAGAAGATGCTAAGAATTGGAAATTGTGAACTCAAGAAAATCTAGTGAGCAAAAGAAAACCAAGCTCATAAACTTATGGTCTCTTCTCATCCTTTTGTGAATAGATATATGAGGTTGTTTTATCAAAAACCAAAGAAAATGTCTTATGAAAATATCTCCTCAAATATCCATACCCAAAACAAAACTCATTAGTTCTGTCATGATTCACTTAGTGACTCATTAGCATGAGTCACTAATGAACATGCTAGAAAAAATGTGTCACCATGAATGAGTCACACTTTCCAAAACATTAATCATTTAAACCAAAATGATTATCCCAAAAAGAAATGCATCTTCTAAAATATTCTCGTAACGGATTATGAGAATACCCATCACCTGTATATACATACTTGTATCCATATTCCGACCGAATACGAATACGAGAGACTAAAATATTCCAACTCGATATAATACTTGGATCCGGCTTAAACCAAAGCCCACCAGTATTATCTGTCCGAAAGATGACACGTGCATAAGTGCATGTGCATTTTTGAAGCCTGCCGTAAAACCATACGGCCTCTACAACGTTTTGCCCGAACTTGGGAAACTATCTGTGGGGGACTCATCAGTACCATGGCAGTGGGTTTAACCACAAGCACGTCAGCGGCACTAGCTGTGCGTAACGGCTGCCCATGTACTGACCGAAAGGGAAGCAGATGAGCGAACTCATCCTGGAACCCTACTGAGCCTATCAGTGACAATATATGTACAGTCCGGTCCGTTCGTCTATGAGCATCGCATATTCGGCCTAGGGGGCTGGTAACGTCAGACTTCCAACAGCGGTATAAGTCGTGTCGGAGAGTAGCCCTGAACACCCTGAGAAATTACTGGAATACTTACCAGTAATTCTCACCTGCCTTGGCTAAGGACTTGGTGTAATGGCTTTCCTGGACACAGCACGATCTCACCCCCAATACCGTGAGAGACGAATCCCCTGCCGATCCGCTCACTTGCCTCCATGTGGCTCGGGACTATATCCAACTAAAACCTGTTTGCACGACTCCTTTGAGCCGTGGTAGGGTAGTAATCTAAGCACAGTAGGAACTCACACGAGACAAATGACGACCTCAGGTCGATGAACTAAGCTGTACACATGTCACCAGGGAACTGCTATCTGACGCTAGGTATAATACCAACTAGCAGGTTCCCGGCGAGTCCTGTCCGGTGTACTCATAACCCAATGAGCACCTGTATACATTTTAGGTGATCCAACTGACACCAGTGGCTTATGAGACCGGCCACTGTCCCTTGTCGGGGTCTCGACTGTATACACTAGTCTACTCCAGAGTATCGATGCCCTGTCTCGAAATTCCTACGTCTAGGGACCACTTTTAAGGATGTGCTTATAGACTACCCAACTCTTACGTATATGATCGCCATCATATTGTTGGTAGTCAAGTAGGATCCTACGGGCTCTATCAACGTGTAATAGTGATCATATCACCTAAAGCTGTATACGACTGATAAAGGCAAACCAGATAGCATACTATCATCTTGAGTAAGACTGTTCTACCGGTATAGGTCCTCCCTCAATCATTGCAATCACGTACCTGCGATCCAATAATTGACTTTGAGGGCACTATATCCAACAATCTTCTACTTGCACTTAAGGCTAATTATTGCGATGTCGCATACTCACAGCCCGCATGATACCGAACACCCAACTCCTCTACTAAACAGTTTCACAAAGCTCGTTTGTAAAATCCTTGTGTTCGAGAAATAGCCTCAGCGAGTGGATCCGCCCTGATGTATCTTTCTATGTCTCTCTTAATCTCAAGTTCGTGGAGAAAGCCATCTCTCGAATTGAGTAATACCTGTCTTAGAATATGTCTGGATATCTGATGGGACCTAGTTCATAAATGAACCCCAAATCCAAACTTCTTAGACTGTATCGACAACTGAACCTAATCAATATTCTGGACCATGCCTCCCACAGTATCCTCTTGGACCACCTGTCCATAATACTGCCCCCTTTTTCAGAGGGAAAACTATAACTCTGACAATCACTCTGTCATCCATGTCACCTTTGGAACCCTGGAATGATAACCGTCTTCCGAAGGAGGCTGCCGTCATCAAATCTCCAGAACATTCACTTACGTTCTAAAACTGCTTCCGTATGTTTCTCCAGGATTGGATTAATATAAACTTATCGCATCTAGTGCAAAAGCAATATCTGGTGTGGTACTTGACATTTCATGATTGACTCAATTGCCTAAGCAAGTGATATGCCAATCATGCACATCCCTCTCCCCTTTAGTCTGTAAGACACCTTTAGAGAGGGTGACTCCATCACCTGCAGGTACACCACCATGCCAGGAGTCAACTATTCTAAATACCTTTAGAATATAGTCTAAGTACCCAGATTGGGAAACTACCCAATTCTAGATCTAAAACCATAGATCTAGTAACCAGAATGTCTGATATTATATCCATATCCTGTATGGAGAAACTACTGTGTGACAACCACAGTACAACTGATCGTAGTATAGGAATTTTACTTCCTACTTTATGTATGTCATCCAAATACCAGGACATCACACCCTACTACCTTCTTAACAGATTCATCCCCTATTCTGATGAAGTCAAAGCCATGACTGTCATATCAAAAATAGATGATCTATCTCCGCTATATTTGCTCGAGTCTACAGACATAAAAAACTTGTCCACTATGCTTCCGCTGCTCCCACTGACCATAACAACCCTCTGGCAGAATAATATATACGTGCACTTCTAAAGCTAGTTTAGAACGACCCTATACTTAACCTCCTGCCGGGTCTCATAGTCTGGAATAGCAGTAATGACAATTCTGGGCAAACAAGAACCTCCCGGTCACCGTACTTGAGGCTACCGGAGTACCTCTCGGGTGCCTGAGGTTACCCACTATATCCGCGGAGTGGCTAATGGAATGTCAAACCTGATTGACTCTTTAGGTCCTATTAAATTTTCCGTAATCGTTTGCGGTTCTGGAATCACTTCCAGTTCTATCATACTCCCACTACTGTTTTCTGAAAAAATCCATTTTACTAAAATTGTGGCGAGTCAAGAACAATATCACCATTGATCTTCCAGATAGTCGAAAGTCAACTCTCGTCATAGCCTGGGCCAACCCACAAACTGCCATTACAGAAACGTGCCTTGAGTTATCCAGAGTCTGTTTTTAAGCATAAGCCGGACAACTCCCCATACCTTAACATCGTTAAGATACGAACCATTCTATATCCAATATAGAAACTTTGGCACTTATTTAATTGGAACCAGATTCAAATCTTGCAGCTGTCTCCAGTGCATATCAACTTAATGGAGATAGGCTAATCAGCATTACTCAACTTAGGAATACATCCAATTATGAGTAACCTGAAAGAGAAACAAGTTTCTCAAAACCATTACTATCAACTGAATACCAATCATAAGTATCTACATCTTCAATCTCTTTGAAGAATCCCGATACTTGCTGTTGGAGATAGTGCCCTCAGAGTCAATTATTGGATCACATGCACGTGATTGCAATGATTGAGGGAGGACCTATCCCGGTAGGACAGTCTTACTCAAGATGATAGTATGCTATCTGGTTTATCTTTATCATCGTGTACTGCTTTAGGTGACCTGACATGTCGCTATTACACGTTGGTAGAGCCCCTAGGATTCTTGCTTGACCACCAGCAGTATGAGGGCGATCATATAAGTGGGAGCTGGGGTCTATAAGAACATCCTTAAAAGGTCCCTAGTCGTGGGAATTTCGAGACAGGGCATCGATACTCCAGAGTAGACTAGTGTATACAGTCGAGACCCCGACGAGGGGCGGTGGCCGGTCTCATAAGCCACTGGTGTCAGTTGGTTCACCTAAGATGTATACATGTGCTCATTAGGTTATGAGTACACCGGACAGGACTCGCTGGGAACATGCTAGTTGGTCTTATACCTGACGTCAGTTAGCAGTTCCCTGGTGACATGTGTACAGGTTAGTCCATCGACCTGAGGATCGTCATTTGTCTCGTGTGAGTTCCCACTGTACTTTGATTACTACCCTACCACGCTCAAAGGAGACGTGCAAACAGGTTTTAGTTGGGTACAGTCCCGAGCCATATAGAGGCAGTGAGCGGATCTTCAGGGGTTCGTCTCTCCCGGTATTAGGGGTGAGGTCGCGCTGTGTCTAGGAGAGCCATTACACGAAGTGCTCGGCCGAGGCAGGAGATTTACTGGTAGGTATTCAAGTAGTATCCCAGGGTGTTTTGGGTTACACTCCGACACGACTTGTACTGCTTTTGGGGGTCTGACTTTTACCAACCCCCTAGGCCCGCCATGCGATGCTCATAGACGAACGGACCGGACTGTACGGATATTGTCACTGACAGGCTCAGTAGGGTGTCAGGATGAGTTCGCTCATCGACATCCTTTTTGATCAATACCTGGTAGCCCGTTACGTATTGGCTTATACCTCTGACGTGCTAGTGGTTAAATCCACAACCAAGGTGTTGACGAGTCTTTAGAGTCCCCCACATTCAGTTGCTCAAGTTTTCGGGCAAAACGCTGTAGAGGCCGTATGGAGATATGGCAGTGTTCGATCAGATACGTGCGGTATTGCACGGATCAGGATCGAACGGATAATACTAGCCGGCTTTGGTTTAAGCCGGATGCTAGTATAGTACAGTGTAGATTTTGTCTCATTGCATTTGTATTTCTGTTGGAATACAAGTGCGGGTGTGTATACACAGTATCGGGGTTTTCCTGTAATTTATTACGGGACCAGTTTTCTGGAGTTGCCAGTTTGCTTTCCGTTTCGGCCATATTTCTTTGTATCTTTCGTTGGCCGAAGATTGGTGGAGGAAGGCTTATTTGCATTTGTGCAAATAAGCATTTGTGGAGGGGGTCTTTGCATATTGTTGTGTCATGATCACTTGACTTTCTTTAGTCATCATGGCTAGTCTTGTAGTGTCATGATGGCATGACTTTTTGGTGATGATGATGGATTATGATGGTTGTATGAGTGTTGGATTTACTTGTAATCATTTCTTGATATCATGACCTTTCTCTCTCTCCCTTGCATTATGGTTGTGGTTCTACCATCCATTGATCTCTCACTCACTCACTCACTCTCTTGCCAAGAAGAGGCCGGCCACTTGAAGGTGGGGGCTGTCCCAAATTTTCATGGGGGATTTTTGGTCTCATTTGCTTGCAAAATCCCCAAGTTCCCTCTCCAAAAGGTTCACTTCATTTCCTCCACCAAAAGGCGACTTCAAGTAACCCCAAAATGAGACATAGCTCACTACACCATTCTACAGCAAACCTTGGGCACGTCGGCTCGCCAACTTCATGCCCGAGTTGCCTCGGTATAGAGGTGGGAGCCCGTAAAAGAAGCCGGCGACGTGGTGCCCTTCCGGCGACGAGGTGGAGACTGGACATTCCGCGGGAGATCGGGACGACGACGAGAAGACCGAAGGACACGGATCGCTCGGTATATCTCTCTTCCCCATCTTGTAGTTAGCTAGGACTAGTTAATGGTACGATCCGGGTTTTTAGTGCGCGGTGGTGCCGGTTCAAGAATAAATTAAAGTTAACCATCGCTTCCGCATTTGGCCTCGGGATGGAGGCCGGGGCGCCGCCGTGCACTTACAGTGGTATCAGAGCCTCGCCATTAACTTAGTCTAGTTTTGTCTAATGTGTTTTACATTTCCGATCGAACAATTTTCCAAAAACCGTATTTTTCTTCACATCAGTTTCTGTCGAAATTTTTTGAAGTCCAAAAATTTTTCAGGTTGTTTCAGAATGATGTGTAGGAAATTCTAAGAGTTCTGTGAAAATTTGGGCTCGTGAACAGTCCAAACCACCGCGGAACCACGGCCAAACCCATGCTTGGGCCGCGGTTCCGCCGCGACTTTAACTGTTCAGTCCCCCAAACTTTTGCAGAATGTTTCTGAGTTGAAAATATGGTTTCTGGAATGTTATTTTTTGGGCCCAGATTTCTTGATGTGCTACAGTAGTACTTGGGGGCCCACTTGGTAAATTTGATCGATCGGATATTTTAAACACATTGGTTCATAGTATTTACATTATATCTGCGACCGTGAATGTCACTTGATCGGTAAATCCTCTCTAACTGCTATAGCCCGGTTAGACGGATTTGCGAACGTGACTTTCACGTTAATGTTCTGTGTATTGCTGTGATGTTGCGGATCGGTCGTGGGGGATAGCCTGGTTGCAGTGGTAGTACAGTTTTGTTGTATTATGTACATTTGATATTGCGGGGCGAGCGTCCGATATGTGGACTGCCGTCACTGTCTGTTTGTATTATTATTTTGGGGCACGACCAGGTTGCGGTCGATATACCCGTTGTATGTATATTTTACTTTCTGTACTAGGATTACCCTAAGGTGGGGTGCACGGATAGCCGGATTCTAGAAGGCAACAAGCCCGCATCTCATGGCATTGGGACGGAGGGGGTTTTACTCTAGAATTGGCGGGCTATTCGCCGCACTCGTAGGGGGTACAGGTTGACCCAGGAGGGGTGCCCAAGTTACCGGATTCCGTGAAGTGCTGGGTGGTCCATTCACGTTGCTGAAGGGGGCTGCCTCGCTTCAGGTTTTGGCGGGTAACTTGCCGCGTCCGTAGGGGTCTAGGATTTCATTGCACAGGCTATCCACACGACCAGGGGAACGTCGGGTTTCAGCGGCTCTGTGAAACCTGGGGATCCCAGATATCTGTATTGTTCTGTGATGCTGTACATTTCTGTGATGTTGCATTTTATCACGCCTTGAGCGAAATATTATATATTGGTATATATATTAGTAGATGTTGTATATGTTTTGCATCCGCGCTAGTCCAGTCCCCGCTCTGTCGTTAGTTAGCTAACCTAACGGGTAATGACGGGACCCAGTGGCGAATGCGGATGGCATATACGTACATCAGTATATTTTCGTTCTTTTTGGTGTGATCAATTGATGGGACTGCGTTGATTCGGATCAATGCAAGTTAAAACAAACCTAATCTGATGTTGTTGGAACACTTTTCAAAAGGCTGTTATTGCAAGGACGTTCACTTTTGTTTTGCATCGTGGTATTCAGTTGGAATATCCTGCTCCTCAGTCGACGAGGCAAGGGTCGAGATCCCTTCACCGGGAGTGACCCCTTGGACAAAAGGTTTGCGTCAGGGCAATAACTTCACTATAGCCGATTACTTTTGCTTTGCATCGTGGTATTCAGTTGGAATATCCTGCACCTCATTCTACGGGGAAAGAGCCGAGATCCCTTCACCGGGAGTGACCTCTTTAGCAATGGTTTTCGTCACTATATTTTTATAAAAGATATCCGTTCCTTCAACGATATCAAGTTCACTACGTTAAAGGTTTTCGCCAGAAACCATTCGTAGCCCTCCGTCGTTTCATATGGATGGTCAATAGTATTCAAGCTGTGTATGTTGGCCAAAGTCAAGGCACAGTGATTGGTAGCTATTGGGGTATTCATATGCAGCATAGATAGATGCGTTGGTTTGGGACAGTCGTACTGCCATTTTGGCCAAAGTCAAGGGTAGGTACGGATGGATTCAAATTAACCTGGAAAATGACGGTTAGAACTTGACATGTGACTTATGATATGTTGGACAAAGTCAAGGTCATAAGAGCATGGGGCAAAAATCACATCGGGAGTTTCAAAAGAACTGAAACTTGCCAGATATGCGCATACCTTCTAGAGTGTGATACCGTGAGCGGATTCCGTCACGTTGTCATGCGATGATAGTTGGATCCCGATTCCCACTGATGAGTTAGTTTACTCCTCGGGTGATCCCGACTAATTCTTCTTTCAGGTTTGGAGGAGAATTTGACGGTACAGTGGGAGGTTTCCAGATTAGATAAATTGGTAACCATTCTGATCTAGATTAGAGTGCACGCTGAGTGTTTCTTTTCTCTCTCTTTTCGGCAGCGACCATTGACCCGACCCTAGACTATGACTCAGTGACCAAGTTGACCGAACCTTCTTAAACACTGGCTTTTGGATTGTCAGAGTTGCAGACCTCATTGCCACTCCTACTTTTACCCTTTTCTCCTGGACACCCCGTATTACTACAAACATCCACTTCCATTGGAAAAAACCATCGTATGGTTAGATACGAACTCGAAAGAATTTATTCGAGGATGGTTTCAGGTTCTGGAGGAAACGGACAGGACTATTCAGTTGTCTTTTCCTTTTACCTTCTCTCAGGTTGCGAGTACTCCTTGGTTTAGGAGATAGTACACCTATTACGCAAATTGGATAGTCTTCTTCCAAACCTTAGGCTGGTGCCGAACGGTGGGGAATGAAGAAAACCAATTAGCACAACGATGGTGTACAGAAGGTATTAAGTTAAGACAAAGAAAGGGATTAGTAAGAGGGCAAAGTAAATTGCGACTGCTATTCATGACCAAACCAGGTATTTCATTACCACTCCCAAATCACCTTTGTATTTCTCCAGAACACTCCGTATCACTATGAAGATCCACAGTTTATTGGATACTCCATCGTATGGTTATATACGAACTCGAAAGGAACTTGTTCCAGTTCGGGGATGGATTCTGGTTCAAGAGAAATAGGAATAAGGTTTATTCGGTTGTCTTTTATCCTCACCTTCTCTCACACTGCGAGTGCTCCTAGGATTAGGACAGTACACCTATTATGTTCATTGGATAGTCTTCTTCCAAACCATAGGCTGGTGCCGAACGGTAGGGAAGGAAGAAAACCATTTGGCCTAAAGGGGTGTACAGAAGGTAATGACTAAAGACATAGAAAGGGATTTGGAAAGATGGCAAAGAATTATACGGTTACAGTCGTGAATCTGGAAGAGGCATTACTAGGAATACCGGAATACCCCATCGAAACATTTCAATGTTTCAGTTTCACTGTGTACTGTTAAAGGAAAACTGATTTCCCAATTAGTCCTTACTCCAGGGTATGTATTTACCAGGTATGATTCTCACATCTGTATGGTTTTACAGATGATGAGTGAGAGTAAGTTATTGGGAATTGGGTGATCATCCTCATTATATCGGGATTCGTTGTAATCGGTGATATTTGAGGAAATCACCTGGGCTGTTTGCCGGTCGGCGAATATTTGGTTTTGGATATCCACTGTTATGCACCAATTTCAAATCGATATATCTATACGTCTATTTTCATAGAGTGAGATATATCTTTTTGAAATTATGCTTTTGACATTTACCTATATCAGTGGATGGTTGGGTAAGGAGCATTAAACAGCGGTGTAATTCTTCTTAACCATAAGTACAGTTTTCAACCTACGACACACAGTGGATGAGTTATCAGACTCAAGGGACTTATACAGAGTATTGTATGTTGTCCAGGGTTCATCAGGACAGAGGGGTTGGTCCTCGTACTATATTCGGTTTACTTATGACTTCTCTAGTTTTTAGACAGGTGTTTCGTGGAAACACAGGGTCCGAATTTTGAGAAGTTATAGGTATTTGAATAGAGTAGAGAACCAGGTGTAGCAAGTATCGGGATTCTTCAAAGTGATCGAAGATGTAGATACTTGAGTATGGTATTCAGTTGATAGTAGTGATTAAGAGAACTTACTTCTCTTTTAGGTTGCTCATAATTGGAAGCATTCCTAAGTTGAGTAACGCTGATTGACCTCCTTCCATTTAGTTGACATGCACTGGGGACAGCTGCATGATTTGAATCTGGTTCAATTAAATCAGTGCCTCTGGTTCTATATTGGATATAGAACAGTTCATATCTTAACGATGTTAAGGTACGGGAAGTTGTCTGGCTTATGATTAAAACCAGACTCTGGATAACTCTTAGGCACGTTTCTGTAATGGCTGTTTGTGGGTTGACCCAGGCTATGACACGGGTTGACTTTCTACCATCTGGAAGATCAATAGTGATATTGTTCTTGACTCGCCACAGTTTTATTAAAAATGGATTTTTTCAGAAAACAGTAGTGGGAGTATGGTAGAACTGGAAGTGATTCCAGAACCACAAACGATTACTGAAGATTTGATAGGAACCTAAAGATTCAATCTGGTTTGACATTCCATTGGCCACTCCGCAGATTTGGTGGGTAACCTCAGGCACCCGAGAGGTACTCCGGTAGCCTCAAGGACGGTGACGGGGAGGTTCTTGTTTACCCACACTAGCCATTGCTGTTGTTCCAGACTGCGAGACCCGGCAGGAGGATGAGTATAGCGTCGTTCTAAACTTGCTTTAGAAGTGTACGTGTATATGACTCTACCAGAGGGTTATCGTAGTCAGTGGGAGCAGCGGAAGCATTGGTAGACAGGTGGCTTATGTCTATTTATAGACTAAAGCAGATATAGCGGAGATAGATCATCAATTTCTGATGTGACAGTCATAGGTTTGACTTCATCAGAACAGGGGATGGATCTGTTGAAAAGGTAGTAGGGTGTGATTTCCTGGTATTTGGATGACATACACAGAGTAGGAAGTGATATTCCTATACTACGATCGGTTATACTTTGGTCGTCACACAGTGGTTTCTCCACATGGGACTTGGACATTATATCAGACATACTGGTTACTAGATTTATGATTTTAGATCTAAATTTGGGTAGTTTCCCAATCAGGGTACTTAGACAGCATTCTAAAAGTATTTAGAATGGATGACTTCTGGCATGGTGGTGTACCTGCAGGTGATGGAGTCACCCTCTCTAATGGTGTCTTACAGACTAAAGGGGAGAGGGATGTGCATGATTGGCAGATCACTTGCTCAGGCAATTGAGTCAATCATGAGATGTCAAGTACCACACCAGATGTTGTTCTTGCACTAGATGCAATAAGTTGACATTGATCCAATCCTGGAGAAACAGTCGGAAGCAGTTTTAGAACATAAGTGGATGTTCTAGGGATATGATAACGACAGCCTCAATCGAGAGACAGTTATCATTCTAGGCTTCCAAGGCGACACAGACGACAAGGAGGTTGTCAGAGTTATAGTTTTTCCTTCTGACGAGGGGCGGTATTTTGGACAGGTGGTCCAAGGCAATACTGAGGGAGGCATGGCGCAGCATACTGATTAAGTTCAGTTGACGATACAGTCTAAGAAGTTTGGATTTGGAGTTCATTTATGAGCTAGGTCCCATCAGACATCCAGACACATTCTAAGACAGGTATTGCTCATTTCGGGAGATGGGTTTCTCCGCGAACTTGAGATATAGAGAGACATAGAAAGAAACATCAAGGCGGATCCACTCACTGAGGCTATTCTTCGAACGCAATAGTTTCGCAAACGGGATTTGTGAGACTGACCAGTAGAGGAGTTGGGTGTTCGGTATCACACGGGCTGTGAGTATGCGACATCGCAATAATTAGCCTTGAGTGCAAGTGGGAGATTGTTGGAGATAGTGCCCTCAGAATCAATTATTGGATCACAGGCACGTGATTGCAATGATTGAGGGAGGACCTATCCCGGTAGGACAGTCTTACTCAAGATGATAGTATGCTATCTGGTTTATCTTTATCATCGTGTACTGCTTTAGGTGACCTGACATGTCGCTATTACACGTTGGTAGAGCCCCTAGGATTCTTGCTTGACCACCAGCAGTATGAGGGCGATCATATAAGTGGGAGCTGGGGTCTATAAGCACATCCTTAAAAGGTCCCTAGTCGTGGGAGTTTCGAGACAGGGCATCGATACTCCAGAGTAGACTAGTGTATACAGTCGAGACCCCGACGAGGGGCGGTGTCCGGTCTCACAAGCCACTGGTGTCAGTTGGTTCACCTAAGATGTATACATGTGCTCATTAGGTTATGAGTACACCGGACAGGACTCGCTGGGAACATGCTAGTTGGTCTTATACCTGACGTCAGATAGTAGTTCCCTGGTGACATGTGTACAGGTTAGTTCATCGGCCTGAGGATCGTCATTTGTCTCGTGTGAGTTCCCACTGTACTTTGATTACTACCCTACCACGCTCAAAGGAGACGTGCAAACAGGTTTTAGTTGGGTACAGTCCCGAGCCATATGGAGGCAGTGAGCGGATCTTCAGGGGTTCGTCTCTCCCGGTATTGGGGGTGAGGTCGCGCTGTATCTAGGAGAGCCATTACACGAAGCCCTCGGCCGAGGCAGGGGATTTACTGGTAGGTATTCCAGTAGTATCTCAGGGTGTTCTGGGCTACACTCCGACACGACTTGTACCGCTTTTGGGGGTCTGACTTTTACCAACCCCCTAGGCCCGCCATGCGATGCTCATAGACGAACGGACCGGACTGTACGGATATTGTCACTGACAGGCTCAGTAGGGTGTCAGGATGAGTTCGCTCATCGACATCCCTTTTGGTCAATACCTGGTAGCCCGTTACGTATTGGCTTATACCTCTGACGTGCTAGTGGTTAAATCCACAACCAAGGTGTTGACGAGTCTTTAGAGTCCCCCACATTCAGTTGCTCAAGTTTTCGGGCAAAACGCTGTAAAGGCCGTATGGAGATATGGCAGGGTTCGATCAGATACGTGCGGTATTGCACGGATCAGGATCGAACGGATAATACTAGCCGGCTTTGGTTTAAGCCGGATGCTAGTATAGTACAGTGTAGATTTTGTCTCATTGCATTTGTATTTCGGTTGGAATACAAGTGCGGGTGTGTATACACAATATCGGGGTTTTCCTGTAATTTATTACGGGACCAGTTTTCTGGAGTTGCCAGTTTGCTTTCCGTTTCGGCCATATTTCTTTGTATCTTTCGTTGGCCGAAGATTGGTGGAGGAGGGCTTATTTGCATTTGTGCAAATAAGCATTTGTGGAGGGGGTCTTTGCATATTGTTGTGTCATGATCACTTGACTTTCTTTAGTCATCATGGCTAGTCTTGTAGTGTCATGATGGCATGACTTTTTGGTGATGATGATGGATTATGATGGTTGTATGAGTGTTGGATTTACTTGTAATCATTTCTTGATATCATGACCTTTCTCTCTCTCCCTTGCATTATGGTTGTGGTTCTATCATCCATTGATCTCTCACTCACTCACTCACTCTCTTGCCAAGAAAAGGCCGGCCACTTGAAGGTGGGGGCTGTCCCAAATTTTCATGGGGGATTTTTGGTCTCATTTGCTTGCAAAATCCCCAAGTTCCCTCTCCAAAAGGTTCACTTCATTTCCTCCACCAAAAGGCGACTTCAAGTAACCCCAAAATGAGACATAGCTCACTACACCATTCTACAGCAAACCTTAGGCACGTCGGCTCGCCAACTTCGTGCCCGAGTTGCCTCGGTATAGAGGTGGGAGCCCGTAAAAGAAGCCGGCGACGCGGTGCCCTTCCGGCGACGAGGTGGAGACTGGACATTCCGCGGGAGATCGGGACGACGACGAGAAGACCGAAGGACACGGATCGCTCGGTATATCTTTCTTCCCCATCTTGTAGTTAGCTAGGACTAGTTAATGGTACGATCCGGGTTTTTAGTGCGCGGTGGTGCCGGTTCAAGAATAAATTAAAGTTAACCATCGCTTCCGCATTTGGCCTCGGGATGGAGGCCGGGGCGCCGCCGTGCACTTACACTTGCGACATCTGGTTCTCTATTTTATTCCTATACCCACAACTTCTCAAAAGTTAGACCTTGTATTTCTACGAAACACTTGTTTAATAACTAGAGAAGTCACAAGTAAGCAGAACATAGTACGAGGACCAACCCCTTTGTCCTAACGGACACTGGACAACATACAATACTCTGTATAAGTCCGCTGAGTTGAATAACTAAAAACCTGTGCATCGTAGGTTGAAAACTGTACTTATGATTAAGAACTACTCCGTTGGTCAATGCTCCTTACCCAATCATCAACTGATATAGGTAAATGTCACGGACATAATTTCAAAAAGTTATATCTCACTTTATAAAAATAAACGTATAGATATATCAGTTTGAAATTGGTGCACAACAACGGATACCCAAAACCAAATACTTGCCGTCCGGCAAAAACCCAGGCGATTTCCTCAAATATCACCAATTACAACGAATTCCGATATAATGAGGATGATCACCTAGTTCCCAATAACTTACTCTTACTCATCATCTGTAAAACCATACAGATGTGAGAATCATACCCGGTAAATACATACCCTGGAGTAAGTATCTAATCGGGAAATCAGTTTTCCTTTAACAATGCATAGTGAAACTGAAATATGAAAATGTTTCATAGGGGTATCCTGGTATTCCTAGTAATGCCTCTTCCATAATCCTATTCATTACTGTAACCGTATATTTCTTTGCCATCTCTCCAAATCCTTTTATTTGTCTTTATTCATTACCTTCTGTACACCCCTTTAGGCTAAGTGGTTTTCTTCCTTTCCTACCGTTCGGCACCAGCCTATGGTTTGGAAGAAGACTATCCAGTAAGCATAATAGGTGTACTCTCCTAATCCTAGGAGTACTCGCAACCTGAGAGAAGGTGATGATAAAAGACAACTGAATAATACCTTATTCTATTTCTCCCGAACTGGGGAAAAAAGCAAAGGTGAAATAGGAGTGGCGATGAACTACACGGTTTGGTTGTGAATGATAGCAGTCGCAATTTACTTTGCTCTCTTTCTAATCCCTTTATTTTGTCTTTACTTATTACCTTCTGTACACCCTACTTAGGCTAATTGGTTTTCATCATTCCCTACCTTTCGGCACCTGCCTATGGTTTGGAAGAAGGCTATCCAATAAGCGTAATAGGTGTACTCTCCTAAACTAAGGAGCCCTCGCAACCTGAGAGAAGGTGATGATAAAAGACAACCGAATAAACCAATTCAATTTCTCCTGAATCTGGATCCATCCTCGAAGAAGTTCTTTCGAGTTCGTATATAACCATACGATGGATTTATCCAATGGAAGTGGATGTTCGTAGTAATACGAAGTGTTCTGGAGAAATGCAAAGGGTAAAAGAAGGAGCGGCAATGACTTATGCAACTCAGACAATCCAAAAGCCAGTATTTTAAGAAGGTTCAGTCAACTTGGTCACTGAGTCATAGTCTAGGGTCGGTCAAAGGTCGCTGCCAAAGAGAGAGAAAAGAAACACTCTCCGTGCACTCTAACCTAGATCAGAATGGTTATCACTTTATCTAATCATGAAACCTCCCACTGTACCGTCAAATTCTCCTCCAAACCTGAATGAAGAATTAGTCGGGATCACCTGAAGAGTAAACCAACTCATCAGTGGGAATCGGGAACCGACTCTCATCGTATGATAACGTGAAGGAATCCACTCACGTTATCACACTCCAGAAGGTATGCGCATGCCTGGCAAGTTTCAGTTTCTCTAGAAACTCCCGATGTGATTTTTACCCAATGCTCTTATTGTAGGGTGTTTTTCGTCACCCCATTGAGATGGGAATACGCGCACGCTTGTCAGGCGTACTACAGATTCCCCCTGCCTAGGGTAGGCCGGGGTTTATTGATTGTGGGGATCCGAATCTCCGGCAGCCGCGGACTAAGCTGCCGTTAATTACCCCTCGCCATTGGGGCGAGGGAACCTCCGATTAACGGGTTAAACTGGTCATGCGAACTCAATGTGCAGTGTACGTGTGTTGTGTTTTGAAAGGGGGGTTTGAATATATCGGGAGCCACGCAGAGTTTTTACGGGGGTCCCGCTACCCGGATAGCGGGCTGGGGGTCAAGGGGGCTAGCAGCCCCCTTGCGGGGTGCGGGGCAGCGCCCCGTTAGAAATTTTTTTCTAACAGGGACGGTGTCGTGGAGCACGTGTGTGTGCAAATATGTATACATATGTATATATATATGTATATATGTATATATGTATATATATAAAAGAAAGAAAGGGGGAAAAGGCATCCAAAGGATGTGTGGGGGCAGCACCTTGGGCGCTGTGTGCCTAGGTGCTGTGCGCTCAGACGCTAGAGTGCCACGTGTCGGCACGTGGGCGCTCTGCTCTTGAGCGCTGGGCGCTTGAGCGCAAGCGCGCCACGTGTCGGCACGTAGGCGCTTTGCGCTTGAGCGCAAGCACGCCACGTGTCGGCACGAGGGAGACTTGCGCTCGAGCGCTTGCGCTTGGGCGCAAGCGCGCCATGTGTCGGCACCCGGGCGACTTGCGCTCGAGCGCTTGCGCTTGAACGCAAGCGCGCCACGTGTCGGCACCGGGGCGACTTGCGCTCGGGCGCTTGCGCTTGAGCGCAAGCGCGCCACGTGTCGGCATGCGGGCGCTCTGCGCTTGAGCGCCGGCGAGAAAAAGTGGCTTTTAGCCTAAGAAACATAAGCTATGCTTCAGAAAGGAAATATTTGTTATGTATATATGTATGGAGTTAAACTCCTGGGATGTTTTGAAGCTGATGAAGGGGGTTCTTCTTCTTCCTTCTGTTGTTTGGCCGGATCTTGAAGATCAAGAAGTAGGAGATTTTAAAAATCACTCCTTTTTGAGATCTGATGGGAGATCTGAGTTCCCCTTTGTGGGTTTTGTGGTGGAAAACTACTTAGTTTTGGAAAAGAAAGAGTAAAACTCTTGATTTAATTCAAAAGAATTGAGAAGGTTTAGAACCTTGGAGAAGGAGCAGGAGGCACAAAGAACCCTAGTTTTTGGGAATGAAAAAGTGTTCTTTTTTATTCATCATATTGCCTTATATAGGCTTACATATTTACATATAGCCTCTTGGGCTTTGCAAAATGGCATTTTAGCCATCCCATGGCTCATGTGCCATTTCAATTTTGCACATAAGCCATGGGTTTACAAAATACTGGCTTTATGCCCATTTTGTTTACATTCATGCATAAACAATTACATAAAAATTATTTATTACATGATTTTGTTGTTGGCATGGGGAGGCTAGCTACGGGCTCGACTTGGACATGGGCCCGCTTGACCTGGGCTTGGGCCCACCTGGCTTGGGGTTGACTTTGATTTTGACTTGGTCAACCGGGGTGTAAATTTTTACCCCAACAAATTGCCCCCCATCAATAAATGCACACAGCATATGTGGGTCGTGTGCATGAAATTGATGGATCTTCTTTTGCATGGAGGCGACTTGCTTTGGTTCCCACTTTTTGGGATTCACTGCCCTTTTTACGACTTGGACGGTCGGTGCTTGACGCGTCTCCGAGACGGAGTGTCCGTGGTAGACGTTTCCCTGGCCCAGAGCGATCTGGTTCCTGCTTTGTAGGAAGCCTGCACTGCCATTTTTGCGACGTGGACGGTCGACGCTTGACGCGTCTCCGAGACGGAGTATCCGTGGTAGACGTTTCCCTGGCCCGGAGTGATCTGGTTCCTGCTTTGTAGGAAGCCTGCACTGCCCTTTTTGCGACATGGACGGTCGATGCTTGATGCGTCTCCGAGACGGAGTGTCCGTGGTAGACGTTTCCCTGTCCCGGAGTGATCTGGTTCCTGCTTTGTAGGAAGCCTGCACTGCCCTTTTTGCGACATGGACGGTCGACGCTTGATGCGGAGCGATCTGGTAGACGTGTCCCCGGCACGGAGTGATCTGGTTCCTGCTTTGTAGGAAGCCTGCACTGCCCTTTTTGCGACATGGACGGTCGACGCTTGATGCGGAGTGATCTGGTAGACGTGTCCCCGGCACGGAGTGTCGCAGGCCGACGTTTCCCCGAGGCGGAGTGTCGTTGTTGGACGTTTCCCTGATGCGGAGTGTCTATGTTGGATGTTTCCCCGATGCAGATTGTCGCTTGCTGACGTGTCCCCGGCACGGAGTGTCTGCTTGACGTCTTCCCGGCACGGAGTGTCGTTGTTCGACTTTTCCCCGGCACGGAGTGTCGCTGGTTGACTTTTCCCCGGCACGGAGTGTCGGTGGTTGACTTTTCCCGGCACGGAGTGTCGCTGATCGACTTTTCCCCGGCGCGGAGTGTCGGTGGTTGACTTTTTCCCGGCACGGAGTGTCGCTGATGGACTTTTCCCCGGCGCGGAGTGTCGGGTTGACTTTTCCCTGGCACGGAGTGTCGCTGATGGACTTTTCCCCGGCGCGGAGTGTCAGGTTGACTTTTCCCCGGCACGGAGTGTCGCTGATCGACTTTTCCCCGGCGCGGAGTGTCGCTGGTTGACTTTTCCCCGGCACGGAGTGTCGCTGATCGACTTTTCCCCGGCGCGGAGTGTCGGGTTGACTTTTCCCCGGCACGGAGTGTCGCTGATCGACTTTTCCCCGGCGCGGAGTGTCGCTGGTTGACTTTTCCCCGGCACGGAGTGTCGCTGATCGACTTTTCCCCGGCGCGGAGTGTCGGTGGTTGACTTTTCCCCGGCACGGAGTGCCGCTGATCGACTTTTCCCCGGCGCGGAGTGTCGGGTGGACGTTTCCCCGGCACGGAGTGTCGCTGATGGACTTTTCCCCGGCGCGGAGTGTCGGGTTGACTTTTCCCCGGCACGGAGTGTCGCTGATGGACTTTTCCTCGGCGCGGAGTGTCGGGTTGACTTTTCCCCGGCACGGAGAGTCGCTGATCGACTTTTTCCAGGCGCGGAGTGTCGCTGGTTGACTTTTCCCCGGCACGGAGTGTCGCTGATCGACTTTTCCCCGGTGCGGAGTGTCGGTGGTTGACTTTTCCCCGGCACGGAGTGTCGCTGATGGACTTTTCCCCGGTGCGGAGTGTCGGGTTGACTTTTCCCCGGCACGGAGTGTCGCTGATGGACTTTTCCCCGGCGCGGAGTGTCGGGTTGACTTTTCCCCGGCACGGAGTGTCGCTGATGGACTTTTCCCCGGTGCGGAGTGTCGTTGGACGTTTCCCTGATGCGGAGTGTCTATGTTGGACGTTTCCCCGATGCAGAGTATCGCTTGCTGACGTGTCCCAGGCACGGAGTGTCTGCTTGACGTCTCCCCAGCGCGGAGTGTCGGGTTGACTTTTCCACGGCATGGAGTGTCGCTGATGGACTTTTCCCCGGCGCGGAGTGTCGCTGGTTGACTTTTCCCCGGCACGGAGTGTCGCTGATGGACTTTTCCCCGGCGCGGAGTGTCGGGTTGACTTTTCCCCGGCACGGAGTGTCGCTGATGGACTTTTCCCCGGTGTGGAGTGTCGTTGGTTGACGTTTCCCCGGCACGGAGTGTCGCTGATGGACTTTTCCCCGGCGCGGAGTGTCGGGTTGACTTTTCCCCGGCACGGAGTGTCGCTGATGGACTTTTCCCCGGCGCGGAGTGTCAGGTTGACTTTTCCCCGGCACGGAGTGTCGCTGATGGACTTTTTCCCGGCACGGAGTGTCGCTGGTTGACTTTTCCCCGGCACGGAGTGTCGCTGATGGACTTTTCCCCGGCGCGGAGTGTCGGGTTGACTTTTCCCCGGCACGGAGGGTCGCTGATCGACTTTTCCCCGGCGCGGAGTGTCGCTGGTTGACTTTTCCCCGGCACGGAGTGTCGCTGATCGACTTTTCCCCGACGCGGAGTGTCGGTGGTTGACTTTTCCCCGGCACGGAGTGCCGCTGATCGACTTTTCCCCGGCGCGGAGTGTCGGGTGGACGTTTCCCCGGCACGGAGTGTCGCTGATGGACTTTTCCCCGGCGCGGAGTGTCGGGTTGACTTTTCCCCAGCACGGAGTGTCGCTGATGGACTTTTCCCCGGCGCGGAGTATCGGGTTGACTTTTCCCCGGCACGGAGTGTCGCTGATCGACTTTTCCCCGGCGCGGAGTGTCGCTGGTTGACTTTTCCCTGCACGGAGTGTCGCTGATCGACTTTTCCCCGGCGCGGAGTGTCGGTGGTTGACTTTTCCCCGGCACGGAGTGTCGCTGATGGACTTTTCCCCGGCGCGGAGTGTCGGGTTGACTTTTCCCCGGCACGGAGTGTCGCTGATGGACTTTTCCCCGGCGCGGAGTGTCGGGTTGACTTTTTCCCGGCACGGAGTGTCGCTGATGGACTTTTCCCCGGCGCGGAGTGTCGTTGGACGTTTCCCTGATGCGGAGTGTCTATGTTGGACGTTTCCCCGATGCAGAGTGTCGCTTGCTGACGTGTCCCCGGCACGGAGTGTCTGCTTGACGTCTTCCCGGCGCGGAGTGTCGGGTTGACTTTTCCACGGCACGTAGTGTCGCTGATGGACTTTTCCCCGGCGCGGAGTGTCGCTGGTTGACTTTTTCCCGGCACGGAGTGTCGCTGATGGACTTTTCCCCTGCGCGGAGTGTCGTGTTGACTTTTCCCCGTCACGGAGTGTCGCTGATGGACTTTTCCCCGGTGCGGAGTGTCGTTGGTTGACTTTTCCCCGGCACAGAGTGTCGCTGATGGACTTTTCCCCGGCGCGGAGTGTCGGGTTGACTTTTCCCCGGCACGGAGTGTCACTGATGGACTTTTCCCCGGCGCGGAGTGTCGGGTTGACTTTTCCCCGGCACGGAGTGTCGCTGATGGACTTTTCCCCGGCGCGGAGTGTCGCTGGTTGACTTTTCCCCGGCACGGAGTGTCGCTGATGGACTTTTCCCCGGCGCGGAGTGTCGGGTTGACTTTTCCCCGGCACGGAGTGTCGCTGATCGACTTTCCCCGGTGCGGAGTGTCGCTGGTTGACTTTTCCCCGGCACGGAGTGTCGCTGATCGACTTTTCCCCGGCGCGGAGTGTCGGTGGTTGACTTTTCCCCGGCACGGAGTGTCGCTGATCGACTTTTCCCCGGCGCGGAGTGTCGGGTTGACTTTTCCCCGGCACGGAGTGTCGCTGATCGACTTTTCCCCGGCGCGGAGTGTCGGGTTGACTTGATTCCGAGGTGGAGCATAATTCCGGTAGGGAAGGTAGATATCCCGAAGCGAAGCATGATTTCGACACGGGGTAAATTCTGGGACGGAGCATGATTCCGCCACAGAGGTTGTTGGTTTGATTTGATTTGGGTTGACATCAGCATCGCTACACTGGAATATGGTACCAGGAGCGAATCATCATTTGTCCTGAGAGGATGTGGGAATTGGTTTTCTGTCGGCATCTGCATTACTGCACTGGAATAATGCCAGGAGCAACTCATCATTTGCCCCGGGAGGATTTGGGAATTGATTTTGTTTTGGCATCTGCATTGCTGCACTGGAATAATGCCAGGAGCAACTCATCATTTGCCCCGGGAGGATTTGGGAATTGGTGGCTTAGGAGACAGGTTTAGATCCCTATCACCTAAGGCTTTTCCATTTTGTGAGCCATAAGTGTCTCACAAAGCATTTTCTCCTGACAGGTCATGAGGATCCCACAGGTGTATTTTCTCCTTAGGAGTCGTGGGGACTCCTAAGTGTGTTGCTCCTTTGTGAGTCATAAGGATCTCACGCGAGAATTTTCTTCTCACAAAGTCGAGAGGGCTTTGCGAGTGCATTTCACTTCTTCTTTCTTTTTTTTTACGAGTTTGCGCCCTTTCGGGTTTTCACAAACTCGCCGGCAGTCCTGCTGTTTTTACTCACGGAGCCCTTTCGGGTTTTCATCCGTGCCCATTTTGCTTGTGGACATACCGTTCTTCTTTTTTTTTTCTCTTTCTTTTTTTTTCTTTATTTTTTTCTTCTTCTTTTTTCTTTCTTTCTTTCTTTTTTTTTTTGGAGAGATCGGGATTGTTTTACGTCCGTGGATTGTATACGGTTTTGCAGGATGTATGATCCAGACCGTAGGGCCAGAAAAATTTCAGGACTTTGTTGGCGTCTGCATCGCTGCACTGGAATGTGGTACCAGGAGCGACTCATCATTCGCCGTTGGGGTATAGGATTTAGAATTTGGTTGGCGTCTGCATCGCTGCACTGGAATATGGTACCAGGAGCGACTCATCATTCGCCACTTGGGGATTGGGGAGCGATGGCTTAGGAGACAGGTTTAGATCCCTATCACCTAAGTCTTTTCAATTTTATGGGCCGTGAGGGTCCCATAAAAGCATTTTCTCCCTACGAGTCGTAAGGATCCCGCAGGTGTATTTTCTCCTTAGGAGTCGTGAGGACTCCTAAGTGTGTTTTTCCTTTGTGAGTCGTAAGGATCCCACAAAGGTTTGTTCTCCTCATGCATCGTAAGGACACATGAGTGGATTTCCCTACGTCCCTAGTTTAATGACTTAGGGGTCAACTGTTTCCAGTTTAATGACTTAGAGGTCAACTGTTTCCAGTTTAAAGACTTAGGGGTCTGTTGTTTCCAGTTTAGAGACTTAGAGGTCTGCTGTTTACAGTTTAAAGACTTAGAGGTCTGCTGTTCCCAGTTTAACGACTTAGAGGTCATCTGTTTCCAGTTTAATGACATAGTGGTCATCTGCTTCCAGTTTAACGACTTAGCGGTCATCTGTTTCCAGTTTAAAGACTTAGAGGTCTGCTGTTTCCAGTTTAAAGACTTAGAGGTCTGCTGTTTCCAGTTTAAAGACTTAGAGGTCATATGTTTCCAGTTTAAAGACTTAGGGGTCTACTGTTCCCAGTTTAACGACTTAGAGGTCATCTGTGTCCAGTTTAACGACTTAGAGGTCTGCTGTTTCCAGTTTAACGACTTAGAGGTCATCTGTTTCCAGTTTTACGACGTGGTGGTCATCTGTTTCCAGTTTAAAGACGTAGAGGTCATCTGTTTCCAGTTTAAAGACGTAGAGGTCATCTGTTTCCAGTTTAACGACTTAGAGGTCATCGGTTTCCAGTTTAACGACTTAGAGGTCATCTGTTTCCAGTTTAAAGACTCAGAGGTCATCTGTTTCCAGTTTAACGACTTGGAGGTCATCTGTTCCAGTTTAACGACGTGGTGGTCATCTGTTTCCAGTTTAAAGACTTAGGGGTCTATTGTGCCCAGTTTAACGACTTAGCGGTCATCTGTTTCCAGTTTAATGACTTAGAGGTCATCTGTTTCCAGTTTAACGACTTGGAGGTCATCTGTTTCCAGTTTAACGACATAGTGGTCATATGTTTCTAGTTTAAAGACTTAGAGGTCTTTTGTTTCCAGTTTAACGACTTAGAGGTCATCGGTTTCCAGTTTAACGACTTAGAGGTCTACGGATGGCGAGCTTGGAATTTTGGGGTAGGGGCCGGCATCAGCGTTGTTGACCCTGAAGCACATGTGCCAGGACACATGAGTGGGTCTTTCCAATGGAACACAATTCCGAGGGCGGAGACCAACCGTTGGACTGGTGATTGCAATGGGGCATGGGTATGCTGAGAATTATTCGAGCCCGTGGATTGTATACGGCAGTCAATTTGGGGACCGACCGTAGGGCTGAAAGAATTTTGGGAAATTGGATTTTTGTTTGGCGTCTGCATTGCTGCACTGGAATAATGCCAGGAGCAACTCATCATCCGCCCTTGTTTTTTAGTTTTTGTTTTTTTTTTTGTTTTACTGCGATCGCTCTACCATTTCAGCTTTTCTTATCGCGAAGGTCACGATTGTCCTATCCTTTCGGCTTTTATTCGCGGTTGCCCAATCATTTCGGCTTTCCTTTATTTTTTCTTTTATTTTCACATTTTTTTTGTTTATTTACATGTATACACACATTTTTTCTACATTCCCAGTTTAACGACATAGAGGTCGACTGTTCCCAGTTTAATGACGTGGCGGTCGAATATTTCCAGTTTAAAGACTTGGTGGTCTGCGGGTGTTCCCAGTTTAACGACGTGGTGGTCCTTTTTGCTTATCCCAGCTCCTTGAACTTTGATCATGGCGGAGCTGTGTTGATGACCTAGCTCTGTGGCTTGCCGATACATCCGAGGATTGTGAGGTTTTTCCAAGCTTATATTGGTCATCTGCCCAATCTTTGAAAATATAGCAGTCTTCGATGGTATGACCCACCACTCTATGATATGGGCAGTATATGGGATTGCCGGTCATGTTCATTTCCTGTGGCCTCTTTGGAACAGGCAGTTGCAGACCGCTGTTCAAGGCGTTCATGAATATTTTGCGGACTTCATCCCTCCTGAAGGAGTATACCTTCTTCTTTCCCTCCATTGGAGTAGATGCCTTTACTGATGCTGGTCCTCGAGGCACATGTCTGGGAGGATTAGATTCCCGAAAGGTTTCAGTCTCCATTTGTATGAAATCGGCGATCGTAGCTTGACTGTTTGCTAACACGCCTTTAGAAAGTTCTATCTCTCCCATCTTGTATTGCCTTTCTACCCAATCTTTGAAGACGAAGCAGTCCTCAATGGCATGACCTATCACCCTGTGATAGGGGCAATATTTTGGGTCATCGGTCATATTCTCTTCTTGCGGTCTCTTTGATTCTGGCAGTTGTAGACCGTTTCTTAGGGCGTCCCTGAATATCTTGTGGACCTTTTCCCTCTTGAAGGAATAGACCTTTTCCAGCTTCTCTTTCAGAGGCGATTCCCCCCCGGCGTATGTATCGGAGGGACTGGAGGCTAATTGCGGCCGTTTTTCGCGAAGGCGCTCCGCTTTTAGGTTGAAAGGGATATCAGTTGGCTGCCCCCGGGTATCAATCCCTGGCTCATGAGCCAAAATTTGATTCTGCTGTAATTGCAATCGGGCGAATTGGGTCGCGAGATCTGCCACGATGTTTGCCAGCTCGTCAACTTTGGAATAGACCTCGGCAATCTTCTCATCCCTGTCCTGAAATTGCCTTTGAAGCCATTGGAATAATGCTTGTTCTGTAGTTCCGGCTATGACGACCGGGTAATCTTTATTGCCTGAGCTCCATTCCGTAGGAACCACGGGCTCCTCTGGCTTATCAGCCTGAGCGGGCTCTTCATCATTTAGATCGAGCCGATGCTGGGTAGCATCAATCATATCATCACGATGGCTGTGAAGAAGAGGAGGGTTCGTTTCTTCATGTCCGACCATGTAGACAGTGTGGATAACACACTCAGCCATTCTTTCATCACTAGCAACTGGTTTCGCGGAGCGGGCCGGGCTTTGGAAATTCATAAATTTTAACATGGCCAGAGCCCTAGCCCTTTTGTTGGCTCTATATCTGAGCTGCTTCTGCCTCAGCTTCTCTGCCTTAAGCGCTTGGCAGGCTTCTGCTCTTCGGGAAGCCGTCATAGGCCGAGTGATGGGGATGCTTGAGAAGACACCCAATCGAGCAGTTGTCGGAGGCGTCGCTGGAGATTGCTCAAGACGCGTTGTAGTTTTGTTGGTGTTGATGGCCTTGCCCCCAGTTGGGGCCAAGGAAAGTCGTTCAGACACCGACTCGCGTTTGGGTTGGGGCGCCCTCGAGATCACCACATTTGATCTCCTGCCTTTCGAGACCGGTTTGTCTGCCGCCGGGGCTTGAGGAGCTGGGATGGCGCCAACTGGCATGAACATGATAGAGCTGAATGGTAGCAGCGGCTCCTCCCATTGTCGCCCGAGACTGGCCGGAAGGACCGTCCTAGAGTCTATCCTCATCGTGTAGGAGACGGGAGCTGAGTTCATCATTGAAAACATCGTCGGAAGGTGATTGCTTGCAAATCTGCATGAAAAAGCATTATTTTAGTATAAATACAGGTATGTATATTGATTGAGTTCGCATGAACGCTTAACCCGAAATATGGGAGGAGAGATTGGTCCCACCGGGCGTGCCAGAATCTGTAGGGTGTTTTTCGTCACCCCATTGAGATGGGAATACGCGCACGCTTGTCAGGCGTACTACAGATTCCCCCTGCCTAGGGTAGGCCGGGGTTTATTGATTGTGGGGATCCGAATCTCCGGCAGCCGCGGACTAAGCTGCCGTTAATTACCCCTCGCCTTTGGGCCGAGGGAACCTCCGATTAACGGGTTAAACTGGTCATGCGAACTCAATGTGCAGTGTACGTGTGTTGTGTTTTGAAAGGGGGGTTTGAATATATCGGGAGCCACGTAGAGTTTTTACGGGGGTCCCGCTACCCGGATAGCGGGCTGGGGGTCAAGGGGGCTAGCAGCCCTCTTGCGGGGTGCGGGGCAGCGCCCCATTAGAAATTTTTTTCTAACAGGGACGGTGTCGTGGAGCACGTGTGTGTGCAAATATGTATACATATGTATATATATATATGTATATATGTATATATGTATATATATAAAAGAAAGAAAGGGGGAAAAGGCATCCAAAGGATGTGTGGGGGCAGCACCTTGGGCGCTGTGCACCTAGGTGCTGTGTGCTCAGGCGCTAGAGTGCCACGTGTCGGCACGTGGGCGCTCTGCGTTTGAGCGCTGGGCGCTTGAGCGCAAGCGCGCCACGTGTCGGCACGTAGGCACTTTGCGCTTGAGCGCAAGCACGCCACGTGTCGGCATGGGGGAGACTTGCGCTCGAGCGCTTGCGCTTGGGCACAAGCGCGCCACGTGTCGGCACCGGGGCGACTTGCGCTCGGGCGCTTGCGCTTGAGCGCAAGCGCGCCACGTGTCGGCATGTGGGCGACTTACACTCGGGCGCTTGCGCTTGAGCGCAAGCGCGCCACGTGTCGGCACGCGGGCGCTCTGCGCTTGAGCGCCGGCGAGAAAAAGTGGCTTTTAGCCTAAGAAACAGAAGCTATGCTTCAGAAAGGAAATATTTGTTATGTATATATGTATGGAGTTAAACTCCTGGGATGTTTTGAAGCTGATGAAGGGGGTTCTTCTTCTTCCTTCTGTTGTTTGGTCGGATCTTGAAGATCAAGAAGTAGGAGATTTTAAAAATCACTTCTTTTTGAGATCTGATGGGAGATCTGAGTTCCCCTTTGTGGGTTTTGTGGTGGAAAACTACTTAGTTTTGGAAAAGAAAGAGTAAAACTCTTGATTTAATTCAAAAGAATTGAGAAGGTTTAGAACCTTGGAGAAGGAGCAGGAGGCACAAAGAACCCTAGTTTTTGGGAATGAAAAAGTGTTCTTTTTTATTCATCATATTGCCTTATATAGGCTTACATATTTACATATAGCCTCTTGGGTTTTGGAAAATGGCATTTTAGCCATCCCATGGCTCATGTGCCATTTCATTTTTGCACATAAGCCATGGGTTTACAAAATATTGGCTTTATGCCCATTTTGTTTACATTCATGCATAAACAATTACATAAAAATTATTTATTACATGATTTTGTTGTTGGCATGGGGAGGCTAGCTACGGGCTCGACTTGGATATGGGCCCGCTTGACCTGGGCTTGGGCCCACCTGGCTTGGGGTTGACTTTGATTTTGACTTGGTCAACCGGGGTGTAAATTTTTACCCCAACACTTATGACCTTGACGAAGGCCAACAAATCATAAGTCACATGTCAAGTTCTACCCGTCATTATCTTGTTAATTTGAACCCACCCGTATATACCCTTGACGAAGGCCAACAAGGTAATACGACTGTCCCAAACCAACGCATCTATCTATGCAACAGAAAGGTAATAAGCAGCTACCATCCACTATGCCTTGACGAAGGCCAACAAATATAGCATGAATACTACATGCTACCCGTATGAAACGACGGAGGGCTATGGCTGGTTTTTGGCGAAAAACCTTTAACGTAACGAACTTGATATCGCTGAAGGAACCTGATAGCTTTTTACAAAAATATAGTGGCGAAAACCTTCGCTAAAGAGGTCACTCCCGGTGAAGGGATCTCGGCTCTTTCCTCGTGGAATGAGGTGCTGGATATTCCAACTGAATACCGCGATGCAAAGCGACAAGTAATCGACTATAGTGAAGTTATTACCCTGACGCAAACTTCTGCCCAAGGGGTCACTCCCGGTGAAGGGATCTCGGCCCTTGCCTCGTCGATTGAGGTGCAGGATATTCCAACTGAATACCACTTTGCAAAACAAAAGAAAACGTCCTTGTAATAACAATTTTTAAAACTGTTCCAACAACGTCAAACAGGTTTGTTTTCCTTGCATTGATCAAAATCAACGCAGTCCCATCAATTAATCACACCAGAAAAGAACGAAAATAAAATGTACGTATATTCCATCCGCATTCACCACTGGGTCCCGTCATCACCCGTTAGGTTACTTAACTAACGACAGAGCGGGGGCTGGACTAGCGCGGGTGTAAAATATATACAACATCTACCAGTATATATACAGATATACAATAATCGCTCCAGGCGTGATAAATGCAACATTACAGAAAAGTAATAAGCATCACAGAATAATACAGATAATCTGGGATCCCCGGGTTTTACAGAGCCGCTGCTGAAACCCGACGTTCCCCTGGTCGTGTGGATAGCCTATGCAATGAAAACCTAGACCCCTACGAGTACGTCAAGTTACCTGCCAAAACCTGAAGCGAGGCAGCCCCTACAACAAAGTGAATGGACCACCCGGCACTTCACGGAATCCGGTAACTTGGGCACTCCTTCTTGGATCAACCTGTACCCCCTACGAGTGCGGCGAATAGTCTGCCAATTCTAGAGTGAGGCCCCTTTGCCTCTCAAAGCCATGAGATACGGATCCGTTGCCCTTCAGAACCGGGCTATCCGTGCACTCCGTCGTGGGGTAAACCTAGTACAGAAATGAAAAATATGTACAACGGGTACATCGACCTCAGCCCGGTCGTGCCCCAAAAGTGTATTATACAAACAGGCAGTGACGGCAGTCCAGATGTTGGACGCTCGTCCCGCAATATCAAATGTACAAATAAATCCAAACTACACTACCATTGCTCATAGCTATCCACCACGACAAATCCGCAACATCACAGCACAACACAGAACATCAACGCGAATGTCACGTTCGCAAACCCGTCTAAAAGAGCTATAGCAATTAGACGCAATTTACCGCTCGAATGACATTCACGGTCGGAGATATAATGTAAGTACTGTAAACTAACACGTTTAAAATTCCGATCGACAAAACTTCCCGAAGTGGGCCCCAAGTACAACTGCAGTACTCAAACAAAATCTGGGCCCAAACAAAATATTCCAGAAACCACAATTCCACATGAAAGACACCCAGAAGAAATATGGTGTACTGTTGCCACAAATTGGCGGCGGAACCGCGGACAAACCATGGTTTGTGCGGCGGTTCCGTGGCAGTATAGTGGAATCAGTGGACCAAATTTCTTTCAGAATCTTAAAAAAGCCTGCACGATTTTCTGACATACCCAAAATAATTTTTAGACCAGTTTAAAAATTCGACAGAAACTTTATCATGAAAAATGCAGTTTTCGAAATTTCGTTCGATCGATGTTTTAAACACGTTAGAACAAATTAGTAAAGGTTAATGGCGTGGCTCTGATACCATGTAAGTCTACGGTAGCACCCCGGCCATCATTCTGACGCCAAACGCGGAACAAAATCTTTTATAACTGGCGCTATCGCATACTATAACCCGGATCTTGCCATTAACGCTAAACTAACAAACTGTAAAGAGGTAGAAAGGCTATACCGATCGATCCGAGTCCTTCGGTTTTTAGCCATCATCTCACGCTCCTCGCGGCAACTCCGATCTCTTATCTCCTCATCGAGGTGGCACCACGTCAACGGATCTTTAAACGGGCTTCCGCCTCTATCCCGAGGCAACTTGGACATCAAGTCTGCTAAAAGAGATGACCAAGATGAAGTAGAGAATGAGTAGAATACTTTGTCTCAAAACATTCTTTGGTTCTCATCACATGAGAGGGTAAGAGTGGAGGCTGAAGAAGATGCTAAGGATTGGAAATTGTGAACTCAAGAAAATCTAGTGAGCAAAAGAAAACCAAGCTCATAAACTTATGGTCTCTTCTCATCCTTTTGTGAATAGATATATGAGGTTGTTTTATAAAAAACCAAAGAAAATATCTTAAGAAAATATCTCCTCAAACATCCATACCCAAAACAAAACTCATTAATTCTATCATGACTCACTTAGTGACTCATTAGCATGAGTCACTAATGAACATGCTAGAAGAAATGTGTCATCATGAATGAGTCACACTTTCCAAAACATTAATCATTTAAACCAAAATGATTATCCTAAAAAGAAATGCATCTTCTAAATGTCACGTCCCGAAAGTACGGAACATGACCGGCACTTAAACTACGAAACGTCTCGAGGCGTACGTAATCTAAGTAAACCGAAAACCCAGAAATCCAAACCAAGAAAAGAAGTAGAGTGAAGGAAAACCAATTTAAAACAAGTAGTTTCAATAGCATAAGCCGAATTATGCGGTTTTTTTAAAAACATCAAAAATTTTACTGAAAATTTCGGCAGAGTCTCCTTTGTAAATACTGGCTCCCAAACGGGATACAACATGAATAGTATACGAAATCACTAAAAAGGCATCCCCAAGCGGGAGCTAGCTCTTCGTCAATCGACGGTCACCACCACACAAGCAATATAATATACAACGCCAACGGCGAGGATCAAAACTCAAAAGGAAACTCAAAACCACCAGAAATAAAACGCGCGACTCTAAGGTCGAAAGAAAAACATCACTGGTCTCTAACTCAAAATAAATACATGTTTGGTTGATGGAACTTCTAGATACAACAGAATAATGATATACAAGATATAATGATGGGTGCGATACAAATAAACCCACCTACTAGCAAGTCACCCGGAAATGGAAAGAGTGCCAGCAAGCCATAATGAAACCTGTACGGCGAAACCTGCAAGAACTGTGGCACAACGGGGGTGAGTTGCCAACTCGTGAGTAGAAAAACATCTACGCACAGAAATCGCATAAATAACGCAACCTAGGTCAATGATCATAATATATCCTCAAATATAAGTATAACAGGCAGCCTATAACAATGGCTAGGGTGATATCTAACCCGAGTATAATTTCATGTGCCCGTGTCAGTGCCTCAGGTAGCAATATATCATATGAATGAGGTATGAATGCATGAAACAGAATACATGTAAATGAAGAAACTGTTTTTCATAAATTAGTGAGATTTCCTTCGTATTTTTAAACTGAGGTATCATAAATGAAATCAGCATCAACAGTATCTAGCATCGACACAAAACATAAATCTCACTGTCTCGAAATATCAATGTCTCAATCTCAATATCTAGGGCGCCGTCAGTCCAGACCGGCCCCTACCATCCATCTCAAGACCACGACGGTATCCTCCGGATATCCGACGCGTCGGGTAATATCACCGGTAGGTAGTGCTCCCCAGCCAGGCTCAACGTCAACACCACATTCCTCTTGCCCCGGGGTACCATACCGGGCCCACCATGTACCCGTGACGGTTCCTCCACTCCTCGACACGGATCTCCAAAACCACAGCAAACTCATGGTGGACGACACTTTACATCACTAGAAAACCGCAACATTTTATATTTTAAAAGATCATAAGTTGTAAATTTTGCGGCTTTCCCCGAAATCCAGAAATATCATAAATCTCAAGAAATCATCACAAGTGCATATGTCAATGATAATGAACTAGGCATGAACAACTGAATAACAGTATGCATGAAGTGGTAGGTAATAACTACAATGTCTAATATGGCATATAAGGGAAGTACACTAATATCATGTCAAAACTACTAGCTAACAATCTAAGTCAAGCAATTATATTCTCTAAAGTGTACGTGACATGGCAATTACCGATGAAGATGTGTGTGAGCCGGCAAATAGGTGTACGTGGTACATACGCATCATCGGTAATGGTGCTAGTGTCCTAACAGCATGATATCAATAATGGAATATGCAGCAAAATAAATATGCGAGGCAGAGCGAACAGCAATAATGTGCGGGAGCTGAAACTAGACACAACGATAACTAATCTGCATTAATCTAATATAAGTCCTACAAATTGGTGCCTTTTGAAATAACACGAATCATGGGGTTTTGAAAATAGGGGCTACGGTGTTTTTATGAAAAGATACGTCTTTTGAAATATCCGTAAGATCCCTTGGGCTGTCTTTTAAAATACCCACGATTCGTTAGTTTTGAAATAGGTAGGGTCTAATCTAATCTAACAACTACGCTAAACTATACGGCTGAACTAACAAGCTGAACTACAGGTAAGGAAACCGCCTATCATCTGAGTCGATACATATACATACCTGTATATGTATAGTCGGTGATCCCGCGTCAATAATATCATATCCATAACCAGACATCCCAAGTCAAGAGTGCGGATCAATCATCAATATAGCTCGTACGTAAATCCGTCGTACGGCATCCCAAATCTAGGTACGGGTCAATATCACATTCATCATACTATTCACCTGGTATCCTCTTTATCAATTATCATGATCGGGGTACTGATCTACATCTAGTACAATACTGATACCGCCTAAGTATGCATGCACGTGTGTAAAAACTATGTCAAGGACCCGCTACAACGTCATATCGTATCTCAAATACGAACCCCGCTATATCACCGATCTCACGGCCTCAAATCAAATCTCATCGACTCATCATAAATCCCAAGTACTATCCTCAAATCCGTATGTGAACACACAGTCCCATACCTATGTGAACACATAACTATATAGAATCCCATGAGCACATATCAATAGGAATGTATGCAAGTATGTATGTGTGTATGTGTGTGCAACACTACCCTAGGGTTCGCAACGCTAAATTAATCTAACACACCAATATCCATCCTAAGTATCGTTAATAATCCCAAATGACATATAATAATTATTGGTGTGTATACGCATCCGTATACACCACCATGGACTGCGGGGGTGCTATACGCCATCCACCCGACTTCTCCCCGTAGATATAAATCTACTCACCTGGTTCTCGCTAGCCGGTGCCGATGTCGCCACGCGCTTGCTTGTCGTCTCGAAGCCCACATAGGGTACCTATATATCATAACACACCATATCGCATTAAAATTCGACTCATGACCAAAACGACGCACGAATCCCACATAGGTCAAAACCTATGATTTGCTTCCACAAATCAACTTAAAAACCCTCGACGTCGGCGTACAAACGCCAAACCATCGAGAAAAATCCAAACACACTCATTTGCACGATCACAAGCACTAATTATACTATAAAATAGGTTAAAATTCTCAAAAACCCCAAATTCACCTTAAAAGCCATTTTTCCGAAAATCTAGCAAGCACAAATCACCGTTTTAGTACAAAACTCGATGTATAAATGAATCTAGCGGCCACAATATTCACTAAATATCTTAAATAAGTCATAAAAACAATTCCCATAAATTAATCTCATTAAATTCCAAAACCCTAAAATTCTAGTTTACAAAATACCTAAATTTTAACAATTTTATAGCAAAAATGCACAAACTACAATCTAGCTTGGATTTTCATGAACTAAAAGAATTAAACCACTCAATATAATATTTATAATGACATGAAACCTTAATTTGAATTTTATCTCACAAGAATATATTTATTTTAAAAACCTAGTTTACAATTTAGCATAATTAACAAAATTTTTTAAACTAACCAATAACAACTAGCTACTAATCTTGTTTTAACATGTCATAAGAGCCTAAAAACATCACACAACCATACACCAATCTCACAAAACCCTAACTTGATTTTAAAACCTAAATTCTAGAATTTCCCAAACCCTAACTTGAAGATTTATAACTAGCAATTCAACCACTTTAACACTTAACTAAGCTAACATAAGTATTAATCAACAATTTAGCTACAAGGTTAACATTATACCTCCACAATTTTGTAGATCCCATTTGAAATCTAGCCATCCAAAATGCTCTCTTGTCACCCCAATCCATGCATGTTAGGGCAAGCTAAAATGGGTAGGAGTTGGATTTTGATTTAGCTTGATTTTTGTGTTGATTTTGGAAGGATTTTGTGAGGGTTTTTGAAGTGAAAAGGGGGTAAAAAAAATGGAGCTGATTGAGGAGGGGGGGCTCGGCCAGCAAGTATAGGAAGGGGGTGTGGGGTGTGTGGGAGTGGGGAAGGAAAGTCTAAGTCAAAGCAAGATACCCCAAGTCAACACACAACCCTTCTCTCTTTATTCTTTTCTTTTCTTTTCTTTTACCAAAAGAAGTGGGCGGAAGCTTTGGGGGGGCTGCTGAATTCAGCAGAAATGAGGAGGAAAATGGGTGTGTGTGAGTGTGGGTATGGGTGTGGGGTGATGGAAAATGATAAATACTATACCCCAAACATCCATTTACACTAAATTCACTATTTAAGCCTTTTTCTTCGATATTTTCTAAACCGTTTTGGCAAATAATTTCGTTCCAAAAACCACATGATAAAATTTTATTTAATGTTTTATGATGCACAAAATTTATTTCAACTCATTCCAATTTGTAATTTTTCCTAATTAAATGTATTAGTGACGGCTTAAAATAATAATAAAATAATATTTTTTTCAGAAAATTTGAAATTTCACCAGCGGCTCAATAGACACCAAATAATAGCAATTACATAGCTAGAATATGTATATTTAATTTTTATAATAAGATATTTGTATTTTGACTTTTTTACAGAAAACCCCCTCATTTTATCGATTTTTCGAAATTTCACCGAAACGATTTTCAAAACGTTACAATCTTCCCCCCTTAAAGAAATTCGGTCCCCAAATTTAAATTAAAACTCCCCCAAATACTAAAACATCTAACCAAAACCATCAAGTCGTCGGGGCTCCGAAATCATAAATACATAAAACAAATCGTAGCGCAGCGCATGCGCTTGAAAAATGAGTATATAACTCCAATCAAAACTCCGTCAAGCATCCCGCAATCATCGGAGTCATGGTGAAGACACAATGTCCAAATCCAAAATGAAAATCAGTATGATATAACTCGAAACTATACATGTAAAATATATTCAGGTACTGTCTTCTGACTAGTCCTGCTCAGTACGAAAACACATGGCAATATCATAAAAACGTACTGCTCTATAAGATAAATCAATCCCAAAATACGCGTATGAATACTACGTGCGTCTGGTGCGCACGGAAATCAAAATCCAAATAGGTGCCATACATATGCACAGAAACAACATCTAAGTGCATCGGGTGTGCACGAAACATCTGTCGTGGGCAACATGTATGCCTGACAGCAAAATCAGGTGCATCTGACATGCACGAAAAATCTCGATTTAGTGAATCTGGTGTGCACCAAAATCACACTTCAAAACATGCGCCCAACACGCGTGAAAATCCAAATCAGGTGCATCCATCGTGCACGAAATCATGAAATCCAATCCGGTGCATAAAATGCACAAAACAAATGTCGAGCATCACCCTCGAAATCGAAATCCAGTGTATCCAAGTGCACAAAATACATGTCACTGCACTGCCAGCATATATAAACTATACAGAGTGCAGGAACCAAATCGCGTGCGTGCATACGCACAAAATCAACTCAACTGTTTAAAACCGTAAAATCACAAACATGTGAAACTAAAGCACGAAAACGATATCAAGTGCAACATTGTGCAAAGATCGCAAATCCTCAATCACCAAAATCAAATCATACAAATAAATCACCCAAAACATCGAAATCAATAATGGCGGAACAGTACCGCTCAAGCGCATCCTCTAAGAATCTCGGCCAACTGTCGCGGTCACTAATGGGATGTCTCGTCGATGATCATGAACTCTGGCCTGCTGGTGTGCGTAACCATGACCACTCCTGGGTCAAGGTCTTCACTGTGAATTACCAATCTTTCGGTCCATCGGCTCATCGGCCCTATCAAGGCAGCATATCACTGGCGTCGGCCTCTGGCTCTCTGAATGCATGTGACACATCTGATCTTGGGTGCAAATATCATTGCATCAGTGGCCTGGAAGGAATCCTGCTCACGGTCTATTCCATGCCTCGTCTCTGCCAACTGTCCGGAAGTCATTGTCCTTTCCTATATCTGCATCTTGCTCTGGAATGACTGCATACTCATCGCGACTCCTTCTGGAAGGTATTTCCAAGTACAATGCCTCGGCATGCGCAATGCCTCTCTGATGTCGGCGGAGTGGAATGTCATCTCATCTAGATCTGGTGCGAACCTCTTACTCCACTTTTCTCTAATGTCGTCTACTTTGGAATCGTCTCGTCGCGGCTGCATGGACTGAGCTCCAACGGCTATCCTCGTATCTGGAGTCTCCCAAGAATGCATCTCACCACCTAGCATCCGAATTAAGTCGAGCCATCCGATCGAGTCGTCAAAACCTCATAATCCCCCAAGAGCTCAACCTCTTGGGCACAGTTTAATAGTATCGAGTACATACCACAGCATCGGTGGTCCAGCCGTAGAAGGGCAAACCCAAGCCTCACTAATGGAGTCGTAGAACTGCCGCAAACCCGAAGGTTCAAAAGCTTTCATACGGTCATTATGTCGAGTTAGGGTTTCATTCTTCTAGAGGGACTATAGAATTGCCTGCATGTCTTTCCGACTACTTTAAACTTGGAATAATAGGTTTCCGACATTCGATCGTCTCTGTCGACCCTCACGTCTCTGCGTGAAGTCGTCTCTAGCTGGAATCAATCTATCTGATGACCTCGCATCGGGGTAGGCGAACGATCCACATGTCCTAGTCATTCATCCTCGATGACTAGCGACCTTCTATCATCTCTTAGTATAACTCGTTCTGCACTAACGCCAGCATCTGGGGCAATATCTCGTCGTTCGCAGCAATAACTGGCTCGCTCGTCTGCACGCTGAACAGTGCCTCGATCATCAGGAGTAAGCAACACACCAACGGTCATCAAAATCTGGCTGGCCTCCATCATTGGCTCAATTCTCTAGTGTCGATCAGCACCTCCGAGTAACCTCATAAAGGCGATCCGCCAAACGCTCGTGGCGCGGAAACACAGTAAAAAGACACATCTCTGTAATCGTGTGTCGCCGGAATTTCGCCCTGGTCAGTCCTCGTCCGTGACGAGCTCGTGCTGACCGCAACTCTAGCCGTAGCTCTCCCTGCCCGTAACCGTAGTAGCAAAACCAAACTGGTACCGACGAGGCTAGATCAGGAAGGAATATAATACTGAACAAGGAAATGTACATCCTAAGGCTTCTTAAGTGGAGTGGCGTGTCGTAAATATGCCGCGGAACATATCAACGGTACGTCACTCTACTTTAGTCACCTATTCCATCAACCAAGGGTCATCCTACGCTCCGAAGGTTAAAACCTAACGCTCTGATACCAACTTTGTCACGTCCCGAAAGTACGGAACATGACCGGCACTTAAACTATGAAACGTCTCGAGGCGTACGTAATCTAAGTAAACCGAAAACCCAGAAATCCAAACCAAGAAAAGAAGTAGAGTGAAGGAAAACCAATTTAAAACAAATAGTTTCAATAGCATAAGCCGAATTATACGGTTTTTTTAAAAACATCAAAAATTTTACTGAAAATTTCGGCAGAGTCTCCTTTGTAAATACTGGCTCCCAAACGGGATACAACATGAATAGTATACGAAATCACTAAAAAGGCATCCCCAAGCGGGAGCTAGCTCTTCGTCAATCGACGGTCACCACCACACAAGCAATATAATATACAACGCCAACGGAGAGGATCAAAACTCAAAAGGAAACTCAAAACCACCAGAAATAAAACGCGCGACTCTAAGGTCGAAAGAAAAACATCACTGGTCTCTAACTCAAAATAAATACATGTTTGGTTGATAGAACTTCTAGATACAACAGAATAATAATATACAAGATATAATGATGGGTGCGATACAAATAAACCCACCTACTAGCAAGTCACCCGGAAATGGAAAGAGTGCCAGCAAGCCGTAATGAAACCTGTACGGCGAAACCTACAAGAACTGTGGCACAACGGGGGTGAGTTGCCAACTCGTGAGTAGAAAAACATCTACGCACAGAAATCGCATAAATAACGCAACCTAGGTCAATGATCATAATATATCCTCAAATATAAGTATAACAGGCAGCCTATAACAATGGCTAGGGTAATATCTAACCCGAGTATAATTTCATGTGCCCGTGTCAGTGCCTCAGGTAGCAATATATCATATGAATGAGGTATGAATGCATGAAACAGAATACATGTAAATGAAGAAACAGTTTTTCATAAATTAGTGAGATTTCCTTCGTATTTTTAAACTGAGGTATCATAAATGAAATCAGCATCAACAGTGTCTAGCATCGACACAAAACATAAATCTCACTGTCTCGAAATATCAATGTCTCAATCTCAATATCTAGGGCGCCGTCAGTCCAGACCGGCCCCTACCATCCATCTCAAGACCACGACGGTATCCTCCGGATATCCGACGCGTCGGGTAATATCACCGGTAGGTAGTGCTCCCCAGCCAGGCTCAACGTCAACACCACATTCCTCTTGCCCCGGGGTACCATACCGGGCCCACCATGTACCCGTGACGGTTCCTCCACTCCTCGACACGGATCTCCAAAACCACAGCAAACTCATGGTGGACGACACTTTACATCACTAGAAAACCGCAACATTTTATATTTTAAAAGATCATAAGTTGTAAATTTTGTGGCTTTCCCCGAAATCCAGAAATATCATAAATCTCAAGAAATCATCACAAGTGCATATGTCAATGATAATGAACTAGGCATGAACAACTGAATAACAGTATGCATGAAGTGGTAGGTAATAACTACAATGTCTAATATGGCATATAAGGGAAGTACACTAATATCATGTCAAAACTACTAGCTAACAATCTAAGTCAAGCAATTATATTCTCTAAAGTGTACGTGACATGGCAATTACCGATGAAGATGTGTGTGAGCCGGCAAATAGGTGTACGTGGTACATACGCATCATTGGTAATGGTGCTAGTGTCCTAACAGCATGATATCAATAATGGAATATGCAGCAAAATAAATATGCGAGGCAGAGCGAACAGCAATAATGTGCGGGAGCTGAAACTAGACACAACGATAACTAATCTGCATTAATCTAATATAAGTCCTACAAATTGGTGCCTTTTGAAATAACACGAATCATGGGGTTTTGAAAATAGGGGCTACGGTGTTTTTATGAAAAGATACGTCTTTTGAAATATCCGTAAGATCCCTTGGGCTGTCTTTTAAAATACCCACGATTCGTTAGTTTTGAAATAGGTAGGGTCTAATCTAATCTAACAACTACGCTAAACTATACGGCTGAACTAACAAGCTGAACTACAGGTAAGGAAACCGCCTATCATCTGAGTCGATACATATACATACCTGTATATGTATAGTCGGTGATCCCGCCTCAATAATATCATATCCATAACCAGACATCCCAAGTCAAGAGTGCGGATCAATCATCAATATAGCTCGTACGTAAATCCGTCGTACGGCATCCCAAATCTAGGTACGGGTCAATATCAAATTCATCATACTATTCACCTGGTATCCTCTTTATCAATTATCATGATCGGGGTACTGATCTACATCTAGTACAAAACTGATACCGCCTAAGTATGCATGCACATGTGTAAAAACTACGTCAAGGACCCGCTACAACGTCATGTCGTATCTCAAATACGAACCCCGCTATATCACCGATCTCACGGCCTCAAATCAAATCTCATCGACTCATCATAAATCCCAAGTACTATCCTCAAATCCGTATGTGAACACACAGTCCCATACTTATGTGAACACATAACTATATAGAATCCCATGAGCACATATCAATAGGAATGTATGCAAGTATGTATGTGTGTATGTGTGTGCAACACTACCCTAGGGTTCGCAACGCTAAATTAATCTAACACACCAATATCCATCCTAAGTATCGTTAATAATCCCAAATGACATATAATAATTATTGGTGTGTATACGCATCCGTATACACCACCACGGACTGCGGGGGTGCTATACGCCATCCACCCGACTTCTCCCCGTAGATATAAATCTACTCACCTGGTTCTCGCTAGCCGGTGCCGACGTCGCCACGCGCTTGCTTGTCGTCTCGAAGCCCACATAGGGTACCTACATATCATAACACACCATATCGCATTAAAATTCGACTCATGACCAAAACGACGCACGAATCCCACATAGGTCAAAACCTATGATTTGCTTCCATAAATCAACTTAAAAACCCTCGACGTCGGCGTACAAACGCCAAACCATCGAGAAAAACCCAAACACACTCATTTGCACGATCACAAGCACTAATTATACTATAAAATAGGTTAAAATTCTCAAAAACCCCAAATTCACCTTAAAAGCCATTTTTCCGAAAATCTAGCAAGCACAAATCACCGTTTTAGTACAAAACTCGATGTATAAATGAATCTAGCGGCCACAATATTCACTAAATATCTTAAATAAGTCATAAAAACAATTCCCATAAATTAATCTCATTAAATTCCAAAAGCCCTAAAATTCTAGTTTACAAAATACCTAAATTTTAACAATTTTATAGCAAAAATGCACAAACTACAATCTAGCTTGGATTTTCATGAACTAAAAGCATTAAACCACTCAATATAATATTTATAATGACATGAAACCTTAATTTGAATTTTATCTCACAAGAATATATTTATTTTAAAAACCTAGTTTACAATTTAGCATAATTAACAAATTTTTTTAAACTAACCAATAACAACTAGCTACTAATCTTGTTTTAACATGTCATAAGAGCCTAAAAACATCACACAACCATACACCAATCTCACAAAACCCTAACATGATTTTAAAACCTAAATTCTAGAATTTCCCAAACCCTAACTTGAAGATTTATAACTAGCAATTCAACCACTTTAACACTTAACTAAGCTAACATAAGTATTAATCAACAATTTAGCTACAAGGTTAACATTATACCTCCACAATTTTGTAGATCCCATTTGAAATCTAGCCATCCAAAATGCTCTCTTGTCACCCCAATCCATGCATGTTAGGGCAAGCTAAAATGGGTAGGAGTTGGATTTTGATTTAGCTTGATTTTTGTGTTGATTTTGGAAGGATTTTGTGAGGGTTTTTGAAGTGAAAAGGGGGTAAAAAAAATGGGGCTGATTGAGGAGGGGGGGCTCGGCCAGCAAGTATAGGAAGAGGGTGTGGGGTGTGTGGGAGTGGGGAAGGAAAGTCTAAGTCAAAGCAAGATACCCCAAGTCAACACACAACCCTTCTCTCTTTATTCTTTTCTTTTCTTTTCTTTTACCAAAAGAAGTGGGGGAAAGCTTTGGGGGGGCTACTGAATTCAGCAGAAATGAGGAGGAAAATGGGTGTGTGTGAGTGTGGGTATGGGTGTGGGGTGATGAAAAATGATAAATACTATATCCCAAACATCCATTTACACTAAATTCACTATTTAAGCCTTTTTCTTCGATATTTTCTAAACCGTTTTGGCAAATAATTTCGTTCCAAAAATCACATGATAAAATTTTATTTAATGTTTTATGATGCACAAAATTTGTTTCAACTCATTCCAATTTGTAATTTTTCCTAATTAAATGTATTAGTGACGGCTTAAAATAATAATAAAATAATATTTTTTTCAGAAAATTTGAAATTTCACCAGCGGCTCAATAAACACCAAATAATAGCAATTACATAGCTAGAATATGTATATTTAATTTTTATAATAAGATATTTGTATTTTGACTTTTTTACAGAAAACCCCCTCATTTTACCGATTTTTCGAAATTTCACCGAAACGATTTTCAAAACGTTACACTAAAATATTCTCGTAATGGATTACGAGAATACCCTCACCTGTATATAAATACTTGTATCCGTATTCCGACCGAATACGAATACGAGAGACTAAAATATTCCGACTCAATATAATACTTGGATCCGGCTTAAACCAAAGCCCACCGGTATTATCTGTCCGAAATATGACACGTGCACAAGTGCACGTGCATTTTCGAACCCTGCCATAAAACCATACGGCCTCTACAACGTTTCGCCCGAACTTGGGAAACTATCTGTGGGGGACTCTAAAGACTCGTCAGTACCCTGGCCGTGGGTTTAACCACAAGCACGTCAGCGGCACTAGCTGTGTGTAACGGCTGCCCATATACTGACCGAAAGGGAAGTCGATCAGCGAACTCATCCTGGAACCCTACTGAGCCTATCAGTGACAATATACGTATAGTCCGGTCCGTTCGTCTATGAGCATCGCATATCCGGCCTAGGGGGCTGATAACGTCAGACCCCCAACAGCGGTATAAGTCATGTCGGAGAGTAGCTCTGAACACCTTGAGAAACTACTGGAATACTTACCAGTAATTCTCACCTGCCTTGGCCAAGGACTTGGTGTAATGACTCTCCTAGACACAGCACGATCTCACCCCCAATACCGGGAGAGACGAATCCCCTACCGATCCGCTCACTTGCTTCCATGTGGCTCGGGACTGTACAAAACTAAAACCTGTCTGCATGACTCTTTTGAGCCGTGGTAGGGTAGTAATCTAAGCACAGTGGGAACTCACACGAGACAAATGATGACCTCAGGTCGATGAACTAATCTGTACACATGTCACCAGGAAACTGCTATCTGATGCTAGGTATAATACTAACTAGTAGGTTCCCGAAGAGTCCTGTCCGGTGTACTCATAACCCAATGAGCACCTGTATACATCTTAGGTGATCCAACTGACACCAGTGGCTTGTGAGACCGGCCATCGCCCCTTGTCAGGGTCTCGACTGTATACACTAGTCTACTCCAGAGTATCGATGCCCTGTCTCAAAACTCCTACGACTAGGGACCACTTTTAAGGATGTGCTTATAAACTACCCAACTCTCACGTATATGATCGCCATCATACTGTTGGTAGTCAAGCAGGATCCTAAGGGCTCTATCAACGTGTAATAGTGATCATGTCACCTAAAACTGTACACGACTGATAAAGGCAAACCAGATAGCATACTATCATCTTGAGTAAGACTGTCCTACCGGTATAGGTCCTCCCTCAATCATTGCAATCACGTACCTGCGATCCAATAATTGACTTTGAGGGCACTATATCCAACACATATAACCGACTAATATCATATGTATTAACTTATCGAATCAACACTTGATCCGATAACCCGACTATATCTCATATAACCGACCGATATCACATATCGCGAGAATAGAATGCGATATCACATACGCGCATTAATCTCAGTCCCGTACATATCACATATGTGCTCCTACTTCGTTTCTCTTGAGCCAGGAAAGCTCTGTGTAGGACTCTAAAGACTCGTCAATATGCCGGCAGTAGGTGATGATCACATCAAACACCCACAAGCCGTCAACGGTACTAGCTAGACGTAACGGCTACCCGGTTATTGAGCGATCAGAAGAGCAAACCTGCTCATACTCCTGCGAATTCATTAAGTAACACTACTGTACAGTCCGGTTTCTTCGTCAGATTTGTCACATATCTTAGCCTAGGGGTGGTAAACGTCAGACCCCAATAGCCTGATAAGTCATGCCGATGTGAGGCCTATAACGGTTCGAAAAACTACTGATAACACTTACCAATAAATATTAGCAATCCTGACCAGGTATTTCCTGTTATGGACAATCGAGTATAGAGCAACATCAACCCCCAATACCGGGAGAGACGAAATCCCCTCCTATCGCTCATTGCCTCCATATGACTCGGGACTGTAGCCAAAAACCACCGTTTTACACATTCTCTTGAACGTGGTAAGGTGGAAATCAAAGCACGGTAGGAATCACACAAGACTCTATGACGTTCTCGGATCGACAGACTAACATGTACTAATGTCACCAGAGAACTGCTATCTGACGTGAGGTATAATACCATATAGGAGTTCTCGACGGGTCCGTTCAGTGTATCCAGTCTCCATTGAGCACCTGTATACCATCTCTGATGTCAAACACCAATGGATATGGGATCATCCATCGCCCATCACATGGGTCGAGAAGCGTATACACTAGTCTACTCTGGAATATCGATGCCCCGTCTCGATACTCCCACGACTAGGAACTATTGAAGGATGTACTTACCGACTACCCTGGCCGCACTAATATGATCTACATCATAATCCCGGTAATATAGTACTCATCCTAAGGGCTTTATCAACATGTAACAGAAAGAAAATTAGTGTACATGTTAAGATAAAAAGCAACCAGATAGAATACTATCAAGTCGATCAAGAAAGTTCTCCCTATATATGTCCAAGCATCCACTATAATATACATCACATGTATAATAATGGCCTCTAGGGCATACATATAACTAACAATCTCCACTTGCACTAAGTGTAGGGTTCTTAGGCACACTAATGAAGTCTCACAAGTGATCAAACATGGCCAATTAAAATTTTACAAGTGCCTACAAACCCTAATACGGATCGTTAACTAGATATATAGGCGATGCAAGCATGTAAACGAATTAAATGCTAAAGGAAAGTGATTACAACCTTTGTAGATCCGGTCCACCACTTACTAAGCTCCACGACGATGTCTCTCCGCTGTCCAAATCGGAATCCGGACTCTAGCATCGGCTTCATCGAAGAAATGGGCGGGCTTGGTCGTCGGCTTCGATGCCGAAGATGATCTACGTCGAGGCATCACAAGATCAAGCTCCCACTTCACCAAGTCATGAAACTTGTGAAGAAAACACCCTATACTACTTGGCAAGAGGTAGAGGATGAAGAAATAAGAAGTGGGTTCACTTTAGAATTGGATTTCTCACTCAATAGCTCAAGTTGCCATTGATGGAGCAAGCTTTCTTCATGTTGATGATGAAGAAGAAGATGAGAAAGAATTATGATAAGTTAATTAAAAGATAAAAATAAAATGATACTTATCATATCTTTAACCTTAGTTAGGTGTAGAGAATTGACTAAGGTTAGTTTGAAGGGGTAGGGTTAAGCATGAAGACAAAATGGTCACTTAGTCAAAGTTTCAAGAATCTTCAACTACAAACAAATCAAGCCACCATTTTCTATTCTTTTGCCAATAAGAAATAAATAAATAAATCAATAAAAAGATAAAAGAATAAGTAAATAAAATGAAACCCTAACCATTCATATAACCATGGTCAATTCTTTACACAAACCCAAGCTTGCATGTATCATCAAACATGATACAATCTTGTGCACAAAAGTATATCACATATACAACTTGCACAATCCAAGTGAGAAAATCCATTTAAAGTGAACCAATACTAGTTGATGCAAAGTAATATATCAAATATATAATTCTACATTAAATCATTAAATCAACACTTGATTCAATGATCCGGTCATGTCGCATATAACCGGCTAGGATCCAATGTATCGGCTTATCGAATCAATCCTTGATTCGATAACTAGGTTATATCGCATACAACCATTCGACACATACATCGCGAGAATGAAATACGGTATCACATACATGCATTATTCTCGGTCCCGCACATATCCCATATGTGCTCCTATTTCGTTTCGCTTGAGCCAGGAAACCTCTGTGTAGGACTCTAAAGACTCGTCAATACGCCGGCAGCAGATGATGATCATATCAAACACCCACAAGCCGCAAGCGGTCTGCTAAACGTAACGGCCACCCGGGTATTGAGCGATCAGAAGATCGACGAGCAAGCCCGCTCACACTCCTGTGAATCCAACCAGTAACACTTACCGTACAGTCCGGTCTGTTCGTCTGATATGTCGCATATCTCGCCTAGGGGTGGTAAACGTCAGACCCCAATAGCTCGATAAGTCATGCCGACGTGAGGTCCATAACTTTCGTGAAACTACTGATAACTCTTACCAGTATATCACAGCAACCCTGGCCAGGGATTTCCTGTTATGGCCAGTCGTGCATTGCGCAACATCAACCCCCAATACCGGGAGAGACGAATCCCCTCCTATCGCTCATTGCCTCCATGTGAATCGGGACTGTACCCAAAAACCACCTGTTTGCATGACTCAGTAGAGCCGTGGTAGGGTGGAAATCAAAGCACAGTGGGAGACACACAAGACTCTATGACGATCTCGGGTCAACAGACTAAGCTGTACCAGTGTCACCAGAGAACTGCCATCTGACGTGAGGTATAATACCATCTGGGAGTTCTCGGTGAGTTCGTTCAGTGTACCCAGTCTCCACTGAGCACCCGCATACCATTTCTGATGTCAAACACCAATGGATATGGGATCATCCATCGCCCATCACATGGGTCGAGAAGATATACGCTAGTCTACTCTGGAATATCGATGCCCCGTCTCGATATTCCCACGACTAGGAACAATGAATGATGTACTCATTGACTACCCAGGCCCCACTAGTATGATCTTCATCATAGTCCTGGAAGTCGAGTACACATCCCAAGGGCTTTATCAACATGTAATCAGAGAGACAGAGAGTATACATGTTAAGATAAAGAGCAACCAGATAGCATACTATCATGTCGAGCAAGAAAGTCCTACCTATATATGTCCCAGCATCCACTACAATATACATCCAATGTACAGTAATGGCCTCTAGGGCATACATATAACTAACACTAAGGCCATTTATTATAGTATCTCATACTTAACGCCCCATAAAAGTCTATCTAGGGAAAGGTCTCTGTGAGTGGATCCGCTGTGTTTTCCTTCGCGTCAATTCTCCTTATCTCGATCCCGTGGAGATCAACCATCTCCCTGATCAGGTGATACTGCCTCAGAATATGTCTGGATCGCTGATAGGACCGGGGTTCCTAGGCCAAAACCATAACTCCATTGTTGTCACAATAACAGTTATTGGACGCTCAATGGTACGAACCATGTTCATCTCATGAACAATAAATGTACAGATTTCCACTTTGGTAGTATCGTTGGTAGCGATGTATTCAGCCTTTATCGTCTAGTTTGCCACGGTATATAGCTTGGAACTCTTCCAACATACCGTCCCTCCAATGAGGGTAAAGACAAAGCCCGAGACTGACATTCAGTTGACCTTATCACTCTGGGGCACGAATTGGTAAAGGACTCCCACTGGAGTTCACCGTTACCAAAAACTAACAACATTTATTTAGTGCTTCTCAAGTACTTAAGAATGTCTTTCGCAGCTGTCCAGTGATTCTCCCAAGATCCGATTGATTCCTGATCACTACATCTAGTGAGTTAGCTACATCTGGTCTGGTACATAATATCGCATACATGATGGAGCCTACTGCCGAAGCATAGGGTATTCCTTGTATGCGAGCTCTCTCCAAATCAGTCTTGGAAGACATCTTTTTGGAGAGAGTGATTCCTGAGTAAGTGGGCGAACAACCACGCTTAGAATCCTCCATACTAAACCCCTTTTGTATGTTATTAAGTACCTGAATTTGGGACACTCCCAACATCTACTTAGATCTATCTCTATAGATCTAAATTCATAAGATATAGTAGGTATCATCCAGATCTTTCATGGAGAATCCTTTTGATAAGTGGAGCTTGACCAAGTGTAGCATAGGAAACCATTTCCTATCAAGAGTATGTCATCTACGTACAATACGTGGATGACACCCTTGTTGGAGTTAGTGCCCTCAGAGTCAATTATTGGATCACAGGCACGTGATTGCAATGATTGAGGGAGGACCTATCCCGGTAGGACAGTCTTACTCGAGATGATAGTATGCTATCTGGTTTATCTTTATCATCGTGTACTGCTTTAGGTGACCTGACATGTCGCTATTACACGTTGATAGAGCCCCTAGGATTCTTGCTTGACTACCAGCAGTATGATGGCGATCATATACGTGGGAGCTGGTGGTCTATAAGCACATCCTTAAAAGGTCCCTAGTCGTAGGAGTTTCGAGACAGGGCATCGATACTCCGTTAGTAGACTAGTGTATACAGTCGAGACCCCGACGAGGGGCGGTGGCCGGTCTCACAAGCCACTGGTGTCAGTTGGTTCACCTAAGATGTATACAGGTGCTCATTGGGTTATGAGTACACCGGACAGGACTCGCCGGGAACCTGCTAGTTGGTCTTATACCAGATGTCAGATAGCAGTTCCCTGGTGACATGTGTACAGGTTAGTTCATCGACCTGAGATCGTCATTTGTCTCGTGTGAGTTCCCACTGTGCTTTGATTACTACCCTACCACGGCTCAAAGGAGTCGTGCAAACAGGTTTTAGTTGGGTACAGTCCCGAGCCACATGGAGGCAGTGAGCGGATCTGCAGGGGTTCGTCTCTCCCGGTATTGGGGGTGAGGTCGCGCTGTGTCTAGGAGAGCCATTACGCAAAGCCCTCGGCCGAGGCAGGAGATTTACTGGTAGGTATTCCAGTAGTATCTCAGGGCGTTCTGGGCTACGCTCCGACACGACTTGTACCGCTTTTGGGGGTCTGACTTTCACCAACCCCCTAGGCCCGCCATGCGATGCTCATAGACGAACGGACTGGACTGTACGGATATTGTCACTGACAGGCTCAGTTGGGTGTCGGGGTGAGCTTCCTCATCGACGTCCCATTTGGTCAATACCTGGTGGCCCGTCACGTATTGGCTTATACCTCTGACGTGCTAGTGGTTAAATCCACAGCCAAGGTATTGACGAGTCTTTAGAGTCCACCACACTCAGTTTCAGTTACTCAAGTTTCGGGCGAAACGCTGTAGAGGTCGTATGGAGATATGGCAGGGTCCGATCAGATACGTGCGGTATTGCACGGATCAGGATTGGACAGTTTTGTACTAGTTGCCGTATAGTTATATGGCAGGGTTCGATCTGATACGTGCGGTATTGCACGCATCAGGATCGAACGGATTTTACTAGCCGGCTTTGGCTTAAGCCGGTCCTAGTCTAGTACAGTGTAGATTTTGTCTCTTTGCATTTGTGTTCAGTGGGAATACAAATGCGGGCATGTATTTGCAGTAGTGGGGTTTTCCCGTATTTTATTACGGGATCAGTTTTTCTGAAGTTGCCAGTTCGCATTCTGTTCCGGCCGGTTTTCCTTCATTCCTTCTCGGTCGGACTTTCTTGATGGAGGGTGTTAATTGCAAGTTTGCAATTAACATCTAGTGGAGGGCTTTCTTGCATATGTTGCATTATGATGAGACTTGCTTCATGATGATATTCTATTTTGGTCTCATCCTTGCTTTTCATTTGATGGTTTGATTTGTGAGTTGAAAAGAGTATTGAGAGTGACCTTTATCTTTGCATTATCATTTCTTTTTCACAATATGATAAATGGAGAGTTTTTCTTTTCTCTCTCCAATTTCATTCCTTCTTTGAGAGGGCCGGCCACTATTCAAGAGAGAAGAGGGGTTTTCATTTTGGGTGAGAAAAAGCTTCATATCATATTTTCATGCTACCAAAATGAAAAAGGACATTCCTTTAGTTGCTTTCTTCTCCTCCTCCCATTCTTTCTCCATGGCAACTTCAAGAACCCTAAAGAGACAAGTTCACTACACTATTCTATAGCAAGCCTTGGACGCGTCGGCTAGCCAACTTCGCGCCCGAGTTGCCTCGGTCAAGAGGCGGGAGCCCGTAAAAGATTCCGGCTACATGGTGCCCTTTCCGACGAGCGAGGAGGTGACGGAGATTCCGCGGGAGATCGGAGTGGAGACGAAGACCGAAGGACACGGATCGCTCGGTATACTTCTCACCCTATCTCTTTAGTTAGCTAGCATAGGTTAATGGTTTCGATCCGGGTAATTGTCCGCGGTAGCGCCGTTTTGCAAAGTTCGCAAAATTTTTTATTCCGCATTTTGGCCTCGAGAAAGAGGCCGGGGCGCTGCCGTGGCGCAACATGGATTCAGAGCCACGCCGTTAACCTACCTAGCTTGCTCTAGTATGTTTAGTGCTCGATCGAACGAAAATCCCCAAAAACCGTATTTTGTGCACATGTGTTCTCTGTTAAAATTTTTTGAGCTCCTAAAATTTTTCAGGTTGTTTCAGAGGCATGTACAAGCAATTATAAGAAATCTGGGAAAATACGATCCACTCATTCCATACTTCGACCGCGGAAGCGCGGCCAAACCCCTGGTTTGGCCGCGCTTGCGCGGCGGAAATAGGGAATTGTGGCACCATATTTTCCCAGTAAGCTTATCAGTTGGAAATAGGGCTTTTGGGATATTTTATTTGGGCCCAGTTTTTCTGTAAGTGCTACAGTAGTTTTTGGGGCCCACTTTGATATATTTGTTCGATCGGATATTTTAAACATGCCAGTTCACAGTTTTTACATTATATCTGCGACCGTGAATGTCACTCGATCGGTAAATCCGGTCTAACTGCTATAGCCCGGTTAGACGGATTTGCGAGCGTGACTTTCACGTTGATGTTTTATGTTTATGCTGTGATGTTGCGGATCGGTCGTGGGGGATAGCCTGGCTGCAATGCTAGTACAGTTTTGATGTATTATGTACATTTGATATTGCGGGGCGAGCGTCCGACATGTGGACTGCCGTCACTGCCTGTCTGTATTATTCTTTTGGGGCACGACCTGGTTGCGGTCGATGTACCCGGTGTATGTATATTTTACTTTCTGTACTAGGATTACCCCGCGGAGGGGTGCACGGATAGCCGGGTTCTGGAGGGCAACAAGCCCGCATCTCATGGCATTGAGACGGAGGGGGCTTCACTCTGGGATTGGCGGGCTATTCGCCGCACTCGTAGGGGGTACAGGTTGACCCAGGAGGGGTGCCCAAGTTACCGGATTCCGTGAAGTGCTGGGTGGTCCATTCACGGTACTGAAGGGGGCTGCCTCGCTTCAGGTTTTGGCGGGTGACTTGCCGTGCCCGTAGGGGTCTAGGATTTCATTGCACAGGCTATCCACACGACCAGGGGAACGTCGGGTTTCAGCAGCGGCTCTGTGAAACCCGGGGTTTCCAGATATCTGTATTGTTCTATGTTGCTTTACATTTCTGTGTTGTTGCATTCTATTCACGCCTTGAGCGAAATACTATATATTGGTATATATATTAGTAGACGTTGTATATGTTTTACATCCGCGCTAGTCCAGTCCCCGCTCTGCCGTTAGTTAGCTAACCTAACGGGTGATGACGGGACCCAGTGGCGAATGCGGATGGCATATACGTACGTCAGTATATTTTCGTTCTTTGTGGTGTGATCAATTGATGGGACTGCATTGATTCGGATCAATGCAAGATAAACAAACCTAATCTGATGTTGTTGGAACACTTTTTCAAAAAGCTGTTATTGCAAGGACGTTCACTTTTGTTTTGCATCGAGGTATTCATTTGGAATATCCTGCTCCTCAGTCGACGAGGCAAGGGCCGAGATCCCTTCACCGGGAGTGACCCCTTGGACAGAAGTTTGCGTCAGGGCAATAGCTTCACTATAGCCGATTACTTTTGCTTTGCATCGTGGTATTCAGTTGGAATATCCTGCACCTCATTCTACGGGGAAAGAGCCGAGATCCCTTCACCGGGAGTGACCTCTTTAGTAAAGGTTTTCGTCACTATATTTTATAAAAGGCTATGCAGTTCCTTCAACGATATCAAGTTCATTACGTTAAAGGTTTTTCGCCAAAAACCATTCGTAGCCCTCCGTCATTTCTTATGGGTATTATTTAGTATTCGTGCTGCGTTTGTTGACTCCGTCAAGGCGTAGTGTACGGTAGCTAAGTGGTACTTGTTTGTCGCATAAGTGGGATTGGTTAGGACAGTCGTGCGGCCTTGTTGACTCCGTCAAGGGCACGTACGGGTGGGTTTAATGCAATCCAGATAATGACGGGTTGAACTTGACTAGGACTCTTTGATTTGTTGACTCCGTCAAGGTCACTTGAGTCCTAGGGGTAAAAATCACATCGGGAGTTTCAAAAGAACTGAAACTTGCCAGGCATGCGCATACCTTCTGGAGTGTGGTGACGTGAGTGGATTCCGTCACGTTATCATGCGGTGATAGTTGGATCCCGATTTCCACTGATGAGTTGGTTTACTCCTCGGGTGATCCCCGACTAATTCTTCTTTCAGGTTTGGAGGAGAATTTGAGGTACAGTGGGAGGTTTCCAGATTAGACAAAGTGATAACCATTCTGATCTAGGTTAGAGTGCACGCTGAGTGTTTCTTTTCTCTCTCTCTGGCAGCGACCATTGACCCGACCCTGGACTATGACTCAGTGACCAAGTTGACCGAACCTTCTTAACACTGGCTTTTGGATTGTCAGAGTTGCAGACCTCATTGCCACTCCTACTTTTACCCTTTTCTCCAGGACACCCCGTATTACTACGAACGTCCACTTCCATTGGACAAAACCATCGTATGGTTAGATACGAACTCGAAGGACTTCGAGGATGGTTTCTGGTTCTGGAGAAAACGGATAGGATTATTCAGTTGTCTTTACTTTTCACCTTCTCTCAGATTGCGAGTACTCCTTGGTTTAGGAGTAGTACACCTATTACGCAAATTGGATAGTCTTCTTCCAAACCTTAGGCTGGTGCCGAACGGTGGGGAATGAAGAAAACCAATTAGCATAATGAAGGTGTGCAGAAGGTATTAAGTCAAGACAAAGTAAGGGATTAGTAGGAGGGCAAAGTAAATTGCAACTGATATTCACGACCAAACCAAGTATTTCTTCGCCAATCCTAAATCACCTTTGTATTTCTCCAGGACACTCCGTATCACTACGAAGATCCCATTTTATTGGATAATCCATCGTATGGTTATATACGAACTCGAAAGGAACTTGTTCCAGTTCGGGGATGGATCCTGGTTCAGGAGAAATAGGAATAAAGTACATTCAGGTGTCTTTTATCTTCACCTTCTCTCGCGTTGCGAGTGCTCCTAGGATTAGGACAGTACACCCTTTATGCTTTTCGGATAGTCTTCTTCCAAACCATAGGCTGGTGCCGAACAGTAGGGAAAGAAGAAAACCATTTGGCCTAAAGGGGTGTGCAGACGGTATTGACTAAAGACATATAAAGGGATTTGGAGAGGTGGCAAAGAATTATACGGTTATAGTTGTGAATCTGGATAATGGTAGAGGCATTACTAGGAATACCAGGATACCCCAACGAAACATTTCAATGTTTCAGTTTCACTGTGTACTGTTAATGGAAAACTGATTTCCCAGTTAGACACTTGCTCCAGGGTATGTATTTACCAGGTTGGATTCTCACATCTGTATGGTTTTACAGATGCTGAGTGGGAGTAAGTTATTGGGAATTGGGTGATCATCCTCATTATATCGGGATTCGTTGTAATCGGTGATATTTGAGGAAGTCACCTGGGTTGTTTGCCGGTCGGCAAATATTTGGTTTTGAATATCCGCTGTTGTGCACCAATTTCAAATTGATATATCTGTACGTCTATTTTCATAGAGTGAGATATACCTTTTGATATTATGTCGATGACATTTACCTATATCAGTGGATGGTTAGGTAAGGAGCATTAAACAGCGGTGTAATTCTTCTTAACCATAAGTACAGTTTTCAACCTACGACACACAGTGAAAGAGTTGTTAGACTCAGCGGACTTATACAGAGTATTGTATGTTGTCCAGTGTCCATTAGGACAGAGGGGTTGGTCCTCGTACTATATTCTGTTTACTTTTAACTTCTCCAGTTCTTAGACATGTGTTTCGTGGAAACACAGGGTCTAAGTTTTGAGGAGTTATAGGTATTTGAATAGAGTAGAGAACCAGGTATAGCAAGTATCGGGATTCTTCAAAGTGATCGAAGATGTAGATACTTGCGTATGGTATTCAGTTGATAGTAATGATAAAGAGAAATTGCTTCTTTTTCAGGTTACTCATAATTGGAAGCATTCCTAAGTTGAGTAACGCTGATCGGCCTCCTTCCATTTAGTTGACATGCACTGGAGACAGCTGCATGATTTGAATCTGGTTCAATTGAATCAGTGCCTCTGTTTCTATATTGGATATAGAACAGTTCATATCTTAACGATGTTAAGGTACGGGGAGTTGTCCGGCTTATGCTTAAAACCAGACTCCGGATAACTCAAGGCACGTTTCTGTAATGGCTGTTTGTGGGTTGACCCAGGCTATGACGAGGGTTGATTTTCTACCATCTGGCAGATCAATAGAAATATTGTTCAAGACTCGCCACAGTTTTATTAAAAATGGATTTTTTCAGAAAAAGTAGTGGGAGTATGGTAGAACTGGAAGTGATTCCAGAACCACAAACGATTACTGAAGATTTGATAAGGAACCTAAAGATTCAATCTGTTTTGACATTCCATTGGCCACTCCGCAGATACGGTGGGTAACTTCAGGCACCCGAGAGGTACTACGGTAGCCTCAAGGACGGTGACAGGGAAGTTCTTGTTTACCCACAATTACCATTGCTGTTGTTCCAGGCTGCGAGACCCGGCGGGAGGATGAGTACAGCGTCGTTCTAAACTAGTTTTAGAAGTGTACGTCTATATGACTCTGCCAGAGGGTTGTCGTAGTCAGTGGGAGCAGTGGAAGCATTGGTGGACATCAGGCTTATGTCTATTTATAGACTAAAGCAGATGTAGCAGAGATAGATCATCCATTTCTGATGTGACAGTCATAGGTTTGACTTCATCAGAATAGGGGATGGATCTGTTGAGAAGGTAGTAGGGTGTGATATCCTGATATTTGGATGACATACACAGAATAGGAAAAGAAACTCCTATACTACAATCGGTTATACTTTGGTCGTCACACAGTGGTTTCTCCACACAGAACTTGGATATTTTATCAGACATACTGGTTACTAGATCTATGGTTTTAGATCTAGATTTGGGTGGTTTCCCAATCTGGGTACCTTGACAGCATTCTATGAGTATTTAGAATGGTCGACTCCTGGCACGGTAGTGTACCTGCAGGTAATGGAGTCACCCTCTCTAAAGGTGTCTTATAGACTAAAGGGGAGAGGGATACTCATGATTGGCAGATCACTTGCTTAGGCAATTGAGTCAATCATGAGATGTCAAGTACCACACCAGATGTTGTTCTTGCACTAGATGCAATAAGTTGATATTGATCCAATCCTGGAGAAACAGTCGGAAGCAGTGTTAGAACATAAGTGGATGTTCTAGGGATATGATAACGACAGCCTCATTTGGGAGACAGTTATCATTCCAGGCTTCCAAGGTGACGTGGACAACAAGGAGGTTGTCAGAGTTATAGATTTTCCTTCTGACGAGGGGCAGTATTTTGGACAGGTGGTCCAAGGCAATACTGAGGGAGGCATGGCGCAGGATACTGATTAAGTTCAGTTGTTGATACAGTCTAAGAAGTTTGGATTTGGAGTTCATTTATGAGCTAGGTCCCATCAGACATCCAGACATTCTAAGACAGGTATTGCTCATTTCGGGAGATGGCTTTCTCCACGAACATAAGATATAGAGAGACGCAGAAAGAAACATCACTGCGGATCCACTCACTGAGGCTATTCCTCGAACGCAATAGTTTCGCAAACAGGTTTTGTGAGACTGACTAGTAGAGGAGTTGGGTGTTCGGTATCACACGGGCTGTGAGTATGCGACATCGCAATAATTAGCCTTGAGTGCAAGTGGGAGATTGTTGGAGTTAGTGCCCTCAGAGTCAATTATTGGATCACAGGCACGTGATTGCAATGATTGAGGGAGGACCTATCCCGGTAGGACAGTCTTACTCGAGATGATAGTATGCTATCTGGTTTATCTTTATCATCGTGTACTGCTTTAGGTGACCTGACATGTCGCTATTACACGTTGATAGAGCCCCTAGGATTCTTGCTTGACTACCAGCAGTATGATGGCGATCATATACGTGGGAGCTGGTGGTCTATAAGCACATCCTTAAAAGGTCCCTAGTCGTAGGAGTTTCGAGACAGGGCATCGATACTCCGTTAGTAGACTAGTGTATACAGTCGAGACCCCGACGAGGGGCGGTGGCCGGTCTCACAAGCCACTGGTGTCAGTTGGTTCACCTAAGATGTATACAGGTGCTCATTGGGTTATGAGTACACCGGACAGGACTCGCCGGGAACCTGCTAGTTGGTCTTATACCAGATGTCAGATAGCAGTTCCCTGGTGACATGTGTACAGGTTAGTTCATCGACCTGAGATCGTCATTTGTCTCGTGTGAGTTCCCACTGTGCTTTGATTACTACCCTACCACGGCTCAAAGGAGTCGTGCAAACAGGTTTTAGTTGGGTACAGTCCCGAGCCACATGGAGGCAGTGAGCGGATCTGCAGGGGTTCGTCTCTCCCGGTATTGGGGGTGAGGTCGCGCTGTGTCTAGGAGAGCCATTACGCAAAGCCCTCGGCCGAGGCAGGAGATTTACTGGTAGGTATTCCAGTAGTATCTCAGGGCGTTCTGGGCTACGCTCCGACACGACTTGTACCGCTTTTGGGGGTCTGACTTTCACCAACCCCCTAGGCCCGCCATGCGATGCTCATAGACGAACGGACCGGACTGTACGGATATTGTCACTGACAGGCTCAGTTGGGTGTCGGGGTGAGCTTCCTCATCGACGTCCCATTTGGTCAATACCTGGTGGCCCGTCACGTATTGGCTTATACCTCTGACGTGCTAGTGGTTAAATCCACAGCCAAGGTATTGACGAGTCTTTAGAGTCCACCACACTCAGTTTCAGTTACTCAAGTTTCGGGCGAAACGCTGTAGAGGCCGTATGGAGATATGGCAGGGTCCGATCAGATACGTGCGGTATTGCACGGATCAGGATTGGACAGTTTTGTACTAGTTGCCGTATAGTTATATGGCAGGGTTCGATCTGATACGTGCGGTATTGCACGCATCAGGATCGAACGGATTTTACTAGCCGGCTTTGGCTTAAGCCGGTCCTAGTCTAGTACAGTGTAGATTTTGTCTCTTTGCATTTGTGTTCAGTGGGAATACAAATGCGGGCATGTATTTGCAGTAGTGGGGTTTTCCCGTATTTTATTACGGGATCAGTTTTTCTGAAGTTGCCAGTTCGCATTCTGTTCCGGCCGGTTTTCCTTCATTCCTTCTCGGTCGGACTTTCTTGATGGAGGGTGTTAATTGCAAGTTTGCAATTAACATCTAGTGGAGGGCTTTCTTGCATATGTTGCATTATGATGAGACTTGCTTCATGATGATATTCTATTTTGGTCTCATCCTTGCTTTTCATTTGATGGTTTGATTTGTGAGTTGAAAAGAGTATTGAGAGTGACCTTTATCTTTGCATTATCATTTCTTTTTCACAATATGATAAATGGAGAGTTTTTCTTTTCTCTCTCCAATTTCATTCCTTCTTTGAGAGGGCCGGCCACTATTCAAGAGAGAAGAGGGGTTTTCATTTTGGGTGAGAAAAAGCTTCATATCATATTTTCATGCTACCAAAATGAAAAAGGACATTCCTTTAGTTGCTTTCTTCTCCTCCTCCCATTCTTTCTCCATGGCAACTTCAAGAACCCTAAAGAGACAAGTTCACTACACTATTCTATAGCAAGCCTTGGACGCGTCGGCTAGCCAACTTCGCGCCCGAGTTGCCTCGGTCAAGAGGCGGGAGCCCGTAAAAGATTCCGGCTACGTGGTGCCCTTTCCGACGAGCGAGGAGGTGACGGAGATTCCGCGGGAGATCGGAGTGGAGACGAAGACCGAAGGACACGGATCGCTCGGTATACTTCTCACCCTATCTCTTTAGTTAGCTAGCATAGGTTAATGGTTTCGATCCGGGTAATTGTCCGCGGTAGCGCCGTTTTGCAAAGTTCGCAAAATTTTTTATTCCGCATTTTGGCCTCGAGAAAGAGGCCGGGGCGCTGCCGTGGCGCAACAACCCTTACTCTATACCACCTTCTTGTATATACAAGGTTCATCTACCTTTTTAATGAAGTCAAACTCTTTGACTGCCATATCAAAACAGATGTTCCAACTCCGCGATGCGTGCTTTAATCCTGATGGACTTAAGTATAGCTACTGGAGAAAAGGTTTCATCATAATCCACACCTGGTTATTGACGAAAACCTTTTACTACAAGTCTAGCTTTAAAAGTCTCAACTTTTCTATCTACATCAAGAATCTTCTCAAGATCCATTTTCTCCTGATGGGTTTTACTCCTTCAGGTGCAACATTCAAAGTCATACTTTGTTGGTGTACATGGATTCCATCTTTGATTGCATAGCATTCAGCCATTTCATAGAGTCCCCATTCATGATGGCCTGTCGGAACCTGGTTGGGTCATCATCTACCATGATGCAATCCTCGCTCCTACCGTCACTGAGAAAACCGTAGTATCACTCAGGTGGATGAGGAACCCTACCAGATTCGCGGAGAGGCTAAGGTTCATTAGAGATTATTGATCCTTTGGTTTCACCAAATCATCAGCTGTTAGTTTGTCTAGCTGGAACTCCTTCCAGTTCTACCTCATGACCACTAATTTCTTCATAAGAAATTCTTTTTCTAAAAAAGGTGGCATGCTGAGAAACAAAACACTTTTTGCTCCTCAGTTAGGTAGAAGATATTCCTTTGCAAATGTTCGGGATATCCAACAAACTTACAGGACTGACCTTGCCTCGAGTTTGTCCGTATTTTGTCTTTCAACATAGGCCGGACAACCCCATATCTTAACTCGTTTAAGACATGGTCTCTTCCCATACCATATCTCATATGTAGTGGTAGGCGCTGATTTGGATAGAACCCCATTCAATAGGTATGCAGCTTCTCAAGTGCATAACTCCAAAAAGGAAACAAGCAACTCAGCTATACTCATCATAGAGCGCACCATATCTAATACGGTGTGATACCTCCGCCCCAATACACCATTGTGTTGTAGTGTACTCGAAGGAGTAAGCTGAAAGAGAATCCTATTCTCTTTTTAGAAAATCCAGGAATTCCATGCCCAAGTATTCGCCTCCTCGATCACATCGAAGGACTTTAATACTTCTACCTGTCTGGTTCTCAACTTCAACTTTATATTCGTTGAATTTCTCAAAAGTCTCAGACCTGTGTTTCAATAGGAACTATAGGGTTCCCCAACACGACAACAAGGTTTCGGGAGACATCGTCCATGCCATTTTCAAAAAATTGCCATGCTAAACAACCCTAATCTTAGAATCTTTAACTAGAGATTTAGACAATAGCAAATGTAAACTACTTTACATCAAGAGAACAAGAATACAACCATTGTAGACCGGTCCTTTTCTTCACTTGCTCCGTGTAGTAGTCCTGCGACTCCACCGGCATCTCTTGAGACGTTGAACAAGCTTCCTCCGATGACCTTCGTGCCAAAGATGATCCACGCGAAGTCCCTCCAACTCAAGCTACCTTTACACTAAACTTTTTAGTGTATGAAACATGCTTCACTCGATCGCTAGTCAAGTGTAGGATGGTGAAGTAGGGGATGTTAAGAGCTCACAAGTTTGTGTTCAAGCTTCATGATTCACATCACATGTGGGGGTTGAAGCTTGAACCATGACATGAGGAGGAAGAAGAAGTTAGAGAGCAACCATGGGAGCAACTCAAGAAAATTGGCTAAGTTTTGAGAATGAGCTTGAATGAATAGCAACACTTGACCCCTCACCCATTCAAGAATGAAATTATATAATATAATATTGCAACCATAATTGAATAGTGAGTCAAGATGAATAAACAAAAGTAAATCCCATGCTTTCACTTTCCACGTTATTTCTATTTTCACAAAATAGAAATTCAAATGCCGTGCTTCATTATATATATATATATAATGAAGAATAATTAGTGAGCTAATGATATTAGTTAAGATATAATTATATCACATATAATATATATCACATTATTAAATCAACACTTGATTTAATAATTCGGTTATATCACATATGACCGACTAATATCATTTATTTGTATATCACATTATCAAATCAACACTTGATTCGACAATCTGGTTGTATCACATATAACCGAACCGATAACAGATGACTGCCAGATTACAATACGGTATCACATACTCGTATTTAATCAGGCCCACACACATATCACATATGTGTCCTACTTCGTTTCGCTTGAACCAGGGAACTTCTGTGTAAGACTTTAAAGACTCATCAATACGCCAGCAGTAGGGGATAATCACATCAGTCACCTACAAGCCGTCAGCGGTACTAGATGGACGTAACGGCTACCTGGGTATTGAGCGATATGAAGATCAACAAGCAAGCCTATCCACAGTCTCCATGAAGCCTATCAGAAAAACTACCGTACAGTCCGGTTTCTCCATCTGATATGTCGTATATCATGTCTAGGGGTAGAAATCGTCAGGCCCCAGTAACATGATATATCATGCCAATGTCTGGCCTATAACGGTTCGAGAAACTACTGATAACAGTTATCAGTAAATCTCCGCAGCAGCCCTGGCCAGGACTTCTAGTTATAGCTAATCGAGCATAGCGAAACATCAACCCCCAATACCGGGAGAGACGAAACCCTCCTATCGCTCATTTCCTCCATGTGATTCGGAACTGTACCCAAAATCTACATTTTTGCACAACTCCACTTGAGCGGGTAGGGAGGAAATCAAAGCACGATGGGACCCATACAAGACTCTATGACGATCTCGGGTCTACAGACTAACCTGTACTAGTGTTACTAGAGGATTGCTATCTGACGATAGATATACTACTAAATAGGAGTCCTCAGCAAGTCCTGTTCAGTGTACCCAATCTCCACTGAGCACCCATATACCATATCTGATGTCAAACACCAATGGATGTGGGATCATCCATCGCCCATCATATGGGTCAAGAAGCGTATACACTAGTCTACTCTGGAATATCGATGCCCTGTCTCGATATTCCCTCGACTAGGAACAATTAAAGAATGTACTTGTGAACTACCCTGGACCCACTAGTATGATCTCCATCATAGTCCTGGCAGTCAAGTATATATCCTAAGGGCTTTATCAACATGTGAGAGCAAGACAGTATCACAATACAAGTCTACATGTTAAGACAAAGAACAACCAGATAGCATACTATCATGTCGAGCAAGAAATTCCTCTTTCTATATGTCCAAACATCCACTATAATATACATCAAATGTACAATAATGGCCTCTAGGGCATACATATAACTAACAATCTCCCACTTGCACTAAAGCCATGTGTTGTAGTATCTCATAGCCAACATCCCAAAAAGTCTCTCAAATTGTATCTGGGGGAGGGTCTTTGTGAGTGGATCCGCTACGTTGTCCTTCGTGTCAAGACCTCGATCTCCCGATGATCAACGATCTCCCAGATCAAGTGATACCGCCTCAGAATATGTCTGGATCTCTGATAGGACCTGGGTTCCTTGGCCAAAGCCACCGCTCCATTGTTATCACAATACACAGGTATTGGATGCTCAATTGATGGAACCACACCAAGCTCAGTAATGAACTTCTTCATCTAGACATCTTCTTTGGCAGCATCATTGGTGTAACGTTTTAGAAATCGTTATGCGAATTTTTCCGTTTTAGGGTAAAATTTTCGTTATTTTCCGTTTTAACCCGTCTGTGATCAAACGTCCATATAAACTTGCCGTCACCTAGTTTAGCTAAAATAAAGCTAGTGCGCAAGCTTTGGGGGTATATGAGACGTTTTGGTTCAAAAAGATTTTTCACTATTTTAATATTATTTTAATGCGGTATTTACATTTTGGGTTTGGGAAAATTCTCCAAAATTCGTATCTTTTCAAACAAATCAAGTTTAAGAAAAATCAAACCCTACTTATAATATCTAGATCTTTGTGTTGACTAAGGGAATTAAGTTTTAAAAGAAAAGAAAAGAATGGGAGAGGTGGCATGTGCATGCATATGCATTTATGTGCATTTATTGCAAGATTTAACTAGAACAATCCACACAAATCCCTCACCTTCCTCTCTTGGCCGACTTCTTCTCTCTTTCTTCTGCCCTTGATCAATTCTTTTCCATTTGCAACAATTCCAAATCAATAAATCTCCAAAATTCCCAAAATAAATCACAAAAATATATCAAGTCTTGCTTTTTGCCTCTTTGATCACTTGGAGCTAGGAAAGCTAGGATCTTTGAGTTCTTGAGGATAGGTAATGATCCCTATCTGTTCTTTATTTAGTTTTTGTGTTGTGTAGACTTTCAGTTTCAGTTTAGATAGTGTTAAGCTAAGTTTTGTGCATAATATCGTATTTTTAGTGTCGATTTGTGATATTTGTGACTTGCTGTAACCCCGAGATTTTACTAGAAAACCAAATAATGTTGTTGTGTTGTACCAGTGACCATAGGCCTTCACCTGGAGCACGAACCCAAGGAGCTCGGACTCGGCCGGAGACAACTCGAAGGGGATCCGGCGACCCCGGCCGTGGGTTTGAGTTGGGGTTTGGGGTTTTTGAGGATAACTCTCTGCTTTGGTTTAGGTATGTTTGGTCTTGTTTAGTTGTTGAGTTTTCTCTGTATGCAAAATCTGGGATCACATAGGTAGTTTCTAGTGATACGACTACGCGCGATACGTTATCCGACACGGTCCGTGCACTTTGTGCTGATTTTGCTCTTGGGTTGGTTTCGTCGTGTCGCTACGTACGTTAGCCACAATACGAACACTTGGGAGTAGGTTTGGAGTTGGTGTGTCGGTAAAACATAGTTTGTATGTGTTTTTGGTCGTTTACTAATATATAATTGTGTTATCGTTGTGTTGTTTTAGGTTCGTAGCAGGGACTTCGGACGCTGCGAAGAAGGGGAAACAGGTGGTTGGATTTACTTAGCCAGGACGGTTGGTGGGTAGATTTAACTTCTACAGGGGAATCGCCCGCATGGCGTTATGCGTCTGGGCTAGAGATGTTATGTTTTGTCGCATATTCTATTGCATATATAGAGTTGCGCATACACACTACTGCTTAGTTATTGTTGTGCTTGGACTAGTATCCTTAGGACACTGCACTATTATTGACGGCTTATGTTGTACAAGCACTGATTGTATACTACACACACACCGTCAATAATTGCCATGACATGCACAACACCCTTATAGATATGATATTGTTTGGTTAGGGACATTGAGACATTGATTCATATTTCCTTATGCGTATGACATATAACATACCTGTAAGTCTACGGTAGCGTCCCGGCCATCTGTCCGAGGCCAAAATGCGGAAACGAAAACTTTTCTTAACTAAAAACCGGCACTATCGTATGCTTAAAACCCGGATCGAACCATTAACTTATAACTAGCAATTAGAGAAAGGGTTGGAAAGCTATACCGATCGATCCGTGTCCTTCGGTCTTTGGTCACCATCCCAAGCTCCTCGCGGCATCTCCGGTCTTGATCTCCTCGTCGGAATGGGCACCACATCTTCGAGTCTTTTTACGGGCTCCCGCTTCATCCGAAGCAACTCGGGTACGAAGTGTCCTAGCCAACGTGTCCAAGGTGATGTAGAGAATGTTTGTGATCATTTTGTCTCTTGCATCCATAAGATGGATGGAGGTTGAAGGTGTTGCCATTGATGGAAATGGTGAGCTAGAGGAGGAAGAAGAAGAAGAGGCTTTTTCTTTCTCATATGTGATATGATAAAATGAAAGATTTGGAACAAATAATACAAGAGCTAACTCTTTACATGGCTGCCCTCTCTCTCTCCATCTTTCATTTCACACTCTAATCCATCAATTAATATAACATGTTCACCAAAAAAGAGACCATGAGTCACCAATTTGAACATGCCACATTAATTGCTTCTCATGATCACTTAAGCTAACTATTTCCACCAAAGTCAACATTAACCCAAATGTTTACAACAATAAAAAGATACGGCAATATCTAAAGTAAACTCGTGACGGATCACAAGGATACCCCTCACCTGTATATACATACCTGCATCCGCATTCCGACCGAATGCGAATGCGATGAGACTAAAGTAATCCAACAAGTCTAATACTAGGATCCGGCTTAAACCAAAGCCCACTAGTATGATCCATCCGATCATGATCCGTGCACTACCGCACGTATAAGATCGAACCCTGCCATATATCATACGGCCTCTACAACGTTTCGCCAAAAACTTGAAAACTGTCTGTGGGGGACTCTAAAGACTCGTCAATTCATTGGCTGTGGATTTAACCACTAGCACGCCAGAGGTACTAGCCGTACGTAACGGGCCACCAGGTATTGACCAAAAGGGAGGTTGATGAGCGAACTCATCCTGACACCCTACTGAGCCTGTCAGTGACAATATTCGTACAGTCCGGTCCGTTCGTCTATGAGCATCGCATGTCGGGCCTAGGGGGTTGGTAAAAATCAGACCCCCAAAAGCGGTACAAGTCATGTCGGAGTGTAGCCCAGAACACCCTGAGATACTACTGGAATACCTACCAGTAAATCTCCTGCCTTGGCCAAGGACTTCGTGTAATGGCTCTCTTAGACACAGCGTAACCTCATCCCCAATACCGGGAGAGACGAACCCCTGCCGATCCGCTCACTGCCTCCATGTGGTTCGGGACTGTACCCAACTAAAACCTGTTTGCACGACTCCTTTGAGCCATGGTAGGGGAGTAATCAAAGCAAAGTGGGAACTTACATGAGACAAATGACGATCTCAGGTCGATGAACTAACCTATACACATGTCACCAGGGAGCTGCTATCCGACGTCAGGTATAATACCAACTAGCATGTTCCCGGCGAGTCCTGTCCGGTGTACTCATAACCCAATGTGCACCTATATACATCTTAGGTGAACCAACTAACACCAATGGCTTGTGAGACCGGCCATCGCCCCTCATCGGGGTCTCGACTGTATACACTAGTCTACTAATGGAGTATCGATGCCCAGTCTTGAAACTCCCACGACTAGGGACCACTTTAAGGATGTGCTTATAGACTACCCAACTCTCACGTATATGATCGCCATCATACTGCTGGTAGTCAAGTGAGAATCCTATGGGCTCTATCAACGTGCAATAGTGACCTGTAAGGTCACCTAAAGCAGTACATGATGATAAAGATAAACCATGGTAGCATACTATTCTCTATCAACGTGTAATAGTGAACTACAATGTCACCTAAAGCATGTACACGATGATAAAGACAAACCAGATAGTATACAAACCTCTCTAGTAAGACTGTCCAACCGGTATAGGTCCTCTTTCAATCATTGCAACCACATGCCTGTGATCCAATAATTGACTCTGAGGGCACTATATCCAACAATCTCCCACTTGCAGTCAAGGCTAATTATTGCGATGTCGCATACTCACAGCCCGTGTGATACCGAACACCCAACTGCTCTACTAATCAGTCTCACAAAGCCCGTTTGCGAAACTATTGTGTTCGAGGAATAGCCTCAGTGAGTGGATCTGCTTTGATGTTTCTTTCTATGTCTCTCTTTTTCTCAAGTTCGCGGAGAAAGCCATCTCCCGAAATGAGCAATACCTGTCTTAGAATATGTCTCGATATCTGATGGGACCTAGCTCATAAATGAACTCCAAATCCAAACTTCTTAGACTGTATCGTCAACTGAACTTAATCAGTATCCTGCGCCACACCTCCCTCAGTATCCGCTTGGACCACCTGTCAAAAATACTGCCCCTCGTCAGAGGGAAAACTATAACTCTGACAGTCACTTTGTCATCCAGGTCACCTTGGAAGCCTGGAATGATAACCGTCTCCCGAAGGAGGCCGTTGTTATCATATCCCTAGAACATCCACTTATATTCTAAAACTGCTTCCGGACGTTTCTCCAGGATAGGATTAATATCAACTTATTGCATCTAGTGCAAAAACAACGTCTGGTGTGGTACTTGACATCTCATGATTGACTCAATTGCCTAAGCAAGTGATCTGCCAATCATGCACATTCTTCTCCCCTTTAGTCTGTAAGACACCTTTACAGAGGGTGACTCCATCACTTGTAGGTACACTACCATGCCAGGAGTCGTCCATTCTAAAACACCTTTAGAATATGGTCTAAATACCCAGATTGGGAAACTTCCCAAATCTAGATCTAAAACCATAGATCTAGTAACCAGAATGTCTGATATAATATCCATATCTTATGTGGAGAAACCACTGTGTGACAACCAAAGTATAACCGATCGTAGTATAGGAATTTCACTTCCTACTCTGTGTATGTCATCCAAATACCAGGACATCATACCCCACTACCTTCTTAACAGATCCATCCCCTATTATGATGATGTCAAACCTATGACTGTCACATCAGAAATAGATGATCTATCTCCGCTATATCTACTTCAGTCCATAAATAGACATAAACTACTTGACCACTATGCTTCCGCTGCTCCCACTGCCTACGACAACCCTCTGGCAGAGTCATATACACATGCACTTATAAAGCTAGTTTAGAACGACACTATACTCATCCTCCAGCCGGGTCTCACAGTCTAGAACAACAGCAATGGCAAGTCTGGGTAAACAAGAACCTCCTTGTCACCATCTTTGAGCATACCGAAGTACCTCTCGAGTGCCTGAGGTTACCCACCATATTTGCGGAGTGGCCAATGGAATGTCAATCCAGATTGAATCTTTAGGTTCTTATCAAACTTTCAGTAATCGTTTGCGATTCTGGAATCACTTCCAGTTCTACCATACTCCCACTACTGTTTTCTGAAAAAATCCATTTTACTAAAACTGTGGCGAGTCAAGAATAATATCACTATTGATCTTCCAGATGGTAGAAAGTCAACCCTCGTCATAGCCCGGGTCAACTCACAAACAGCCATTACAGAAACGTACCTTGAGTTATCCAGAGTCTGGTTTTAAGCATAAGCCGGACAACTCCCCGTACCTTAACATTGTTAAGTTATAAATATTCTATATCCAATATAGAAGCAGAGGCACTGATTTAATTGGAACCAGATTCAAATCATGCAGCTGTCTCCAGTGCATGTCAACTAAATGGAGAGAGGCCGATCAGTATTACTCAACTTAGGAATACATCCAGATATGAGTAACCTGAAAGAGAAGCAAGTTCTCATAATCATTACTATTAACTGAATACCATACACAAGTATCTACATCTTCGATCACCTTGAAGAATCCTGATACTTGCAATACCTGGTTCTCTACTTTATTCATATACCTATAACTTCTCAAAACTTAGACCTTGCATTTCTACGAAACACGTGTCTAAGAACTAGAGAAGTCACAAGTAAACAGAATATAATACGAGTACCAACCCCTCTGTCCTCATGAACACTGGACAACATACAATACTTTGTATAAGTCCCCTGAGTCTAATAACTCATTCCCTGTGTGCCGTAGGTTGAAAAGTGTACTTATGGCTAAGAAGTATTACACCGCTGTTTAATGCTCCTTACCTAACCATCCACTGATATAGGTAAATGCCATAGACATAATTTCAAAAAGTTATATCTCACTTTATAAAAATAAACGTACAGATATATCAATTTGAAATTGGTGCATAATAACGGATATTCAAAACCAAATATTTGCCGTCCGGCAAACAACCCAGGAGATTTCCTCAAATAACACCAATTACAACGAATCCCGATATAATGAGGATGATCACCAAATTCCTAATAACTTACTCCTACTCATCATCTGTAACACCATACAGATGTGAGAATCAAACCTGGTAAATACATACCCTGGAGTAAGGGCTAATTGGGAAATCAGTTTTCTTTTAACAATACATAGTGAAACTGAAACATGTAAATGTTACGAAGGGGTATCCTGGTATTCATAGTAATGCCTCTTCCATTATTAGATTCACAACTGTAACCGTATATTTCTTTGCCATCTCTCCAAATCCCTTTATATGTCTTTTGTCATTACCTTCTGTACACCCCTTTAGGCAAAATAGTTTTCTTCCTTCCCTACCGTTCGGCACCAGCCTATGGTTTGGAAGAAGACTATCCAATAAGCATAATGGGTGTACTCTCCTAATCCTAGGAGTACTCGTAACCTGAGAGAAGGTGAAGATAAAAGACAACTGAATAAACCTTAATCCTATTTCTCCTGAACCAGAATCCATCCCCGAACTGGAACAAGTTCCTTCGAGTTCGTATATAACCATACGATGGAGTATCCAAATAACTGTGGATCTTCGTAGTGATACGGAGTGTCCTGGAGAAATACAAAGGTAGCGAAGTGGATACGAAGGGAAAAGGAAAGGCAAAAGCAACAAAGGTAGCGGGGAAGCTTGTGGGGAAAGAAGAGTGCTTTTACTGTCACAAAAGTGGACACTGGAAACAGGATTGCAAGGCTTGGAAGGCCAGAACCCAGGATCTGAAGCAAGTTGCGGCTTCAGCTTCAGGTGTGTATGTTATTGAAAACTGTCTATCAATAAACTCTACATCCTGGGTATTGGATACCGGATCAGGATCTCATATCTGTAATTCTTTGCAGGTGTTGAGAAAACGTAGAATTTTGAAGGCAGGTGACATGACCCTCAGAGTTGCAAACGGAGCTAGCATGGATGCTGATGCCGTTGGGGACTATCATCTGGGATTGTCAGATGGACACTTTTTGGTTTTGCGTAGTTGTTATTTTGTACCAAATGCAACCTGTAATATCATTTCTGTATCTTTATTATCTAAAGAAGGTTATGAATTTGCTATTGTAAGTAATGTAGTGAACATTCACCTTAATCAAGTTTTGATTGGGTCAGGTACATTAAACAACGGTATATACGTATTAAACCAACCTCAGATTTTCAATGTCCAGAATACACACAAAAGAAAGTCTCCAGAAATCAATAAAACTTTCTTATGGCATTATAGACTGGGTCACATCAATGAGAGAAGGTTGACTAAGTTACATACAGAAGGATATTTGGATCCGTTCGAATATCAATCGTATGCAACTTGTCAATCCTGTCTAAAAGGAAAGATGACAAAGACTACGTTCACTGGACACGGAGTTAGAGCGAGCGAGCTCTTGGGACTCGTACACAGCGACGTGTGCGGTCCAATGTCTACGCATGCACGAAGCGGTTATTCTTACTTCATTACTTTTACGGATGACTTTTCAAGGTACGGTTATGTCTTCTTAATGAAACATAAATCCGAGGCTTTTGAAAAATTCCAGGAATATAAGAATGAAGTAGAAAAACAAACAGGAAAAAGTATCAAGGCACTGAGATCTGATCGAGGTGGCGAATACTTGAGTGCCGAGTTCCTGGGTTACTTAAAAGAGAATGGAATTCTCTCTCAGCTTACTCCTCCATACACTCCGCAACATAACGGTGTATCGGAGAGACGGAACCGAACCCTATTGGATATGGTACGGTCCATGATGAGTAACGCTGAGTTGCCGCGATCGTTCTGGGGATATGCGCTAGAATCAGCTGCATACCTTTTGAACCGAGTTTCTACTAAGACTGTGCCTACTACACCATATCAGATGTGGTGTGGGAAGAGACCCTATCTTAATCACATTAAGACATGGGGATGTCTAGCTTTTGTCAAAAAGCAGCATGCGGACAAGCTCGAGGCACGCTCAGTACAGTGTAAGTTTGTGGGATATCCAAAGAACTCCAAGGGATATTTCTTCTATTGCGAAGAGGAACAAAAGGTTTTTGTTTCTCGCCATGCCCACTTTCTAGAACACCAGTTCATAGAATAGGAAATAAGTGGGAGCGCAATAGAACTGGAAGAAATTCCAGAACCACGAGCTATTACTGAAAGCTTAGTAGAACCAGAGGGTTCGAAAGATCAGGACATTCCCACGCCACTCCGCAGGAGTAGTAGGCAGTCTCATCCGCCCGAGAGATACTACGGTTTTCTCATTGACGGGGATAGAGAGGATTGCATCATAGATTGTGATGAGCCTACTAGCTTCCAGCAAGCCATTCAGAGCGTTGACTCGGTAAAATGGCTGGATGCAATGCGGACCGAAATGGAGTCCATGTACACCAACAAAGTATGGAAGTTGGACATTGCTCCAGATAGGGTAAAACCTGTAGGATGCAAGTGGATCTTCAAAAGGAAGATTGGTGTAGATGGACAGGTTGAGACCTATAAAGCTAGACTGGTTGCAAAGGGTTTTCGTCTGCGACTTGGTTTGGACTATGACGAAACCTTTTCTCCAGTAGCTATGCCGAAATCCATTCGGATCCTTCTTGCCATTGCTGCCTTCCACGATTATGAGATTTGGCAGATGGACGTAAAAACCGCTTTTCTAAATGGACATTTAGAGGAGTGTTTCTATATGGACCAGTCAGAGGGTTTCATTCAGAGTGGGAGCAGCGGAAAGGTGTGCAAGTTGCTTAAGTCCATTTATGGACTAAAGTAGGCATCGCGGAGTTGGAACATCTGTTTTGATGAGACGGTCAAGGGATTTGGCTTTATCAAAAATCTAGATGAACCATGCATCTATTGTAGATTTGTAGCGAGAGCTGTAGTATTCCTCGTTTTATACGTGGATGACATTCTCTTAATAGGAAATGACATTCCTATGCTACAATCTGTCAAAGGGTTCTTGTCACACAGGTTCTCCATGAAAGACCTGGGTGATGCCTCATACATTCTGGAGATCCGGATCAACTGTGACAGATCCAAGAGGATTTTAGGACTTTCACAGTCCAGGTACATCGACACCATACTGAAAAGATTCAGTATGGAAGATTCCAAGCGCGGTAATCTACCGGCTTGTCACGGGATCACCCTCTCCAAAGAGATGTCTCCCAAGACCGATTTGGAGAGGGATCGCATGTCTATTATACCCTACGCTTCTGCGGTAGGCTCTATAATGTATGCGATGTTGTGTACCAGACTAGATGTGGCTTATGCACTGAGTGTGGTAAGCAGGTATCAGTCAAACCCTGGGGAGAAACATTGGATAGCAGTAAAGAACATTCTCAAGTACCTGAGAAGGACTAAGGAGATGTTCTTGGTGTATGGCGGAAAAGACCTCCAGATTGAGGCCTTTGCTGACTCCAGCTTCCAGAGTGACAAGGATGATTCCAAGTCCATGTCGGGTTTTGTCTTTACCCTCAATGGAGGGGCGGTGTGTTGGAAGAGCTCCAAACAAGAAACCGTTGCTGACTCGACTATGGAAGCGGAATACATCGCTGCATCTGATGCCGCAAAAGAAGCTGTCTGGATGAGGAAGTTCTTGAAAGAACTTCAGGTGGTTCCGTCTATTGTTGATCCAATACCTCTGTATTGCGACAACAACAGGTCTATAGCTTTAGCGAAGGAACCCAGGTCCCATCAGAAATCCAGACACATCTTGAGGCGGTATCACCTGATCAGGGAGATCGTGGATCGCCAGGAGATCGAGGTTCGGAGGGTTGCTTCAGAAGATAACACTGCAGATCCATTCACGAAGGCCTTACCCCAGACTCAGTTCGAGCAGGTGATCGAGATGATAGGTCTTCGATACGCCAGTACATGGCCTTAGTGCAAGTGGGAGATTGTTAGTGTATATGCCCTAGAGGCCATTACTGTATCATACTAGTATGTATATTACTTGATGGAAGCTTGGGATATTCACAGTTGTATATATAATCTTGCTCGAAATGGTAGTATGCTACTTGGTTTGTCTCTGCTTTAATATGTGCATGTGTTTCTTTTAGCATATCGCTTATATACATATTAGTAGAGCCCTTAGGATCTTTGCTTGATTACCAGCGTTGTGATGGCGCTCACACTCGTGGGGGCTGGGTAATCCATAAGCACATCCTTATACAGGTCCATAGTCGTTGGACTATCGAGACAAGGCATCGATACTCCGGAGTAGACTAGCGTATACGCTTCTCATCCCAGCGTGGGAGACGGTCTGTGCCACAGCCGTCAGTACGTCGTACTTGAGATAGTATGCGGGTGCTCGTTAGGTTACGAGTACACTGGATAGGACTCGTCGGGAACTGTTGGTTGGTATTATACCTATCGTCAGTTATCAGTTCCCAGGTGACATGAGTATAGCTTAGTCCGCTGACTTGACACTGTCACTTCGCCTCGAGTGTGTTCCTACTGCACTTTGATTACTACCCTACCACGGCTCAAAGGAGTCGTGCAAACAGGTAGTTTTTGGGTGCAGTCCCGAAGCACTTGGAGGCAGTGACGGTTAGACAGGATTCGTCTCTCCCGGTATTGGGGGTTGACATCGCGCTGTGTCTAGGAGAGCCATTACACGAGTAGTCCCTAGCCAGGGCAAGCGAGATATACTGGTAGGTTTCCAGTGTTATCTCAGGGTGTTCTGGGCTACACTCCAACCCGACTTGTACCGCTATTAGGGGATTGACGTTTACCGCCCCTAGGCCCGCCATGCGATGTATCAGACGAATAGACCGGACTGTACGGAGACTGTCACATACAGGCTCAGTAGGAGTTCAGATGGGGTCACCTCGTCAGTCTTCTTATCGGCATCTACCTGGGGACCGTTACGTACAGCTAGTGCCGCTTGCGGTCTGTGGTTAAACCCACTGCCAGCGTAGTGTCGAGTCTTTAGAGTCCCACACAGAGAGCTATTCGCCTTTAGGCAAAATGAGTAGAGGTCGCATGGTTTTGCGACAGGGTTCGTTCACATACGCGCACTTGTGCACGTTTGCTGTCCGGACAGCTTATACTAGCGGGCTTTGGTTTAAGCCAGATCCTAGTATATGATTTGGGATTGGTTTTATCTTTTTGTATTCGTGTTCCTCGGATCACGAATACGGGTGCGTATGCACAGTTGCTTGAGACAGAGGGAGAGGACTTTGATTAGGGTTAATGACCATTGTCATTTTTATTAACCCTAATGCTTATGTGTGTATTATGGTTAATTGATATTAGTTTAATATAATTGTGCATGGTTATGGTTGTTGACCATTTCACATTCTTGACTTGTTGACCTAGGTTGACACTTTGACCATCATCATTTCATTTGGAAGATGCTCTTTGATCCTTGCAATTTGCATTAAAAATGAAATGATAATGGTCATGTCTTGATTAAGCCATGGCAATTATCTCACTAATTATCAATTCACAATAATTCACACATATATGTGAGAATGCTTCATATTTCTCACATTCTATCATATAGTTTCTCTCTCTTGCTCTTCCTCTTCCTCAAGCTCTCCCCTCTCATGTGTTGAGAAACACTTGAGCTTGAGAAAAACCATTCCATAGTAATCTCTACTCTCATCTAGGGTTCTAGGATTGGCACTTCTAGCACCCTAGTTACTTCTAGCTTGAAGTTGAAGCCAAAGGTTAAGGCTTTCGGGTGGATCCTTCTTCGACGTGAGAAGACGACAAAGGTGATCCCTTTCTACTACTCCAAGGAGCAAGGAGAGAAGGACTTAAAGCCCTAGGTATAACCATTCTACCTTTTAGCTAGTTTCTAGTTAGCTTTAGCTAGTTTTTGTTTAGCAAAGATCCGACTTTAGTTAGTCTATGTTGCCTAGCATGATAAAAATTCGATTTTTATTCCGTTTTCCGCCTCCCCGCAAGCACCGGGGTGGGCAACGTGGACTTACAGACTATCCAATTAGTATAATAGGTGTAACGTCCTAATCCAAGGAGCACTCGCAACCTGAGAGAAGGTAAAAGGAAAAGACAACTGAATAGTCCTATTCGTTTTCTCCAGAACCAGAAACCATCCTTGAATCTGGAACAAGTTCCTTCGAGTTCGTATATAACCATACGATGGTTTTATCCAATGCAAGTGGACGTTCGTAGTAATACGGGGTGTTCTAGAGAAAAGGGTAAAAGTAGGAGTGGCAATGAGGTATGCAACTCTGACAATCCAAAAGCCAGTGTTTTAAGAAAGTTCGGTCGACTTGGTCACTGAGCCATAGTCAAGGGTCGGGTCATGGTCGCTGCCAAAGAGAGAGAGAAAAGAAACACTCAACGTGCACTCTAACCTAGATCAGAATGGTTATCACTTTATCCAATCAGGAAACCTCCCACTGTAACATTAAATTCTTCTCCAAACCTGAAAGAAGAATTAGTCAAGATCATCCGAGGAGTAAACCAACTCATCAGTGGGAATCGGGATCCAACTATCATCACATGATAACGTGATGGAATCCACTCACGTTATCACACTCCAGAAGGTATGCGCATATCTGGCAAGTTTCAGTTTCTTTAGAAACTCCCTGAATTTTTACCCCTAGGACCCAAGTGACCTTGACTGAGCCAACATATCAAAGGATCCTAGTCAAGTTCAACCCGTCATTATCTTGATTGCATTAGACCCACCTGCACGAGTCCTTGACTGAGCCAAAATGACCGTATGACTGTCCTAATCAATCATATATCCATGAGACAGAAAAGTATTACAGAGCTACCGCACACTACGCCTCGGCTGAGCACGACATATGTAGCACGAATACTAAGCAAAACTAATCTAAAATGACGGAGGGCTACGACTGGTTTTTGGCGAAAAACCTTTAGCGTAATGAACTTGATATCGTTGAAGGAACCGGATAACTTTTTATAAAAATATAGTGGCGAAAACCTTTGCTAAAGAGGTCACTCCCGGTGAAGAGATCTCGGCTCTTTCCCCGTAGAATGAGGTGTAGGATATTCCAACTGAATACTACGATGCAAAGAAAAAAGTAATCGGCTATAGTGAAGTTATTACCCTGACGCAAAATTCTGTCCAAGGGGTCACTCCCGGTGAAGGGATCTCAGCCCTTGTCTCGTCGACTGAAGTGCTGGATATTCATAACCGAATACCACTGTGCAAAACAAAAGAGAACGTCCTTGGAATAACAGCCGTTTGAAAAGTGTTCTAACAACATCAGAATAGGTTTGTTTAGCTTGTATTGATCCGAATCAATGCAGTCCCATCAATTGATCACACCACAAAAGAACGAAAATATGATGTACGTATATGCCATCCGCATTCGCCACTGGGTCCCGTCATCACCCGTTAGGTTACTTAACTAACGACAGAGCGGGGACTGGACTAGCGCGGGGGTAAAACATATACAACATCTACTAGTATATATATCAATATATAATAATCGCTCAAGGCGTGATAAAAATGCAACATCACAGAAATGTAATAAGCATCACAGAACAATACAGATAGTCTGGGATCCCCGGGTTTCATAGAGCCGCTACTGAAACCCGACGTTCCCCTGGTCGTGTGGATAGCCTGTGCAATGAAATACTAGACCCCTACGGGCGCGGCAAGTTACCTGCCAAAACCTGAAGCAAGGCAGCCCCCTTCAACAACGTGAATGGACCACCCAGCACTTCATGGAATCCGGTAACTTGAGCACCCCTCCTTGGGTCAACCTATACCCCCTACGAGTGCGGCGAATAGCCCGCCAATTCTAGAGTCAAGCCCCCTCCGTCTCAAAGCCATGAGATGCGGGCTCGTTGCCCTCTAGAACCTGGCTATGCGTGCACCCCACCGTGGGGTAATCCTAGTTTAGAAAGTAAAATATACAACGGGTACATCGACCTCAGCCCGGTCGTGCCCCAAAAGAATAATATACAAACAGGCAGTGACGGCAGTCCACATGTCGGACGCTCGTCCCGCAATATCAAATGTATAAATACAACCAAACTGTACTAACATTGCACCCAGGCTATCCACCACGACAAATCCGCAACATCACAGCACAACACAGAACATCAACGTGAATGTCACGTTCGTAAATCCGTCTAAAAGAACTATAGCAATTAGACAAGATTTACCAATCAAATGACATTCACGGTCGCAGATATAATGTAAATACTGTGAACTAACATGTTTAAAATTTTCGATCGACAAAATTTCCCGAAGTGGGCCCCAAGTACAATACCCAGTACTCAGACAAATCTGGGCCCAAACAAAAAATACCAGAAACTCTATTTCCAAGTCAGAGAGCACCTCAGAAAATTTGGTGCACTGTGGCTACAGTACTGCGGCGGATCCACGGTCAAAACGTGGGTACGGCCGCGGTTCCGCCGCGCTACAGTGAAATCATGCTACCAATTTTCTGCAGCGTTTTTAGAAAAGCTTGCCTGATTTTCTGCAATACTCAAAATAATTTTTCGACGACAAAAAAAATTCGACAGAAACTCAGAATTTGGAAATGCAGTTTTTGGAAATTTCGTCCGTTCGAAGTTCTAAACACGTTAAAGCAAGCTAGTAAAGGTTAATGGCGTGGCTCTGATACCATGTAAGTCTACGGTAGCGCCTCGGCCGTCTGTCCGAGCCCAAAATGCGGAAACGAAAACTTTTCTTAACTAGAAACTGGCGCTATCGTATGCTTAAAACCCAGATCGAACCATTAACCTATAACTAGCAACTAGAGAAAGGGTTGGAAAGCTATACCGATCGATCCGTGCCCTTCGGTCTTTGGCCACCATCCCAAGCTCCTCACGGCATCTCCGGTCTTGATCTCCTTGTCGGAAAGGGCACTACATCTTCGAGTCTTTTTACAGGCTCCCGCTTCATCCGAAGCAACTCGGGCACGAAGTGTGCTAGCCGACGTGTCCAAGATGATGTAGAGAATGTTTGTGATCACTTTGTCTCTTGCATCCATGAGATGGATGGAGGTTGAAGGTGTTGCCATTGATGGAAATGGTGAGCTAGAGGAGGAAGAAGAAGAAGAGGCTTTTTCTTTCTCATGTGTGATATGATAAAATGAGAGAGTTGGAACAAATAATACAAGAGCTAACTCTTTACATGGCTGCCCTCTCTCTCTCTCTCCATCTTTCATTTCACACTCTAATCCATCAATTAACATGACATGTTCACCAAAAAAGAGACCATGAGTCACCAATTTGAACATGCCACATTAATTGCTTCTCATGATCACTTAAGCTCACTATTTCCACCAAAGTAAACATTAACCCAAATGTTTACAACAATAAAAGGATACGACAACATCTAAAGTAAACTCGTGACGGATCACAAGGATACCCCTCACCTGTATATACATACCTGCATTCGCATTCCGACCGAATGCGAATGCGATGAGACTAAAATAATCAAACAAATCTAATAGTAGGATCCGGCTTAAACCAAAGCCCACTAGTATGATCCGTCCGATCATGATCCGTGCACTACTGCACGTATAAGATCGAACCCTACCATATATCATACGGCCTCTACAACGTTTCGCCCGAAACTTGAAAACTATCTCTGGGGGACTCTAAATACTCGTCAATACATTGGCTATGGATTTAACCACTAGCACGTTAAAGGTACTAGTCGTACGTAATGGGCCACCAGGTATTGACCAAAAGGGAGGTCGATGAGCGAACTCATCCTGACACCCTATTGAGCCTGTCAGCGACAATATCCGTACAGTCCGGTCCGTTCGTCTATGAGCATCGCATGTCGGGCCTAGGGGTTGGTAAAAGTCAGACCCCCAAAAGCAGTACAAGTCATGTCGGAGTGTAGCCCAGAACACCCTGAGATACTACTGGAATACCTACCAGTAAATCTCCTGCCTTGGCCAAGGACTTCGTGTTAGTTATATGTATGCCCTAGAGGCCATTACTATACATAGGATGTATATTGTAGTGGATGCTGGGACATATATAGGGAGGACTTTCTTGCTCGACATGATAGTATGCTATCTGGTTACAATTTACCTTAACGTGTATGCTGATTGTCTCTCTGTTACATGTTGGTAAAGCCCTTAGGATCTGTACTTGACTACCTGGACTATGATGCGGATCATACTAGTGGGGACATGGTAGTCCATAAGTACATCCTTCAAAGTCCCTAGTCGTGGGTGTATCGAGACGGGGCATCGATATACCAGAGTAGACTAGCGTGTACCTTCTCGACCCATATAGATGGGCGATGGATGATCCCATATCCATCGGTGTTTGACATCAGAGATGATATACGGGTGCTCAGTATAGACTGGGTACACTGGACGGACTCGCCGAGAACTCCCAGATGGTATTATACCTCACGTCAGATGGCAGTTCTCTGGTGACACTGGTACAGAGTAGTCTGTTGACCCGAGATCGTCATAGAGTCTTGTGTGGTTCCCACTGTGCTTTGATTTCCATCTTACCACGTCCAAGAGGGCGTGCAAAACGGTGGTTTTTGGGTACAGTCCCGAGTCACATGGAGGCAATGAGCGATAGGAGGGGATTCGTCTCTCCCGGTATATGGGGGTTGATGTTGCGCTGTGTTCGATTGGCTATAACAGGAAATCCCTGGCCAGGGTTGCTGAGATTTACTGGTAAGTGTTACCAGTAGTTTCTCGAACAGTTATAGACCTCATATCGACACGACTTATTGAGCTATTGGGGTCTGACGTATACCACCCCTAGGCGAGATATGCGACATATCAGACGATCAGACCGGACTGTACGGTAGTGTTACTGGTCGGATTCACTGGAGTGTGAGCGGGCTTGCTCGTCGATCTTCAGATCGCTCAATACCCGGGTGGCCGTTACGTTTAGCAGACCGCTTGCGGCTTGTGGATGTTTGATATGATCATCATCCGCTGCCGGCGTATTGACGAGTCTTTAGAGTCCTACACAGAGGTTTCCTGGCTCAAGCGAAACGAAATAGGAGTGCATATGAGATATGTGCGGGACCGAGAATAATACGTGTATGTGATACCGTATTCTATTCTCGCGATAAATATATCGAATGGTTGTATGCGATATAACCTAGTTATCGATTCAAGCGTTGATTCGATAAGCCGATATATTTGATACCAGTCGGTTATGTGCGCATGACCGGATCATTGAATCAAGTGTTGATTTAATGATTTAATGTATAATTATATATTTGATATATTACTTTGCATTAACTAGTATCGGGTCACTTTAAGATGGATTTTCTCACTCTTTTGTGCGCATTACATATGCGATATGATTTTGTGCACTTCCTTGTGTCATGTTTGATGATGCATGCCCTTTTTTGGTTAAGTGTAAAGAATGAACCATGGTTGTGAATGGTTAGGGTTTTGTATTTATCATTCATTTATTTATATATATATTTGTTTTGAATTTAAATTGTGAGAAGAAAACAAAATGGTTGCATTTTTCTTCATGAAGTTTCTAAGTGCTTCATGCACTTTGACCATTTTGTCTTCTTCTCCTTTACCTAACCATTCACTAACTATGATTCACTCTCTACACCTAACTATGATTAAGTCATGATAAGTATTCTTTTTATTGAAAATTTAAACAATTCTTATCATAACTTTTTCATGAGCTTCTTCTTCTTCTTCATAAAACATATGAAGAAAAAGCTTGTAGTCATCAATGGTAGATTGATGATATGAGTGGAGCTTGATTCATCGATGCCTCGACGTAGATCATCTTCGGCATGGACATCGACGACCTGGCTTGCCCATTCTCCGACGAAGCCGACTCTAGAGCCCGGATTTGATTTGGACAGCGGAGACGACATCGTTGCGGAGCCGTGGAGGTGGATAACCGGATCTACAAAGGTTGTATTTCCGTATTCTCATTAGTTAACTGTTAACTAGCTCTTGTTCGCCTAGACTTCTAGTTATCGATCCGTACTTTAGGGTTTGTAGGCACCATAATTTTTGAAATTGCCATGGTTGATGGCTTGGGAGACCTCACTAGAGTGTCTAGGAACCCTGCAGTGGTATCAGAGCCTAGCTAGAGCCTTAGGCGAAGTCCAGACGGAAATTGAAGTCCGAACGAACCCGAAACCCCGATTCAAAGTTGCTCTCTGTACATTTTTTAAAAACAGGGAATTTTCAGTATTAAAAATATTCAGAGAAACATGCAGGAATATCTAAGAGTTACTGTGACGACGTAAGACCTAATTCCCTTAAAGCGCCGCGCTTCCGCGGCACGAGCCTGTCTTGTGCCGCGCAAGCGCGGCGGTTTTGTCGTATTGTGACACTTGTCTTCTACAGTAATTCCTATGGTACTGTTCTGGTATTCCTGGATATTTTTAATATATTTTCAAGAGTTGATTTTTCTGAGTTGATTTGGGGATTCGGAATTTCGATCGGGGTATCAAATTTTGTCTGTGTGGCTTTCCGGATAAATTTTAGAATATGTTAAAAAGTTCGACCGGATATAAATACCCAACTTTTCCCCTGTCGGGAAATTTCCAAGTGTTGGATTTTTCCGTAGTTTAACGACGTTCTAAGTAGTGCAAGTAACTCGATGGTCCCTCTAGAAGACACAAACCTTAACTCGATTATGTGACCGTCTTGAACTGCCCTTTGAACCTTCGGGTTTGGGGCAGTACGGCGTGCCACATGTGAGGCGTTGGCTTGACCCTTCTACGGCTGGATCGTTGGTACTGAGGTACGAACGGAATGTTGTTAGACTTGTTTCATGTGTTGATCAGTTTCGGGAAAACTTGGGTGTTCGATTGTTCAATCGAAAAGTTTGACATTTTCTGTTTATCTGGAATGGGATACAATAATTGGAATTCACAATAGTTATGTGATAACTGAATGAATGTTATAAACGTAGCAATTTAGTCTCACTTGATCGGTTGCCACGGAATTTTGATGTGATCAAAAGTCCGTCGCAATCACGTAGCGTACGCGGATACTCGCCGGATAAACTTAATAGACAGCTTCACTCCATGCCCCGACCAAGTGACTGTAGGAGAACCCCGTCGCCGAAAGCATCCGTTCGGGTGCTCCCGGTAACGGTGTTCCGCCTTGGTGCACTTCGTCGACGGTATCGGGGGTGCGGCCGTCTACTGAAGTTTGCGACGAGCATTCGATCAGACTGTCGGGAATCTTGTTGAATTGCCCGACTTAATATTGAAAAGAGTTTTCGATTTTGAGACTAAAATGCGGGGTTTATAATTGTTAGGCATGCGATGTCTAAGTAATTCATTTGGTCAGGCATGCGATGTCTGAGGTGGTTGCGGATTCCAACTGTTGTAGTTTTACACTTTCTTTTCTGTGACCGTAAGTGTAATATGTGATATCGCCGGTTTCGTTGCTATATGTCAACGACAATTGGGATGCGCATATTTACTTACGTTGATGACATGTGATGTTATGTGTTGCTGGATATGTTATATTGGATCGTCGTGTTTGAATAGCCGGGGGTTTTTATGTGAGATGAGTGTTTTTCATTTTCATTCATGTAAAAACTTGTATGTAATATTCTTTTATTGGGGCGCTTCCAGGTTGCGGGAGTTGTCACCTGTTGTATATTATTTACTTTTCCGCACTAGGATAGACCCAAGGAGGAGGGCACAAGTAACCGGGTTCTGGGGTCCAGTGGGAGACCAACTCGAGGAGTCGAGTCCGGGTCTCCTAACCCTAGAATTGGCAGGGTTGCTTGCCGCTCTCGTAGGGGTCTAGGGGTGTGGGTTTGGCTATTCATCACGACCATGGAATCCGTATTTTATACTGGCTCGTATTGAAAACACGGACGTCCTAGTATATCCAATATTTCATATGATTCTTCTGCTGCGATATCTGTGATGAGAACATGTGATGTTTCTTTGATAGATATAGTATATAGTATATATGATATATTATATAGACGTTACTTATGTTTTACACCCGCGCTAGCCCTGCCCTACTCTGCCGTTAGTTACCTAACCTAACGGTGCACGAGGGGACATCGAGGCGAATACGGATGGCATAAGTGTACGTCATATCTATCTGTGATATTTAGGTACATAAATGATGGGACTTCATTAATGTGATTAATGAAATAAAAGAAACCTAAGATGTTGTAGAATCGAATTTCAAAATAAAACAGGTAGCTACAGTTCTTGTTTTGCATAGCGGTATATGTGATATATCCTGCACCTTATTCGATGAGGAAAGGACCGAGATCCCTTCACCGGGAGTGACTCCTTTAGCAATAACTGGCAGATGCTACACATTCGGTTTGTCTTTTGATTGCTTTTAAGTGTTTTTGCTTTGCACAGTGATATATATGATATATCCCGCACCTCATTCGACGAGGAAAGGACCGACGATCCCTTCACCGGGAGTGACTCCTTTAGCAAAACTAGAAAAGCCTCAAAAGCATTCCATTTTTAAAATTCATTCGATCCTACAACGATATCAAGTTCATTACGCAATAGGTTTTCAGAAAAACCTGTCGTAGCCCTCCGTCATTTCAGATAAGTTGTATATAGTATTCATGCTGCATTTGTTGGCTTTTGTCAAGGTGCAGTGTGCGGTAGCTATATGCTGCTTATCTGCTAGCATACGATGCGATTGGATTAGGGTAGTCGTGCGGCTTTGTTGGCTTTCGTCAAGGGTCGAGCGGGTGGGTTTAATTCGATCAAGAAATGTACGGGTTGAACTTGACTAGCGGGCTATGGTTTGTTGGCTTTCGTCAAGGTCATAGCACGTTAGGGGCAGAATATTATCGGGAATTTCAAGTGTTGAAATTTGCAATGAGATTGCATACCTTCTATGAGATAGTTGGATCCCGATACCCTCTGCGAGTAAGAGTTACTCCTGGGAAAGTTTTATACATTACAATTAGCCGATCAAGTAGGTGTCTAGAAAGGTGTTAACGAGGTTACGCCTCTGGGAAAACGAGGTTTACAGTAATTAGGTTCGTGCGAAAGCACGGGGGACCTCCCTCAAAGTACCGACATTGGCCTGGCTGAAAGATTGGCGAACTTGTAGTGTGTAATTAATCCCGGCTAGTCTTTCCTTTTAGGGTTTGAAGGAAGATTTGATAAAAAGCAGTGGGAGCCATCCTGATTAGATAAAATAATAACCAATCTTTTCTTGACAGAGCGCACGCTGAGTGTTTTCTTCTCTCTCTCTCCAGGTAGCGACCATATCACGCCTTAATCAAGATAATAATACGGAATATTGACCGAACCCGCTTGTTATACTGAGCTGGGGAACGTTGGTCCCGCTCCAACTTATAAGTGTTATAAGACAGAGCAGGAAATTGGGGATTACCAGAATTCCCGTGCCGCCCAAACGAAGAGAGTGCATACTGATGCATCATCTTCGGGTGTGTTCATTATACAGAACTGTTTCTCAGTATCCTTTACGTCCTGGGTATGTGATACCAGATCAGGATCCCAGATATGTAATCTGTTACATAGGGCTACAGATAGGTAGAGAACTGAGAACGGGTGATAAGTTTCATGAGGCAGAAAACGGGGCAAATGTTGCAGCCAAGTCTGTTGGTCACTGTCACCCTGTATTACCAATACATTGATTCTGAACGAATGTTGTTAGATACCGAACCTGATATACAAAATCATATCAGTCTCTTTATTTGTAAAGAAATGATATAATTTTGTATTGATGGATAATGTTTTGAACATTTCCTATATCAAAAGTTGATCGGTTCAGGCACGTTATCTAAAAGCATTGATGTTCTAAATCAAACTACAGTTCTTTAGTATACAGAACATACACAAGAGGAAGAGTTCAGAAATGAACGAATCCTTCTTGAGGTATTGTAGACTAGGTCATATCAATGCGACCCGACTGGCTGAGTTACATTTAGATGCATATTTAAATCAGTTTGAATTTACATCTTGTGAAACTCGCCAGTCATGTCACAAAGATAAGATGACCACAGCTCCGTTTACTGGAAACAGAGAAAGAGTTAGTAAACTCTTGGGATGATACATGTTGATGTATGTTAGGTCCCCTGTCTACAAATGCCAGGACTGGTTCTTTGTACTTCATTACGTTCTCTGATGATCTTTCGAGTTTCAGACCTATGTTCCTGTTGAAACACAAGTCCGAACCTTTTGAGATATTCACAGAATATAAGTTAGAAGTAGAGAACCAAAATACGGGTATAAGTATTATGTCCTTTGATGTGATCAAGGAGGAGAATACTTGAGCACGGAATTCCTAGATTATTCTAAAGGAGAATGAGATTCTCTCTCAGCATTACTCCTCCGAATACACCATAGCACGATGGTATATCGGGGCGGAGCAATCACACCCTATGTGATATGGTGTGCTCTATGATGAGTACTACTGAGTTACCTATTTCCTTTAGGGAGTTATGCACTTGAGAAGCTGCATACCTATTGAATAAGGTTCAAATCAAATCAGTTGCCTACCACTTCATATGTGATATGATAAGGGAAGAGCCCATCTCTTATGTTAGTTAAGATTTAGGGTTGTCTGGCCTATGTCTAAAAGCAAAATCCGGACAAGCTCGAGGCAAGGTCTGTTATGTAGAACTGGAAAGGTTCCAGCTATACTAAACACAGCAGATGATTTGATAAAACCAAAGGATTCAGTAGAAACCAACGAACCTCAGCCTCTCCGCCGATCTAGCAGGGTTCCTCACCCACCTGAGAGATACTTCAGTTTCTCTATGACAGTGGGAGCGAGGATTGCATCATCAGATGATGACCCAACTAGTTTCGAGCTGGCCATCGAGAGTAAGACTCTGTAAGAATGGCTGGATGCTTAGCGATCTGAGATGGAATCCTTATACACCAACAAAGTATGGACTTTGGTTGCTATATCTGAAGGGTTAAATCCCCATCAGGAGCAAGTATATCTTGAGAAGATTACTTGGTGTAGATGGAAAAGTTGAGACTTTCAAAGCTAGACTTGTTAAAGGTTTTCTTCATTGACCAGGCGTGGATCATGATGAAACCTTTTCAAGGATCTATGCTTAAGTCCATCCAGATCCTACTTGCCACGGCTACATACCATGACTGCGATATCTGGTTGGGTGTCTTGACTGCTTTTCTAAATGATGATTTAGAAGAGTGCGTCTGTAAGTACACAGCCAGAGGGCTTCGTAGACAGTGGGAGCAGCGGAAACGTGTGCAAGATGCTTTATAGGATAAAGCAGGCATCGCGGAGTTGGAACATCTGTTTTGATGAATTAGTCAAAGAGTTTGACATCATCAAAATGGTAGATGAACCTTGTATAAACAAAAAGGTAGTAGGGAGTATGGTGACGATCCTCGTAGAGTACGTGGATGACATACTCTTGATAAGAAAAGAGTTTCTTATGCTATGCTCGATCAATCTCCGCTTATCACAATGATTCTCCATATAGGATCAAAGTGATACCTCCTAAATCCTGGATTTTGGATCTATGAGATAGATTTAATTGGATGTTAGGATTCTCACTAGTTGTAGTGAGACGGTATCAACCGATCCTGGGAAGAATCACTGGAATTGTTCCAGGGTGATAAAGACGACTGAGTGTCAGTCACAGGCATTGTCTTTACCCTCAGTAAAGGGACGGTATGTTGGAAGAGTTCCAAGCTAGATACCGTGACATACTAGACGATAAAGGCAGGATACATCGCTACTTAAGATGCTACCAAAGAGGTTGTTTGGTTGTATAATGGTTCATGAGATGAACTATGTTCCTCCCATTGTGTGACAATGGAGTTGTGGCTTATGCCAAGGAACGCCGGTCCCATCAGTGATCCAGACTTATTCTAAGGCAGCATCGCCTGATCATGGAGATGGTTGATCTCCAGGGTGATCGAGGTTAGGAGAGTAGACTCAAAGGACAACACAGCGGATCCACTCACAAAGGCCTGTTCCCAGAGAGAGACTTTTATGGGATGGTTGAGTATGAGATACTGCAACCACTGCTATAGATGGCCCTAGTGCAAGTGGGAGATTGTTAGTTATATGTATGCCCTAGAGGCCATTACTATACATAGGATGTATATTGTAGTGGATGCTGGGACATATATAGGGAGGACTTTCTTGCTCGACATGATAGTATGCTATCTGGTTACAATTTACCTTAACGTGTATGCTGATTGTCTCTCTGTTACATGTTGGTAAAGCCCTTAGGATCTGTACTTAACTACCTGGACTATGATGCGGATCATACTAGTGGGGACATGGTAGTCCATAAGTACATCCTTCAAAGTCCCTAGTCGTGGGTGTATCGAGACGGGGCATCGATATACCAGAGTAGACTAGCGTGTACCTTCTCGACCCATATAGATGGGCGATGGATGATCCCATATCCATCGGTGTTTGACATCAGAGATGATATACGGGTGCTCAGTATAGACTGGGTACACTGGACGGACTCGCCGAGAACTCCCAGATGGTATTATACCTCACGTCAGATGGCAGTTCTCTGGTGACACTGGTACAGAGTAGTCTGTTGACCCGAGATCGTCATAGAGTCTTGTGTGGTTCCCACTGTGCTTTGATTTCCATCTTACCACGTCCAAGAGGGCGTGCAAAACGGTGGTTTTTGGGTACAGTCCCGAGTCACATGGAGGCAATGAGCGATAGGAGGGGATTCGTCTCTCCCGGTATATGGGGGTTGATGTTGCGCTGTGTTCGATTGGCTATAACAGGAAATCCCTGGCCAGGGTTGCTGAGATTTACTGGTAAGTGTTACCAGTAGTTTCTCGAACAGTTATAGACCTCATATCGACACGACTTATTGAGCTATTGGGGTCTGACGTATACCACCCCTAGGCGAGATATGCGACATATCAGACGATCAAACCGGACTGTACGGTAGTGTTACTGGTCGGATTCACTGGAGTGTGAGCGGGCTTGCTCGTCGATCTTCAGATCGCTCAATACCCGGGTGGCCGTTACGTTTAGCAGACCGCTTGCGGCTTGTGGATGTTTGATATGATCATCATCCGCTGCCGGCGTATTGACGAGTCTTTAGAGTCCTACACAGAGGTTTCCTGGCTCAAGCGAAACGAAATAGGAGTGCATATGAGATATGTGCGGGACCGAGAATAATGCGTGTATGTGATACCGTATTCTATTCTCGCGATAAATATATCGAATGGTTGTATGCGATATAACCTAGTTATCGATTCAAGCGTTGATTCGATAAGCCGATATATTTGATACCAGTCGGTTATGTGCGCATGACCGGATCATTGAATCAAGTGTTGATTTAATGATTTAATGTATAATTATATATTTGATATATTACTTTGCATTAACTAGTATCGGGTCACTTTAAGATGGATTTTCTCACTCTTTTGTGCGCATTACATATGCGATATGATTTTGTGCACTTCCTTGTGTCATGTTTGATGATGCATGCCCTTTTTTGGTTAAGTGTAAAGAATGAACCATGGTTGTGAATGGTTAGGGTTTTGTATTTATCATTCATTTATTTATATATATATTTGTTTTGAATTTAAATTGTGAGAAGAAAACAAAATGGTTGCATTTTTCTTCATGAAGTTTCTAAGTGCTTCATGCACTTTGACCATTTTGTCTTCTTCTCCTTTACCTAACCATTCACTAACTATGATTCACTCTCTACACCTAACTATGATTAAGTCATGATAAGTATTCTTTTTATTGAAAATTTAAACAATTCTTATCATAACTTTTTCATGAGCTTCTTCTTCTTCTTCATAAAACATATGAAGAAAAAGCTTGTAGTCATCAATGGTAGATTGATGATATGAGTGGAGCTTGATTCATCGATGCCTCGACGTAGATCATCTTCGGCATGGACATCGACGACTTGGCTTGCCCATTCTCCGACGAAGCCGACTCTAGAGCCCGGATTTGATTTGGACAGCGGAGACGACATCGTTGCGGAGCCGTGGAGGTGGATAACCGGATCTACAAAGGTTGTATTTCCGTATTCTCATTAGTTAACTGTTAACTAGCTCTTGTTCGCCTAGACTTCTAGTTATCGATCCGTACTTTAGGGTTTGTAGGCACCATAATTTTTGAAATTGCCATGGTTGATGGCTTGGGAGACCTCACTAGAGTGTCTAGGAACCCTGCACTTCGTGTAATGGCTCTCCTAGACACAGCGCGACCTCACTCCCAATACCGGGAGAGATGTTCATAACAGAATACTGCATTTTATACCGCCCATTCTTACGCTCGAGTGTTTATAGGTAGGTGCTTTTAATCCGTGTTTGTTGCATATTTACAGAGTACGGGTTTCCAGTCCAAATATTGCAAATCAAGGCAAAATCTCCACAGTTATGCCAAAAGCAGAACATCTGTTGACAGCAGATAAAAGCCGGGTTCCGGTCATCCATATCCGTCCAGTGCCGAGTACCAGTTCCTGAGACAAGTCATATGACAGTGGTCATTCGTGTCTGGGACAAGCACAGAGCACGAGGGGGGCAGCACAAGAATCAATGGGTGCGCGGAGCTCGAGAGAGATAGAAGTCAAAAGTGAAGAAAAGATAGCAATCTTGGACTAAGAATTCTGAAGATATTCTGGAAAGATTATCAGAAAATACATGTACCAGACAACAGGGGACAGCAGACCAGGGCCGTACAGAAAAGACCATGCCCTGAACCCACTATAGTGCGGCGGATCTGCGGCCAATAGGGGGCTTAGGCCGCGGATCCGCGGCCGTACTGGCGCCGCAGTTGCTCGTTTTTCTGGGGTAGTTGGGTCTTTTCACATGGGTCCAGTTTGTTGCCCTAGATTTCATTTTTCCTGCCTATAAATACTCCAGAACTGAGCTAAGCCAAGGGTCCAATTTTGTTCTCCATTCTTTTGTAGTTTTAGTTCTTTTTCTTCTTCTTCTTCATTCTTTTTCCATGAAAATTGTAGTGAGAGCTTTTTGAGTGGGAGATTAATGAAGATGAGGTTTTTGTATCATTCTCTTGTGTTTCTTCTTCCCCTTGAGATTCTTGCTTTCTCTTGATCATTCAACCTCTTCATTGAGCTTGAATGGTTAAGGGTTAGTTATTGATCTCAAGGGTCGTATTCTTTCATGGAATTAGCACTTCATTTCACATGCGTTCTCTACCCTTCCCTTGATCTTGCAACCTCTTGATTGAGCTTGCAAGTTTAAGGGTTGGCTATTGATCACATGCTTGTCTTGAGTCCTAGTTTCTTGTTCTTTTTATCGCTTTTTATTACTTGCTTATTATTATCTTGCTTTTCTTTCTTGCACTTAAATTCATGCACTTAATACTTGTAATCTTTTCTTTTCTTTGTTCTTTTCTTTTGCTCTCTTTTTTCATTTTGTGAATGTTGTAATTATTATTGTTAAGAAGAAATACGAGATTATAAGTTAAAGATTTTCTTTTCTCTTTTCCTTTTCCCGTTATTTTCCATTGAACTCCGCCCAAACCATACGCAAGCGCTCCGTTAGGCACCCTACCCTGACAAGGTAACGGTGATTCCTAACCGCGACCGGTTGCGTTCGGTTTGGCCGGAGGCGAAAGCAAGAGACAAGAACGGAAGGACAAGGGTAAATAAGCCGGATTCCACGAATACCGCGCTTAAATCCCCTAATCCACGTTGTTGCCGATTGCTCTAGCTTCAATTGGTCAAGAATCGGCTCAAAGGTTTTGAGTACGGATTTCCTTAGCTTACAATCTCGTATCTTTTCTTAACAACTTTATACTTGCAAATAAACACATAGGTTAGAAACAAACATACACAAATTCTTTATTGACTCGTCTAAGACAAGAAGGTAAAATACCACCATCTCCCTGTGGACCGACCCGTGCTCAACCGGCTAGCTGCATAGCGACACCGTCCTGATCGCGGTAAACTTTAGAACTTTGAACTTCCGACACGCCAAAAGCGTGCGATCAAATGGCGCCGTTGCCGGGGAGACGGTAGCGTATTTTCTTTCTTGTTATTCGGGTTAATATTCTTTTTGTATATATAAAAAAAAACAAAAAAAAAAATCTTTTTGTTATTTTTGATCATTTTTGTGGGCAAGAGTGCAGATTTTTGCGTATTTGCAAACTGCGATTGTGGGGAGCAAAGTGTGCATTCAAGGCAAAGGTGATTACGAAGTACAGTGCCAAAGATCCGGGTAGTTTGACCCGCGCAAGCGAACCTTTCAAGCTTACCGGATTTGATTCAACGGGGGTTTCCTAACCCAAAAACTTAACGGTACGTACTTTCCTAACACCTTCTTCTCAAATCCGACGCATCCAATATACTATTCTTTGCAGGATTCTTTGCAAGTTCGCTAGCAAACGCTAAAAATTGACTAACCCGTATTTGTTGCAGTGCCGCGCTTAAACTAAAAACAATTTTTTGATTCTTTATAGAATTTTTATTGAATTGCGCATTGCATACATTAATACGGACTTAAGGGCAAGCGAACCCCACAACATACGGTAAAGGATTTCATCACTTTTTCCGTGGCCCACAAATCACGAACTTGAGCATAACGTTTACCCGCACAAAATTTAAAAGAAACTAGACTTTAAGCCTTAAGGACTTCGCGCTCACTAGGAGAAGTTAACTGTGTTTAGAACCTTGCTTAACGGTATATTGTTTACGGGGTGTCTAGGAAAGTGTTAACGGCGAAACCGCCAAAAGAGAAAGGGTTATTTAATTAAGGAACTTCGCGAAAGCGTTGGAAAACCTCCCCTTATCTCTGCACTTACCTGGCCTCGTGATCAGTGTATCTTGAGCCTGTTTCTCGACACAGTTTTACTTCGACAATCAAGTTCTGGAGCAGGTCTAGTTGACCTAGGTGAACCCTAGAACGATTAGGTGTGTGGTATTTTTGTGTCATGATTGTTTTTGTCAATATTCTTTTTGTGTGTATATTTCATTCTTCTGTTAATATATAAACTAAAAAAAAATTTAAAAAAAATATATATCACATTCTTTTTCCCCTCCTTTTCTCTGCCTTTCTTTCTTTCTCTTTTCATATCATGGGTACTCCACCTCGCAAAACTCTTGCCGAACTTTGGTACCCACAACCAGAAATTACTTCTTACGGTTCTTGCTTTGGCCGAACTTCGAACGACCCCTCCATGCCCAAAATTTCTTTGAAAGATCGGATAGACGCGTCTAGGACGAACAACTGGACCCCGCAATCCACTTCATATCAACCATTTTAAACATTCACCCCTTCTTGCGTTGATACCCCTTTTGAAAGTCCAGTTGTAGCCACAAGACCTATGTCTCTTGCTGAACGTATTAAAAAATCCCGTAGCCGATCTTTCACTCCTTTCACCACTTCAAATTCTTGGGATCAACAATTCCATTCACATTCTTATCCAAATGTTGATCCTGCTCCTGTCCAGCCATTCAATTCCTACCAATCCTACCCTACTTTCGCACCTTCCCTAGACATTGCATCAGAACCGCCATTTGGGAGTTTTCAGTATCCAAACAACTTTGAATCTTTTCCTGAAACCCCTTCACAACCAATGTCTAGTCTAGAACAGTCCTTGGAAGACTTTAGGGTAGCGTCAAGCCAACAGATGATGGATTTGAATGCGTCCATGGCCGCTCTCATACAACCTACTGACCCGGTAGCTAGTTTCCAGCTAGCTCCAAATTTTCCAATGTATGATGAGGCGGTAGGACAGGCTGAGAATTTGAGTGGAGAAAGTGAGCTGTATACCCTTCCAAATCAAACCTACCCGTCTCAAATTGAATCCCACAACTCCTGTGTTGAAAGTCTATCAAGTGTCCCAAATGAATTATCAGTTGAGGATAGAATGTTTAATGAGTTGTGCGACTTTGTAGTGTTTGATTTGCCAGATTGTGAAGGGATCTTGCCAAGTGAAACCACACCCAATCCTTTTGACCTCTACACCTCCATCTTAGAACCTGAATTGATTGAAATCCATGCTTTTGATAAGGTGTCTGAGAATATTGATTTTCACTTGATTAAGGATATTGACGCTGGGAATATTTTGGATGATGAACCTATAGATTTGGCTGAGTTTTTCTCTTCAAATCATCATCCCGAGTCATTAAATGTTTTTCCCGAACCCTATATGCGTCTGGATTTTGATGAAATATGCATGGATGAGCTTAACTTTGAGGAGAATTTTGAGGATATTTTTGAGGATGAAACAGTTCTAGATGATGAGTCGGATTTTCCAATTCATCATGTTCCTTTTACTGACTGTGTACACCCTCCAGAACCCTTAACCGATACCCTTCCTCAACCACTTCCCTCCATCCTTTCCATCGTTCCGACCTTGCAAGAACCCGTACCATTTTCACTTCCTGTGTCTGGTTTACCAAGTTCGGCGTACCCATGGTTTCTCACGAATCTTGAGGGATTTGACCCTATTTCTCGACGGGTAAATATATTAGCACAATCGCTTTTCACACATCGGTCATCACAAATTGTGCTAATCTATTTACTCCATTTGCACCCTCAAGTTCGTATTTCACTTCTTTCTCCCTTCCGCCATTCTTCTTCCTCTTATATACCTAGACCGTATACCACTTCTATCTCCATACGGTCTCGCTTATTTCCTATCTCTTTTCCCTACGCCTTCTTTCACCAGCCACTGCTTTACAGAGATAAGATTTTTGAATGGTTGGTGTTAACTTTTGGCCTGTGTAAGGCCTTGTATAGCTTGATACTGTTCTCTTTCCCCCCTAATCCTAAACTTCAACGCTTAATAGTGGAAACACTGTTTTACTTAAGTTTGGGGGGGACATCTTTTTTGTATATATATATATATATATATATTTTTTTCCTTTTTGTTTTGTATATAATTTGCTTCTAGGGAGCGCCGACAATTTTGACCCTCTTGGTGTGGCCTGACAGTGAGGGCACTGTCAAGTTTAAGTTTGGGGGTGTGCTCGGTAAGCTTTCTTCCTTCGCATTCATTTGTATATTTTGCATTTGCATACCTTATTAAAAAACCCACAAAAATCGAAAATTTTCCAAAAAATATAAAAACTTTGTCGTCAAGTTAGCTAATAGGGTAACTTAGATCTTTATTCCGAAAGTTTAGTCGATATGATAGAAATAACTAAATTCTAGGCTTAGGAATTGAAAACCCTAAAAATAACCCTCATTCTATTTAAACTTGGTAAGTATACGTCCTTACAGTTTTTTTTAGAAATAGGTAATCTTGAGTTCAATTCTTGAGTTAAGTCAAGATGAAGGGAAAGTATTGAAGCTTTACTGGAGGATAAGTCTGAAAAATAGTTTCTTTTCTTGAGTTCAAATTTAGAAAGTATATACCCTACAAACTGCACTTACACGCACCTTGAAACTTGGGATAGTAGAGGATACCTAGAAATACTCTTGCCTGAAAGCCTAGTATGAAAGAAAAAACGGTATTTAAAGCTAAATACCAAAAGAGCATATTGAAAAATATATCCGGTCTTGAAAAAGAAAAAAAGAAAAAGAAAAATAGAATAAAGTCAAGACCTGGAAACTGCTATTTACGCTTTAAAGCTCACACATTCAGTAATCGGCCGTTAGTGCCTCAAGAAGCATTAATAGTCCATTGAAAGGTATGTGAGCAAATCCGTCCATCCTTAATGAAAAGAAGTAGTATTAGGTATTAGGGCAAGGGTATTATAGCTTGAATTGAATTCTTGAGCGTAGGGGTGCAAATATACACACACGTAGGGGTATACAATCGATGTTTGAATAAGAGATAGAAATGAAGAATAAGACTTGTGTTTTCTGTAAAGTTGATAAAAATCCCTGATTTGAGGCCACGCTTTAGAAGGAAAACTCTAGAGAACCGACATCTTTCTAAACTTTTTTGGAACGTATAGGATCTAAAGTTAAAATAGATAGGAGGTGTGAAACATAAGGGTTGGATATTTCTAACTTAGGATGATAGAATTTCTATCGTAAATACTAAACTGTAGGAGTAGAATCGATGTTAACTTACGAAACTAGCTTGACGGGATTTTGTGGGTAGTATCCGCTGAAAACCCTCAGGAGACAACACTCCTCCTACTAGGGACACCTAGAGGTTTAACGGCTTGTTGCACGCGCTCAGTGCAATCGCGTTCCCAGCGAAAGTGCGGTTATCATTTTATTTTTGTGAATAATTGGTTTTGCTCGGGACGAGCAAAAGTTAAGTTTGGGGGTATTTGTTCATAACAGAATACTGCATTTTATACCGCCCATTCTTACGCTCGAGTGTTTATAGGTAGGTGCTTTTAATCCGTGTTTGTTGCATATTTACAGAGTACAGGTTTCCAGTCCAAATATTGCAAATCAAGGCAAAATCTCCACAGTTATGCCAAAAGCAGAACATCTGTTGACAGCAGATAAAAGCCGGGTTCCGGTCATCCATATCCGTCCAGTGCCGAGTACCAGTTCCTGAGACAAGTCATATGACAGTGGTCATTCGTGTCTGGGACAAGCACAGAGCACGAGGGGGGCAGCACAAGAATCAATGGGTGCGCGGAGCTCGAGAGAGATAGAAGTCAAAAGTGAAGAAAAGATAGCAATCTTGGACTAAGAATTCTGAAGATATTCTGGAAAGATTATCAGAAAATACATGTACCAGACAACAGGGGACAGCAGACCAGGGCCGTACAGAAAAGACCATGCCCTGAACCCACTATAGTGTGGCGGATCCGCGGCCAATAGGGGGCTTAGGCCGCGGATCCGCGGCCGTACTGGCGCCTTAGCTGCTCGTTTTTCTGGGGTAGTTGGGTCTTTTCACATGGGTCCAGTTTGTTGCCCTAGATTTCATTTTCCCTGCCTATAAATACTCCAGAACTGAGCTAAGCCAAGGGTCCAATTTTGTTCTCCATTCTTTTGTAGTTTTAGTTCTTTTTCTTCTTCTTCTTTATTCTTTTTCCATGAAAATTGTAGTGAGAGCTTTTTAAGTAGGAGATTAATGAAGATGAGGTTTTTGTATCATTCTCTTGTGTTTCTTCTTCCCCTTGAGATTCTTGCTTTCTCTTGATCATTCAACCTCTTCATTGAGCTTGAATGGTTAAGGGTTAGTTATTGATCTCAAGGGTCGTATTCTTTCATGGAATTAGCACTTCATTTCACATGCGTTCTCTACCCTTCCCTTGATCTTTCAACCTCTTGATTGAGCTTACAAGTTTAAGGGTTGGCTATTGATCACATGCTTGTCTTGAGTCCTAGTTTCTTGTTCTTTTTATCGCTTTTTATTACTTGCTTATTATTATCTTGCTTTTCTTTCTTGCAATTTATTTCATGCACTTAAATTCATGCACTTAATACTTGTAATCTTTTCTTTTCTTTGTTCTTTTCTTTTGCTCTCTTTTTTCATTTTGTGAATGTTGTAATTATTATTGTTAAGAAGAAATACGAGATTATAAGTTAAAGATTTTCTTTTCTCTTTTCCTTTTCCCGTTATTTTCCATTGAACTCCGCCCAAACCATACACAAGCGCTCCGTTAGGCACCTTACCCTGAAAAGGTAACGGTGATTCCTAATCGCGACCGGTTGCGTTCGGTTTAGCCGGAGGCGAAAGCAAGAGACAAGAACGGAAGGACAAGGGTAAATAAACCGGATTCCACGAATACCGCGCTTAAATCCCCTAATCCACATTGTTGCCGATTGCTCTAGCTTCAATTGGTCAAGAATCGGCTCAAAGGTTTTGAGTACGGATTTCCTTAGCTTACAATCTCGTATCTTTTCTTAACAACTTTATACTTGCAAATAAACACATAGGTTAGAAACAAACATACACAAATTCTTTATTGACTCGTCTAAGAAAAGAAGGTAAAATACCACCATCTCCCTGTGGACCGACCCGTGCTCAACCGGCTAGCTGCATAGCGACACCGTCCTGATCGCGGTAAACTTTAGAACTTTGAACTTCCGACACGCCAAAAGCGTACGATCAAGAGACGAACCCCTGCCGATCCTCTTACTGCCACCATGTGGCTCGGGACTGTACCTAATTAAAACCTGTTTGCATGACTCCTTTGAGCCATGGTAGGGTAGTAATCAAAGCACAGTGGGAACTCACACGAGACAAATGACGATCTCAGGTCGATGAACTAACCTATACACATGTCACCAGGGAACTGCTATCTGACGTCAGGTATAATACCAACTAACATGTTCCTGGCGAGTCCTGTCCGGTGTACTCATAACCCAATGAGCATCTGTATACATCTTAGGTGAACCAACTGACACCAATGGCTTGTGAGACCGGCCATCGCCCCTCGTTGGGGTCTCGACTGTATACACTAGTCTACTAATGGAGTATCGATGCCCAGTCTCGAAACTCCCACGACTAGGGACCACTTTAAGGATGTGCTTATAGACTACCCAACTCTCACGTATATGATCGCTATCATACTGCTGGTAGTCAAGCGAGAATCCTATGGGCTCTATCAACGTGCAATAGTGACCTGTAAGGTCACCTAAAGCAGTACACGATGATAAAGATAAACCATGGTAGCATACTATTCTCTATCAATGTGTAATAGTGAACTACAATGTCACCTAAAGCATGTACATGATGATAAAGACAAACCAGATAGTATACAAACCTCTCGAGTAAGACTGTCCTACCGGTATAGGTCCTCCCTCAATCTTTGCAACCACGTGCCTGTGATCCAATAATTGACTCTGAGGGCACTATATCCAACAATACCTGTGTACCTACATGCTTACGCATATGCCCTGACATGCTTACATGCTAGTTACCCATATACCTATATGGTATTGTACCATTGTGATAGGTATATACCCATATGAGACATAGCTACATGTACATCTAGCATACATACATACATATACCTGGATGGTATTATGGATAGGTATAGACACATACCTTGCTACAGCTACTTTGACATCATACATACTTACATATGGACACACATATTTTGCTATACCGACATGGTTACGCATACCTTGTTATAGCTACATGTTCACCTGTCTATGATGTTGCATCTGATTTCGGGGAAATCAGGAACGCGTGATATATTTAGTAACTTGTTGCAGTTAAATAGTTGTTTTCTTTTATATGCTCATATTACTGTTTCATGTTGCATATATTACATTCATGGATTTCATATGATGTTCTCTGATATTTTTACTCCTATGTATATATAACAGTGGAATGGGATGCTGCTATATATGCCTATACATATATATTAGTGGAATGGGATGCTAATATCTGTGTATTGATTCATGCATTCATACGTATTCATGTCACGACCCGAAAATAGCCCGTGACTGGCACTTGAATCATATGAAGTCTATAGGACCCCATCTAATCCAAGTAAGCCAAAAGCCCAGAAATCTAAAACCATTTTTAAGGAGTAAATGAAGAAAACTAGTTTTTAAGAAGTGAAGAAAACATGTTTTTAAAAGCAAGGTTTTTAAATAAGTAAGCCGGATGTGTATTTTTAAAAGGTATAATCTTTTCTGAAAATTTCGGCAGAGTTCCCTTTGTAAATACTGACCCCGAACGGGGTACAACAAGGATAATATATATATGCAATGATAAAAAGCATCCCCAAGAGGGAGCTAGCTCTTCGTCAATCGACGGTCACAACCACGCAAGCAATATAATATACAACGCCAAAGGGCGAGGATCAAAACTCAGAGAGAAACTCAAAACAGCATGAAAACCGTAATACTACAATGCGCGACTCTAAGGTCGAAATAATACATAACTGATTTTCTAAGTCTGAAATAATATAAAGTTTTGGTTGATGGAATTTCTCGATACAATGAATAATACATATACAATGGTGGTTTTGATGCAAAAGAACCCACCTACCAAAGCAAGTCACCCGTAATGGAAGCAATGTGCCAGAAAAGCCGCAATGAAACCTGTACGGCAAAACCTGCAAGAACTGTGGCACAACGGGGGTGAGTTGCCAACTCGTGAATAGAAAACATCATAGAGCAGAAATCGTATGTATGACTCATCCTAGGTCAATACGATCAGATATATATAAACCTCAATATTAATAAGTCTGAAGCATGCTAAAGCGGCAATGTAACCTCTATACATGTGTGTAGTGCCAAGTGCTCATGCCAGTGCCTTAGGTAATAACATATCATAAATATGAGGTATGATCAATATAATCAAATCTGTATGTATGTGGATCCCATCCACTCGTCACCCAATGACAATAACCATCATGCATGTAAATATCATAAGCATCAACAGGGAAGTATGTGGATATAAACCATCTGTGTCCCTCGCGACACGTCAAAATCATGGAACAGGAGTGTCCAATATCGACACTTGAAAACATCATCAAAGCCGTGCCCAGCATCGGCACGTAAATCCTCATATATCGGGCTCCGTCAGTCCGGATCAGCCCACGGGCTCTGTCCGCGGAATCGGCCCTCGGCCCCGGCAGTACGCCTATATCCATCTATCGACTCTGGTCAGTATCCTCCGGATAACCGCCAGGTCCAACCAATCACCGGTAGGTACTCGCCACCCTGCCAGGTTCATCGTCTACTCCACGAAAAAAATTTCTTGCCCCGGGGAACCATACCGGGTCCATCATGTACCCGCAATCGGCCTCATCCGCCTCCTCGAATCGGGTTTCACATGTCTCTCTCAGCACCGAGAAAACACATGGTGGACGCACTGAAATATCATATCAAGGGTAACCGGGTTTTTAAAACATTTACATAATTTCTTTGAAATACCCACGGCTCCCAAATCCAGAAATATCATGGAAACAACATATCTCAATGCGTATAATCAGAAAGCATGATGTATGCGACGTGTACAAGAAATGTAAGCATATCAGTATGTCATGCAACACGGAATAGTAATATGCACATATTTAGGGTAGACCGCTTCTTTAAAATGAATCAGCTTTAAAAAGTATCTTGCAGTTCCCAAATCTCTAATCAAGCCAGAATCATCAATGTATGTGCAAATACGTATGCATGCACGTATGGGTGTACAATAGGAATACACAGTATATAGGTACACAAGTATGCCATGCAAGGGTCATATCCTGAATGCAACAGTACTACAGTGTAGTGGCATGGCAATTATTGATGATGAAGTGTGTGAGCCGGCAAGCAGTGTACGTGGAACATACGCATCATCGATAATGGTGCTGGTGTCCTAACAGTATGGTTGTAATATAGCAATAAACACAAGCAATGCAATGCAAATAGCCTGAATTTGAGGAATCGAATAATCATCGCAACAGTGAAGAATCTGCCTCAATAAATACATCATGCAGCTTTGCCATTTGAAATAAGACGAATCGCGGTTTTTGGTAAAATAAAGGCGACGGTGTTTTAAGAGAAGATGCGTCGTTTGAAAATATCCGTAGAATCCATTTTTGCCTATCTTTAAAATATCCCCGATTCGTTAGTTTTGAAATAGGTATGACTCGGGTCTAGTTTAATGTCTATTAAGTAATCTACATCTAACTATCAAGTCAAATGGGAGGGGTATGGAAACCACCTAAATCTGAGTCGATATATATAAATATAAATATAAAAGTCGGTGATCCCGCCTTAATAGTATCACATACGATACAATATGCATCATATAATATCCTCGAGTCATGAGTGCGGATCTATCATCAATATATAGCTCGTACGTAAATCCGTCGTACGGCATCCCAAATCTTGGTACGGGTCAATATCACATTCATCACATTATTCATTTGGTATCCTCTTATCAAAGACTATAATCCGGGTACTGATCTACATCAAGTACAATACCGATACCATCTATGTATGCATGCACGTGTATAAAACACTTCGTCAAAGGACCCCCTAAAACATCATGTCGTATCTCAAATACGAACCCTGTCATGTCACCGATCTCACGGCCTCAAATCGAATTTCATCGACTCATCTCAAATCCCAAGTACTATTCTCATAACCCAGTATATGTACACATAGTCCCATACCCATGTGAACACATAAATACATATTCCCATATACGCACACATGAAAGAAAGAATGCATGCAAGTATGTATGTGCGTGTGTGGGTGCAACCACTACTCTAGGGTTCGCGACTAGGAACTACACTAGTTTACTTCCAACCCTAATTATCCATAGTACACCTACCACATCTATGATCTCCAAGTCACCCAATAAGCTATCATATATATATATATATATATATATATATATATATATATATATATATATGTTAGTGTATATGCCCTAGGGGCCATTATTGTATCATACTAGTTTGTATATTACTTAATGGAAGCTTGGGATATTCACATGTATATAACAGTCTTGCTAAACATGGTAGTATGCTACTTGGTTTTTCTATCTTAATATGTAAGTATACGTATTGATAGAGCTCTTAGGATCTTGCTTGACTACCAGCGTTGTGATGGTAGTCATACTAGTGGGGGCTGGATAGTCTACAAGCACATCGTTTTTCAGGTCCCTAGTCCCAGGATTATCGAGACAGAGCATCGATACTCCGGAGTAGACTAGTGTGTACGCTTCTCATTCCAGTTGGGGAGATGGTCTGTCCCACAACCGTCAGTACGTCGTACTGGAGATAGTAGGTGCTCGTTGGGTTACGGGTACACCGGACAGGACTCGCAGGGAACTGTTGGTTGGTATTATACCCGTCGTCAGTTAACAGTTTCCAGGTGACATGAGTACAGCATAGTCCGCAGACTTGATACTGCTACTTCGCCTCGAGTGTGTCCCACCGTTCTTAGATTGCTACCCTACCACGGCTCAAAGGATTCGTGCAAACAGGTAGCAGTTGGGTGCAGCCCCGAGCACTTGGAGGCAGTGGCGGTTAGACAGGATTCGTCTCTCCCGGTATTGGGAGTTGATATCGCGCTGTGTCAGAGAGCCATTACGCAAAGTCCCTGGCCAGGGCAAGCGAGATTTACTGGTAGGTTCCAGTAGTTTCTCAGGGTGTAATGGGCTTCACTCTGACATGACTTATACCGCTATTAGGGGACTGACGCTTGCCGCCCCCTAGGCCCGATATGCTATAGTCTTAGACGAACAGACCGGACTGTACGGAGATTGTCACATCAGGCTCAGTAGGAGTTCGGATGGGTTTCCTCATCGGCCTTCTTATCGACATCTACCTGGGGACCGTTACGTACAGCTAGTGCCGCTTGCGGTCTGTGGTTAAACCCACTGCCATGGTAGTAGTCGAGTCATTAGAGTCCCACACAGAGAGTTTCCCTGCTCCAGGCGAAATGATATAGAGGTCGTATGGTTTTACAACAAGGGTTCGGACGCATACTTGTGTTTACGCACGTACGACTTTCGGACAGTTTTTACTAGCCGGCTTTGGTTTAAGCCAGATAATAGTATCGGGATATTGGATTTATACAGTCTAAAGTTTTTCCGTGTTTTCACGGATAGGAGGGGCGTTCTCGTAATTTCGCGAGAAGCTTCTAGAACGATGGTGACTTGGAGGTTTAGGTGGCATAAGCATTAAATGCGATTAGTGACTCATTTGTGTGATTCATCCTTGTTATTAATGCATCATAAATGCTTGATGACTCATGTAGATGAATCACTCATTTGTATTTATGAAGCATGGTTGTTAAATCATTTATTTTATTTATTTGATAAATATAATGCTTCATATATATCATGAGAGATCATTATCTCAATCTCATTCTCATGCTCACCTTCTCTCTCCTCAAGCCCTCTCTCTTCAAACCCTAATCCTCCCCTCTCATGTGTTGAGATCAAGGATTAGAATAGACTAATCAATCCATAATCCAACTCTATATCACCTAGGTTACTTAGATTAGCACTTTAAGAAACCTAGTTACCTCAAGTTAGAGGTGAAGCTTGAAGTATAGCTCTCGGGTGGATCATCTACTACATAGAGAAGGCCGGAGAGCAGGTGGAGAACGAAAAGATGAAGGACACGGTTCATTAGGTATAATCACTTCACATAGTAGTTTAGAACTCCTATGCATATGTTAGTTATCGTTTAGCAACGATTCTTGCGGTTAGTCGATGTTATTGCAAAGAACAAGATCGTTTTTCATATTTCCGCCTCCCCGCAAGTCGTGGGGTGTAGTACATCGACTTACAGTGGTATCAGAGCCTCGCTAAACAATAATTAACTCATTAGCAAAGTTGTATGAATTTCGAACGCAAAACGAACCGAAAAAGACATCGATATCACCATGTTTCTGTCGAATTTAAAACAAGCTCTAAATTTTTTTCAGGGAGCTGTAGAATAATAAGCAGAGAAATATAAGATCATTGGAGAAAAATGGGTTCCTGAATCGGCCATACAGCTGCGGAACCGCGGCCGATCCCACCGATCCACCGCGGATCCGCGGCCGAGTTGGGGCCGATTCAACCCAGTTTGCTCCAGTAACTCTTCTGTGATATTTTTGTATTTTCTGGATTGTTTATTTTCTGCTCAAGTCTCAGGTGCACAGAGAAGTTTTGGGAGTAGAATATGATATGTTGCTCGATCGAAATTATATGATGTTTGCTAATTTGATTATATCTGTGATTGTTTAATGTGTTCGTAAACCTCCCCTAACTGCTAGTATGTCGGTTGGCAGGGGGTTGCACATTTCTGTAATGGATTTTACTGTTTGTGATTATGAACTGTATTGGATTGTTGTGATGATTAGCCGGGGTTATGTGATGGGTTATTGTATTAATTCATTCAATGTAATTGTAATATTTTGTAATATTATTTTACGGGGCACATCCAGGTTGCGGTTGTAGCCACCGTTGTATTATTTCATTTTACTGTTTTTGCTCCTAGGATAGACCCAAGGTGGGGTGCACAAACTACCGGGTACTTTGAAGTGTTTAGTGGCCTACTCACGTTGTTGAGGGAGACCGCTTCACTTCGGGTACTTGGCGGATAGTTTGCCGTACCCGTAGGGGTCTAGGGTGGGGTTATGGCTATTCATCACAACTGTGTAATCCGTCTTTCGTTACAGGCTCAAAAGGAAACGCGGATTGCTTGCATATCCAATAATGTTCATCTGTGATCTAGAATGCCTATTATTGCGTCTGACGAATGTACAATATCTATATGATAGCTATTTAGACGTCACTTATGTTTTACACCCGTGCTAGCCTAGCCCCCGCTCTGCCGTTAGTTAAGTAACCTAACGGGTGATGACGGGACCTTGAGGCGAATGCAAATGGCATAAGAGGACGTTGTATTTTCGTTGTTTTCTGCAATGATAGGTTAAATGATGGGACGCATTATTATTAATGCAAAGAAAATAAACCAAAAGTTTAATCATTGGAACAATTTAAAAGAAACCGCTCGGTTATTTTTAAAACGGAAGATATTTTTAATTGCGGAGCTTTAACCACTCCTTTTAAAAGCTATCAGGTTCCTTCGGTTATATCAAGTTCACTACGTTCACGGTTTCGCCAAAACCATTCGTAGCCCTCCGTTATTTCATTTGAGTATTCAGTAGTATTCAAGCTATGTATTTTGACCTAACGCCAAGGCATAGTGTTTGGTAGCTACTGGGTATTCATTTGTTGCATAGATAGATGAGTTAGTTTGGGACAGTCGTATTATCATTTTGGCCGAACGTCAAGGATATATACGGATGGGTACAAATTAACAAGATAATGATGGGTAGAACTTGACATGTGACTTATGACATTTTGACCTAACGCCAAGGTCATAAGAGCATAGGGCAAAAATTTATATCGGGAATTTCTAAAGAAACTGAAATTTGTAAAGAGATGCATACCATTTGGAGTTTGATGAATATTGGTAGGATTCCTTCAGCATTATCAGACCATGATATTTGGATCCCGATCCTACCGTGAGTATATGCTACTCATCAGGAGATTCGTCACTTAACGATCAATGCTATAAACCAAGTAGGTGTCAAGAAAGGTGTCAGCGGGGCTATGCCCCCAGAGAAAAGAGGTTATTTAATTAAGGAACTTCGTGAAAGCGTTGGAAAATCTCCCTCGAAGTATCGACACTGGCCTGGCTGAACGGTTAAGCAAGTATTGTACGGTGAGAATAGTCCTGGGTAATTCTTCTTTTATGGTTTGAGGAAGGATTCGAGAAACAGTAGGAGCCATCCAGTTTAGATAAACTAAAAACCACTCTAAACTTGCAAGAGCATCATGCTAAAGAGTTTTCTTCTCTCTCTCCTAATTGCAGCGACCCTGAAAATGACTGGACTTAAGTTACTTTTAGAGAAAAATATACCGACAGGGCCAAACTATAAAGATTGGCTGCGGAATGTCAAAATGGCTTTGACCTATGACAAGTTGGGGTATGTCCTCACCACTAAGGCACCGGAAGTCCCAGGTCCCAAATCCAGTAATGCGGATAAGGAAATCCACAAAACTTGGGAGATAGATTGCGCGAAGGCCAAGTGCATCATGCTTGCCTCGATGAACAATGAACATCAGAGGAGGCATGAGGATATGGATCTTGAATCCATATTTCTCCATACAACAGATCTGTATGGAGAGCAATCTCGTATAGCAAGATACGAGACCTCAAAGAACTTGTTTCGAGCTAGCTTGGCCGTCGGATCATCGGTAGGAGAACATGTCCTAAAGATGATAGGCTATATTGAAGAGCTCGCAGACCTTGGGACGACTTTGGATAATGAACTCTATACAGACCTTATTCTCCAGTCCCTTCCTCCTGCTTACGCCCAGTTTATTCTGAATTTCAACATTCAAAGAAAAGAAGTTGAACTTCCAAAACTCCTTAACATGTTGAAGAGTGCAGAGGGCACATTGCAGAAGGTAAGGGAAACACCCGCTATGTTTGTTAGCGATGCTTCTTCTTCCGGGTTCAAGGCTAGGGCCAAAGGAAGGAAGAAGAAGGCCGCCACCAGACCTAGAGGAGGTGTTAGTAAGGTGGGAATGAAGGGAAAGAAAAAGATTGCGGTGCCGGTAGTGGCCCAGGATGAGTGCTTCCATTGTCACAGGAAAGGGCACTGGAAGAAGGATTGCAAGGCGTGGAACGCCAAGAACCAGGGACCGAAGCAAGCTGTGGCTACGACTTCAGGTGTGTTTGTAATTGAGAATTGTTTGTCAATCAACTCTACTTCCTGGGTATTGGATACCAGATCAGGATCTCATATATGCAATTCATTGCAGGCACTGAGAAACCGTAGAGTGCTGAAGGAAGGTGATATGACCCTAAAGGTTGCTAACGGAGCTAGCGTAGGAGCTGTGTCCGTCGGGGATTATCACCCGGGATTAACGAGTGGACATATTTTGGTTTTACATAACTGTTTTTGTGTACCTAGTTTAACGTGTAATATCATATCAGTTTCCTTGTTATCAAATAAAGGTTTTGATTTCACTAAGCGATGTTGTTAACATCCACCTTAATCATAGTTTGATTGGGTCCGGTACACTGAATAACGGTATATATGTCTTAAACCAACTCCAGATTTTCAATGTCCAGAACACACTAAAAAGAAAGTCTCCAGATTTAAATAAAGCTTTCTTATGGCATTGTAGACTAGGTCACATCAATGAGACAAAGTTAACTAAGTTACATAGAGAAGGATATTTGGACTCGTTCGAATATCAAACTTATGCCACTTGTGAATCATGTCTCAAAGGAAAGATGACAAAGACTCCATTCACTGGACATGGAGTAAGAGCGAGCGAGCTCTTAGGACTCGTACACAGCGATGTATGCGGTCCAATGTCTACACATGCAAGAGGTGGTTTTTCCTATTTCATTACTTTTACAGATGATTATTCAAGGTACGGATTCATTTATCTGATGAAACATAAATCCAAGGCTTTTGAAAAATTCCAGGAGTATAAGAATGAAGTAGAAAACCAAACCGGCAAAAGTATAAAGACACTAAGATCTGATCGAGGTGGTGAATACTTAAGTGCCGAGTTCCTAGGTTACCTTAAAGAGAAAGGAATTCTCTCTCAGCTTACTCCTCCATACACTCCACAGCATAACGGTGTATCGGAGAGACGGAATCGAACCCTATTGGATATGGTACGATCCATGATGAGTAATGCTGAGTTACCGCGATCTTTCTGGGGTTATGCGCTAGAATCAGCGGCATATCTTTTGAACATGGTTCCTACCAAGACTGTGCTTACCACGCCATATCAGATGTGGAGTGGGATGAAACCCCATCTTCAGTATGTAAAGATGTGGGGATGTCCAGCTTTTGTTAAAAAGCAGCATGTGGACAAGCTCGAGGCACGATCAGTAAAATGTTAGTTTGTGGGATATCCAAAGAACTCCAGGGGATACCTATTCTATTACGCAGAGGAACAAAAAGTTTTTGTTTCTCGTAATGCCCATTTTCTAGAACATCAGTTTTTAGAAAAGGAAACATGTGGGAGCGAAATAGAACTGGAAGAAATTCCAGAACCACAAACTACTACTGAAAGTTTGGTAGAACCAGTAGTTCAAGAAGAACAGGACATTCCCACACCCCTCCACAGGAGTAGTAGGCCGTCTCATCCGCCTGGGAGATACTACGGTTTTCTCATAGATGGGGATAGAGAGGATTGCATCATTGATGATGATGAACCTACTAGCTTCCAGCAGGCCATCCAGAGCGGCGACTCGGTACGATGGCTAGATGCAATGCGGACCGAGATGGAGTCCATGTACACCAACAAAGTATGGACTTTAGACTTTGCTCCAGATGGGGTAAAACCCATAGGATGCAAATGGATCTTCAAGAAAAAGATTGGTGTAGATGGACAGGTGGAAACCTATAAGGCTAGACTTGTTGCAAAGGGTTTTCGTCAAAGACCTGGTTTGGACTATGACGAAACTTTTTCTCCAGTGATTATGCTTAAATCCATTCGGGTCCTTCTTGCTATTGCTGCCTTCCATGATTATGAAATCTGGCAGATGGACGTAAAGATGGCTTTTCTGAATGGTCATTTAGAAGAGTGCGTCTATATGGATCAGCCAGAAGGTTTCAATCAGACTGGGAGCAGCGGGAAAGTATGCAAGTTGCTTAAGTCCATTTATGGACTAAAGCAAGCATCGCGGAGTTGGAACATCTATTTTGATGAAACAGTCAAAGAATATGACTTTATCGAAAATCCAGATGAACCATGTATATATAGTAAAGTTGTAGCCAGAAATGTCGTATTCCTCGTCTTGTACGTGGATGACATTCTATTGATAGGAAATGACATTCCTATGCTACAATCTGTCAAAGCATTCTTGTCACACAGGTTCTCCATGAAAGACCTGGGTGATGCCTCTTACATTCTGGGGATCCGGATCTATCGTGATAGATCCAAGAGGATGTTAGGACTTTCGCAGTCCAGGTATATCAACACTATACTGAAAAGATTCAGTATGGAAGATTCTAAGCGCGGTAATCTACCGGCTTGTCACGGAATCACCCTCTCCAAAGAGATGTCTCCTAAGACTGATTTGGAAAGGAAACGCATGTCTATTATACCCTACGCTTCTGCGGTAGGCTCTATAATGTATGTGATGTTGTGCACCAGACCAGATGTAGCTTACGCACTGAGTGTGGTAAGCCGATATCAGTCAGACCCAGGGAAGAATCACTGGATAGCAGTGAAGAACATTCTCAAGTACCTAAGAAGGACTAAGGAGATGTTCTTGGTTTACGGCGGAAAAGACCTCAATTTGGCCTTTGCTGATTCCGGCTTCCAGAGTGATAAGGACGATTCCAAGTCCATGTCGGGTTATGTCTTTACCCTTAATAGAGGGGCGGTGTGCTAGAAGAGTTCCAAGCAGGACACCGTTGCTGACTTGACGATGGAAGCGGAGTATATTGCTTCTTCCGATGCCGCAAAAGAAGCGGTCTGGATGAAGAAGTTCCTAACAGAACTTCAGGTGGTTTCTACCATTGTTGATCCAATACCTCTGTATTGCAACAACAACGGAGCTATAGCTTTAGCGAAGGAACCAAGGTCCCATCAGAAGTCCAGACACATCTTAAGGCGGTATCACCTGATCAGGGAGATCATTGATCGTCGGGAAATCGAGGTTCGGAGAGTTGCTACTGAAGAGAACATTGTTGATCCATTCACGAAGGCCCTACCTCAGATTCAGTTCGAGAGGCTACTCGAGATCATCGGTCTTCGATATGCCAGTACATGGCCCTAGTGCAAGTGGGAGATTGTTATTGTATATGCCTTAGGGGCCATTATTGTATCATACTAGTTTGTATATTACTTAATGGAAGCTTGGGATATTCATATGTATATAACAGTCTTGCTAAACATGGTAGTATGCTACTTGGTTTTTCTATCTTAATATGTGTGTATACGTATTGATAGAGCTCTTAGGTTCTTGCTTGACTACCAGCGTTGTGATGGCAGTCACACTAGTGGGGGCTGGGTAGTCTACAAGCACATCCTTTTTCAGGTCCCTAGTCACAGGATTATCGAGACAGAGCATCGATACTCCGGAGTAGACTAGTGTGTACGCTTCTCATTCCAGTTGGGGAGATGGTCTGTGTAAGTCCATGTCACGCACCCCACGAACTTGCAGGGAGGCGGAATATATGAAAAACGATTATCAAAGCTTCGTAACACGGACTTGAGCGCATGAATCGTTTCTAAACCATTGCTAACTATCTACTAGAGGTTTAACTACTCGGATACGAAGTTATACCTCATGATACTAGTCCTTCGGATCTTCATCGCGGTCCTCCACTCCTCGTAGGCTCCTTGGAACATCGGCACCTCAACGGTCTCCTCGAATCAAAGACGATCCACCCGAAAGCTCCTACGCCAAGCTTAATCTCAAACTTGAGATAACTAGGTTGCTTAAAGTGCTAATCTAAGCTACCTAGGGGATATAGAGTGAGGTTATGGATGTATTAGTCTAGCTAACCCTTGATCTCAACACATGAGAGGCTAGGGTTAGGGTTTGAAGAGAGAGTGAGCTTGAGGAGAGAGAAGGTGAAGATGAGAATGAAATGAGATAATGAACTTATCATAATGTATATGAAGCATTATTATTTATCCAAAAATTAAATAATAGAATTAACAACCATACTTCATAAATATCTATGAGTGATTCATCACAATGAGTCATTAAGCATTTATGATGCATTAATGACTTGGATGAATCACACAAATGAGTCACTAATCTTATTTAATGCAATGCCACCTTAACCCCTTAGTCACCACTCTTCTAGAAGCTTCCCGACAAATTACGAGAATGCCCCTCCAATCCGTGAAAACACGGAAAAACTTTAGACTGTATAAATCCAATAACCCGATACTAGAATCTGGCTTAAACCAAAGCCGGCTAGTAAAAACTGTCCGAAAAGTCGTACGTGTGTAAACACACGTACGCGTCCGAACCCTTGTCGTAATACCATACGACCTCTATATCATTTCTCCTGGAGCAGGGAAACTCTCTATGTGGGACTCTAAAGACTCGACACTACGCTGGTCGTGGGTTTAACCACAGACCGCAAGCGGCACTAGCTGTACGTAACGGTCCCCAGGTAGATGTCGATAAGAAGGCCGATGAGGAAAATCATCCGAACTCCCACTGAGCCTGATGTGACAATCTCCGTACAGTCCGGTCTGTTCGTCTAAGACTATTGCATATCAAGCCTAGGGGGCAGCAAGCGTCAGTCCCCTAATAGCTGTATAAGTCATGTCGGAGCGAAGCCCATTACACCTTGAAAGCTACTCGAACCTACCAGTATATCTCGCTTGCCCTGGCCAGGGACTTTGCGTAATGGCTCTCTGACACAGCGCGATATCATCTCCCAATACCGGGAGAGACGAATCCTATCTAACCACTACTGCCTCCAAGTGCTCGGGACTGCACCCAACTGCTACTTGTTTGCATGACTCCTTTGAGCCGTGGTCGGGTAGCAATCTAAGAACAGTGGGACACACTCGAGGCGAAGTAGCAGTGTCAAGTCTGCGGACTATGCTGTACTCATGTCATCTGGGAACTGTTAACTGACGACGGGTATAATACCAACCAATCAGTTCCCCTGCGAGTCCTGTCCGGTGTACCCGTAACCTAACGAGCACCTGTATACTATCTCCAGTACGACGTACTGATGGCTATGGGACAGACCATCTCCCCAACTGGGATGAGAAGCGTACACACCAGTCTACTCTGGAATATCGATGCCCTGTCTCGATAATCCTACGACTAGGGACATGTATAGGATGTTGCTTATAGACTACCTAGCCCCCACTAGTGTGACTGCCATCACAACGCTGGTAATCAAGCAAAGAACCTATGGGCTCTACTAATATGTATAATTGATAAGTTACAAGAAACATATGCCCATATTAAAGTAGACATAAACCAAGTAGCATACTACCATTTTTAGCAAGACTGTATATACAACTGTGAATATCCCAAGCTTCCATTAAGTAATATACAATCTAGTATGATACAATAATGGCCCCTAGGGCATATACACTAACAATCTCCTACTTGCACTAGGGCCATGAGCTGGCATATCGTAGACCTATCATCTCGAATATCCTCTCGAACTGCGTCTGAGGAAGGGCCTTTGTGAATGGATCAGCAATGTTATTCTCTGTCTCTACTCTTTTCACCTCGATCTCCCGGCGATCTACGATCTCCCTGATCAGGTGATACCGCCTTAAAATGTGCTGGATTTCTGATGGGACCTGGGTTCCTTTGCTAAAGCTATAGCGCCGTTGTTGTCACAATACAGAGGTATTGGACCAACTTTGGAAGGAACCACCTGAAGTTCTATGAGGAACTTCTTCATCCAGACAGCTTCTTTTGCGGCATCACGAGCAGCTATGTACTCCGCTTCCATTGTTGAGTCAGCAACGGTCTCCTGTTTGGAACTCTTCCAACAGACCGCCCCTCCATTGAGGGTAAAGACATAACCCGACATGGACTTGGAGTCATCTTTGTCACTCTGGAAGCCGGAGTCGGCAAAGGCCTCCATCTGGAGGTCTTTTCCGCCATACACCAAGAACATCTACTTAGTCCTTCTCAGGTACTTGAGAATGTTCTTTACTGCTATCCAGTGCTTCTCCCCTGGGTTTTCCTGATACCGTCTTACAACGCTCAATGCGTATGCTACATCTGGTCTGGTACATAACATCGCATACATTATAGAGTCTACCGCAGAAGCGTAGGGTATAATTGACATGCAATCCCTTTCCAAATCAGTCTTGGGAGACATCTCTTTGGAGAGGGTGATTCCGTGACAAGCCGGTAGGTTACCGCGCATAGAATCATCCATACCGAATCTCTTCACTATGGTGTCTATGTACCTGGACTGTGAAAGTCCCAACATCCTCTTTGATCTATCACGATAGATCCGGATTCCCAGAATGTAGGTGGCATCACCCAGGTCTTTCATGGAGAATTTATGTGACAAGAATCTTTTGACCGACTGTAACATAGGAATATCATTTCCTATTAGGAGAATGTCGTCCACGTACAAGACGAGGAATACTACAGCTCTCCCTACAATCTTACTATATATGCATGATTCATGTGGATTTTTGATAAAGTCAAATTCTTTGACAGCATCATCAAACAGATGTTCCAACTCCGTGATGCCTGCTTTAGTCCATAAATGGACTTAAGCAGCTTGCATACTTTACCGCTGTTCCCACTCTGAATGAATCCTTCTGGCTGATCCATATAGACGCTTTCTTCCAAATTACCATTTAGAAAGGCCGTCTTTACGTCCATCTGCCAGATCTCATAATCGTGGAAGGCAGCAATAGCAAGAAGGACCCGAATAGATTTAAGCATAGCCACTGGAGAAAAAGGTTTCGTCATAGTCCAAACCAGGTCTTTGACGGAAACCCTTTGCAACAAGTCTAGCCTTATAGGTTTCAACCTGTCTATCTACACCAATCTTCTTTTTGAAGATCCATTTGCATCCTACGGGGTTTACCCCATCTGGAGCAACGTCCAAAGTCCATACTTTTTTAGTGTACATGGACTCCATTTCGGTCCGCATTGCATCCAGCCATTTTACTGAGTCACCGCTCTGAATGGCTTGCTGGAAGCTAGTAGGCTCATCATAGTCTATAGTGCAATCCTCTCTATCCCCGTCTATGAGAAAACCGTAGTATCTCTCGGGCGGATGAGACTGCTTACTACTCCTGCGGAGTGGCGTCGGGATGTCCCTTTCTTCTGAAACCTCTGGTTCTACCATACTTTCAGTAACAGCTTGTGGTTCTGGAATTTCTTCCAGTTCTACTACGCTCTCACTTGTTTCTTTTTCTAAAAACTGATGTTCCAGAAAGTGAGCATGACGAGAAACAAATTTTTTTTGTTCCTCTGCGTAATACAATAGATACCCCTTTGGAGTTCTTCGGATATCCTACAAACTTACATTGTACTGATCGTGCCTCGAGCTTGTCCACATGCTGCTTTTTAACAAAAGCTGGACATCCCCATATTTTCAAATGCTGAAGGTGGGGTTTCTTCCCACTCCATATCTGATATGGCGTGGTAGGCACAGTCTTGGTAGGAGCCCGGTTCAAAAGATATGCAGCTGATTCCAGTGCATATCCCCAGAATGATCGCGGCAACTCAGCGTTACTCATCATGGAACGTACCATATCTAATAGGGTTCGGTTCCGCCTTTCCGATACACCGTTGTGCTGTAGTGTGTATGGAGGAGTAAGCTGAGAGAGAATTCCATTCTCTTTTAAGTAACCCAGGAACTCGGCACTTAAGTATTCACCACCTCGATCAGATCTCAGTGTCTTTATACTCTTGCCTGTTTGTTTTTCCACTTCATTCCTGTATTCTTGGAATTTCTCAAAGGCCTCGGATTTATGCTTCATTAAGAAGATATATCCATACCTAGAGAAATCATCTGTGAATGTAATGAAGTAGGAATAACCACCTCGCGCATGTGTAGACATAGGACCATACACGTCACTGTGTATGAGTCCTAAGAGCTCGCTTGCTCTTACTCCGTGTCCAGTAAATGGAGTCTTTGTCATCTTTCCTATGAGACAAGATTCACAATTAGCATAAGATTGATATTCGAACGGATTCAAATATCCTTCTCTACGTAACTTAGTCAATCTTCTCTCATTGATGTGACCTAGTCTACAATGCCATAAGAAAGCCTGATTTGTTTCCGGAGACTTTCTTTTAAGTGCATTCTGGATAATGAAAATCTGAGCTTGATTTAATACGTATATTCCGTTTTCTAATGTACCTGACCCAATCATAACTAGATTTAGGTGGATGTGAACCACATCTCTTGTAAAAGTAAAATCATATCCTTCCTTAGATAGTAAGGGTACAGATATGATATTACAAGTCATACCTGGTACATAAAAACAGTTACGCAGAATCAATATCTGCCCAGTTGTCATTCCAAGATGATATTCCCCTACGGATTCAGCGTTCATGCTCATTCCGTTAGCAACTGTGAGGGTTATATCACCTATCCCGATAACCCTACAGTTTCTCAGAGCCTGTAATGAATTACAGATGTGAGTTCCTAATCCGGTATCCAATACCCAGGAGGTAGGGTTAACAGACATACAGTTCTCTATCATAAACACACCCGAAGTCGAAGCCACAACATGCTTCGTATCCTGGCTACTGGCTTCTAAAGCCCTGCAATCATTCTGCCAATGCCCGATCCCATAACAATAGGAATGTCCCTTAATAGGGTGGTCCAGCTTGTCATAGGTAATGTACATCTGGACAGACTTTTGCCAGTCATATAAGTCAGATTCAGTCAATTTGTTATCTAGATGTAACCTAGGTGTGGTCACAAGGTTGCTGCAATTTAAGAGAGAGAGAAGAAAACATTTTAGCATGATGCTGTTGCAAGTTTAGATTGGTTTTAAGTTTATCTAAACAGGATGGCTCCCACTGTTTCTCGAATCCTTCCTCAAACCATAAAAGAAAAATTAGCCAGGACAATTCTCACCGTACAATACTTGCTTAACCGTTCAGCCAGGCCAGTGTCGATACTTCGAGGGAGGTTTTCCAACGCTTTCGCGAAGTTCCTTAATTAAATAACCTCTTTTCTCTGGGGGCGTAACCCCGCTGACACCTTTCTAGGCATCTACTTGGTTTATAGCATTGATCGTTAAGTGACGAATCTCCTGATAAGTAGTATATACTCACAGTAGGATTAGGATCCAAAATATCATCGTATGATAATGTTGAAGGAATCCTACCAACATTCATCAAACTCCAAAATGGTATGCATCTCTCTGCAAATTTCAGTTTCTTTAGAAATTCCCGATATTAATTTCTGCCCCATGCTCTTATGACCTTGGCTTTGGTCAAAATGTCATAAGTCACATGTCAAGTTCTACCCGTCATTATCCAGGTTAATTTGAACCCATCCGTACATACCCCTGACTTTGGTCAAATGATAATACGACTGTCCCAAACCAACTCATCTACCTATGCAACAAGTGAATACCCAGCAGCTACCAAACACTATGCCTTGACTTTGGCCAAAATACATAGCTTGAATACTACTGAATACCCAAATGAAATGACGGAGGGCTACGAATGGTTTTGGCAAAACCGTGAACGTAGTGAACTTGATATAATTGAAGGAACCTGATAGCTTTTTAAAAGGAGTGGTTAAAGTTCCGCAATTTAAAAATTCTGCTTTTTTAAAATAACCGAGTGGTTTGTTTTAAATTTGTTCCAACGATTTAACTTTGGTTTATTTTCTTTGCATTATAATAATGCATCCCATCATTTATCCTATCATTGCAGAAAACAACGAAAATACCACGTCCTCTTATGCCATTCGCATTAGCCACTGGGTCCCGTCATCACCCGTTAGGTTACTTAACTAACGACAGAGTGGTGGCTGGGCTAGCGCGGGTGTAAAACATAAGTGACGTCTAATAGCTATCATATATAGATATTTTACATTCGTCAGACGCAATAATAAGCATTCCAGATCACAGATGAACTTTATTGGATTTATTAGCAATCCGCATTTGCTCTGAGCCTGCAATAAAAGACAGATTACACAGTTGTGATGAATAGCCATTACCCCACCTAAGACGCCTACGGGTACGGCAAACTACCCGCCAAGTACCCGAAGTGAAGCGGTCTCCCTCAACAACGTGAGTAGGCCACTAAACACTTCGACGTACCCGGTAATTTATGTACCCCACCTTGGGTCTATCCTAAGAGCTAAAACAGTAAAAAGAAATAATACAACGGTGGCTACAACTGCAACCTGGATGTGCCCCGCAAAAGAATATTACATCAAATTACATTTACATTGAATGAATATTAAACACATCTCAAACCCCGGCTAATCATCACAACAGTCCAACACAGTTCATATACACAAACAGTAAACATTTTAGAAATTTGCAACCCCCTGCCAACCGACATACTAGCAGTTAGGGTAGGTTTACAAACACATTAAACATTACAGATAAAAACCCAATTAGAAAATAGTTTAGCACATCGATCGATTACCTATATCCGTGTCTACCCTAAAAGAAAACCTGTACTGAAGTAACCTGGGTAGAAACAGAACATATAGAAAGACAAAAAACAAAAAATTATGAATTACTGTGAAACTCCGAGTCAAAGCGGCGTTGACTCGGCGGCGGATCCGCGGCAGAAGCACTCTATTGCCGCGGATCCGCGGCCGTTTTACCGATTCACTTGCTCGTATTTTCCCAGTATTCATTATTTTCCCTGCTGTGAATTTTAAGGTATGTCAAATATTTTTTCAGACACGTTTAAAATTAACAGAAACTTAAGGTTTTCGGTTTTTTGTTTTCGTGTTTTCCGTCGATCGAACTTCTAATCAGTTGCTAACAAGCTAGTAATGGTTTAGTTGGCTCTGATACCACTGTAAGCCCATGTCACGCACCCCAAAAACTTGCGGGGAGGCGGAATATATGAAAAACGATTATCAAAGCTTCGTAACACGGACTTGAGCGCATGAATCGTTTCTAAACCATTCCTAACTATCTACTAGAGGTTTAACTACTCAGATACGAAGTTATACCTCATGATACTAGTCCTTCGGGTCTTCATCGCGGTCCTCCACTCCTCGTAGGCTCCTTGGAACATCGGCACCTCAACGCCCTCCTCGAATCAAAGACGATCCACCTGAAAGCTCCTACGCCAAGCTTAATCTCAAACTTGAGATAACTAGGTTGCTTAAAGTGCTAATCTAAGCTACCTAGGGGATATAGAGTGAGGTTATGGATGTATTAGTCTAGCTAACCCTTGATCTCAACACATGAGAGGCTAGGGTTAGGGTTTGAAGAGAGAGTGAGCTTGAAGAGAGAGAAGGTGAAGATGAGACTGAAATGAGATAATGAACTTATCATAATATATATGAAGCATTATTATTTATCCAAAAATCAAATAATAGAATTAACAACCATGTTTCATAAATATCTATGAGTGATTCATCACAATGAGTCATTAAGCATTTATGATGCATTAATGACTTGGATGAATCACACAAATGAGTCACTAATCTCATTTAATGCAATGCCAGCTTAATCCCTTAGTCACCACTCTTCTAGAAGCTTCCCGACAAATTACGAGAATCCCCCTCCAATCCGTGAAAACACGGAAAAACTTTAGACTGTATAAATCAATTAACCCGATACTAGAATCTGGCTTAAACCAAAGCCGGCTAGTAAAAACTGTCCGAAAAGTCGTACGTGCGTAAACACACGTACGCGTCCAAACCCTTGTCGTAATACCATACGACCTCTATATCGTTTCGCCTGGAGCAGGGAAACTCTCTGTGTAGGACTCTAAAGACTCGACACTACGCTGGCAGTGGGTTTAACCATAGACCGCAAGCGGCACTAGCTGTACGTAACGGTCCCTAGGTAGATGTCGATAAGAAGGCCGATAAGGAAAATCATCCGAACTCCCACTGAGCCTGATGTGACAATCTCCGTATAGTCCGGTCTGTTCGTCTAAGACTATCGCATATCAAGCCTAGGGGGCGGCAAGCGTCAGTCCCCTAATAGCTGTATAAGTCATGTCGGAGCGAAGCCCATTGCACCCAGAGAAGCTACTAGAACCTACCAGTATATCTCGCTTGCCCTGGCCAGGGACTTTGCGTAATGGCTCTCTGACACAGCGCGATATCATCTCCCAATACCGGAAGAGACGAATCCTATCTAATCACTACTGCCTCCAAGTGCTCGGGACTGCACCCAACTGCTACCTGTTTGCACGACTCCTTTAAGCCGTGGTAGGGTAGCAATCTAAGAATAGTGGGACACACTCGAGGCGAAGTAGCAGTGTCAAGTCTGCAGACTATGCTATACTCATGTCATCTGGGAACTGTTAACTGACGACGGGTATAATACCAACCAATCAGTTCCCCTGCGAGTCCTGTCCGGTGTACCCGTAACCTAACGAGCACCTATATACTATCTCCAGTACAACGTACTGATGTCTATGGGACAGACCATCTCCCCAACTGGGATAAGAAGCGTAGACACCAGTCTACTCTGGAATATCGATGCCCTGTCTCGATAATCCTACGACTAGGGACATGTATAGGATGTTGCTTATAGACTACCCAGCCCCCACTAGTGTGACTGCCATCACAACGCTGGTAATCAAGCAAAGAATCTATGGGCTCTACTAATATGTATAATTGATACGTTACAAGAAACATATGCACATATTAAAGTAGATACAAACCAAGTAGCATACTACCATTTTTAGCAAGACTGTATATACAACTGTGAATATCCCAAGCTTCCATTAAGTAATATACAATCTAGTATGATACAATAATGGATCCTAGGGCATATACACTAACAGTCTGTCCCACAGCCGTCAGTACGTCGTACTGGAGATAGTATACAGGTGCTCGTTGGGTTACGGGTACACCGGACAGGACTCGCAGGGAACTGTTGGTTGGTATTATACCCGTCGTCAGTTAACAGTTCCCAGGTGACATGAGTACAGCATAGTCCGCAGACTTGACACTGCTACTTCGCCTCGAGTTTGTCCCACTGTTCTTAGATTGCTACCCTACCACGGCTCAAAGGAGTCGTGCAAACAGGTAGCAGTTGGATGCTGTCCCGAGCACTTGGAGGCAGTGGCGGTTAGACAGGATTCGTCTCTCCCGGTATTAGGAGTTGATATCGCGCTGTGTCAGAGAGCCATCACGCAAAGTCCCTGGCCAGGGCAAGCGAGATTTACTGGTAGGTTCCAGTAGTCTCTCAGGGTGTAATGGGCTTCACTCCGACACGACTTATACCGCTATTAGGGGACTGACGCATGCCGTCCCCTAGGCCCGATATGTGATAGTCTTAGACGAACAGACCGGACTGTACGGAGATTGTCACATCAGCCTCAGTAGGACTTTGGATGGGTTTCCTCATCGGCCTTCTAATCGACATCTACCTGGGGACCGTTACGTACAGTTAGTGCCGCTTGCAGTCTGTGGTTAAACCCACTACCAGCGTAGTAATCGAGTCATTAGAGTCCCACACAGAGAGTTTCCCTGCTCCAGGCAAAATGATATAGAGGTCGTATAGTTTTACGACAAGGGTTCGGACGCATACGTGTGTTTACGCACGTACGACTTTCGGACAGTTTTTACTAGCCGGCTTTGGTTTAAGCCATATTCTAGTATCGGGATATTGGATTTATACAGTCTAAAGTTTTTCCGTGTTTTCACGGATAGGAGGGGCGTTCTCATAATTTCGCGAAAAGCTTCTAGAAGGATGGTGACTTGGGGGTTTAGGTGGCATAAGCATTAAATGAGATTAGTGACTCATTTGTGTGATTCATCCTTGTCATTAATGCATCATAAATGCTTAATGACTCATGTAGATGAATCACTCATTTGTATTTATGAAGCATGGTTGTTAAATCCTTTATTTTATTTATTTGATAAATATAATGCTTCATATATATCATGAGAGATCATTATCTCATTCTCATTCTCATGCTCACCTTCTCTCTCCTCAAGCTCTCTCTCTTCAAACCCTAATCCTCTCCTCTCATGTGTTGAGATCAAGGATTAGAATAGACTAATCAATCCATAATCCAACTCTATATCACCTAGGTTACTTAGATTAGCACTTTAAGAAACCTACTTACCTCAAGTTAGAGGTGAAGCTTGAAGTATTGCTCTCGGATGGATCATCTACTACATAGAGAAGGCCGGAGAGGAGGTGGAGAACGAAAAGACGAAGGACACGGTTCATTAGGTATAATCACTTCACATAGTAGTTTAGAACTCCTATGCATATGTTAGTTATCGTTTAGCAACGATTCTTGCGGTTAGTCGATGTTATTGCAAAGAACAAGATCGTTTTTCATATTTCCGCCTCCCCGCAAGTCGTGGGGTGTAGTACATCGACTTACAATATATAGTATATATAGTATACTGGACATCGAACTGTGGGGGTGCTATACGCCATCCACCCGACTTCCCCCGTAGATATAATCTACTCACTTTGTATCTTGCATGTCGGTGTCGATATTGCCACCATTATCTTCATCGCCTCGGATCACCGTGGGGGTACCTACATATCATATGTATTGCATCGCATTAAAACCAAATCGAAACTAAAACGATACACGAAAACCAAAACGATACGCTAAGGGGCCTATAGGTTAGAACCTATGGGCACGCTTTCAAAACCATAAATCAATCCTCGATATCGTCGTATAAACGCCAAGTATTCGAGGTAAAACACTGATAAAAAATTCCAGAATTCAAAATACGGAATACGGAAACCTGAATCCAAAACAGCAACTAGAGAAAAGGGTCCCAGATTTCACCCTTGGTCAAATTGGATAATTTTGCACATGCCAGGGGTCTAATCTACCGATAAGGGGGCACCAAAACCAAAACGAGACAATTCCCTATTGGTCTGGCCGAAATTTGCGGCCAGAATGCATTTATTTGCGGTCGGGAAAGAGAGATAGGAGCTAGGGTTCTGGTGGTGGCTTCCTGGGTGCCTGCACATATCACTGTCCAACCAATTTTTTTTCAGAGTCTCGGGTTGATAGCAGATCCCATATAACCTTCACAGATTCCACAAATTTTCTGATATCGGTTTCTAAATCCATATTCTGGGTTTCAAGTCTTAGGTTTGGGTCTCAAATCTAGCACTAAGGTGTTTGTATGGTCTCCACTGAACTTAATTTCACATCACAAGTCACAAATTCCACTAAACCCTAACTAGGTTTTCCTAAATCCACCAAATCACACGATATCGATTCTAATCTAGCATGGGGGTATATGTAATGCAAAAACTAAACTAAAGGTCCAGAAAATACCTCATTTGGCAACTCAAGAATTTTCTTGAGTTGCCCCTAGTGGCCAAAATCCTTGCTTTCTTGATCCAATGTGTTTGTCTTGAGCTTGTGCACATTTTTTGTGAAATGGAGATAGGGTTTTGGAGTGATATTCATGGAGTAATGGGGGTTTGAAGGTGGAGGAAGAGGAGGGCAGTAGTAGCAGCAGCAGCAAATGGAAGAGGGGGAAAAATGAGATGAGGAAACAAGAGGGAATGGCCAAGTCAAACACCCTCACCTACTCTCTCTCTCTCTCACCATACCTATTTCTTTATTCCCTTTTCCTTTTCTTTTCTTTTTCTTTTCCCTCTAAATCCTTCTCACTCAAATAGTAAACCCAAAGTGATATGGTAGAATGCACAAGTGTAGAGCACAAAAATGATATGTGCATGTTTTGCACAAAAATGTCAAAAATTCGATTCGCGATTTTTTAATCGCGATTAGCACTAAATTAGTGTCAAACTAATCATAAAAACTTAAAAATGGCATAATTCCATAAAATACCCTATTTTAGAATTTTCCATAATTTTTCCATAATTTTCCTCATATATTTGTATTTAATTATGCCGAAATATTAAAATATTCATTAAAATAATATTAAATTATAAAAATTTCCAAAAATAATATTTTATTTTTTTTGAAATGTTACAATTTTCCCCACTTAAAGAAATTCGGTCCACGAATTTAAATTTTAACCCCCAAATTCTAAAACATTTCAGTAAAAATCCAAGTCGTCGGGGCTCCGAAATCATCAATACATAAAACGCATCATAGCGCAATGCAGGCGCATAATTAATGAGCAGATAACTCAAAATCGAAACTCCGTCAAGCATCCCGCAATCATCGGAGTCATGGTAAAGACACAAATGTCAAATCCAATAAAACCAATATGCTATAAATCAGAGCTATACATGTAAATATCAAATCTATACATGTAATTAGCTGAAGTAAATGGATGCAAAATCTTTTTAAGTCGCTGTGCGATGCGCATAACACTGCACAGTGGCGAACATCTATCGTAAGAAAATAACCATATATGTATATATCTTTTGTTTACTATGTACGTTCCGCCGTTTTGAAAACTATTTAGAAGGGTTTCCTTGTTTTAAACGTTTCGTGTCATATCGGACACGTAGGTATATACTGAGACTATAGCTCGCTTTTTGGAAATCCCTTCGATAACTATCAATGCATGCAAAATATATCTAGGTACTGTCCTCTGACTAGTCCTGCTCAGTATGAAAACACATAGCAAATATCATAAAAACGTACTGCTCCATAAGAATCAATCCCAGAATGTATATAAAGATACCCTGTGCGTTTGGTGTGCACGGAAATCAAAATCCATACATGTTCCATACAGGTGCACAGAAACAACATCTAGGTGCAACGGGTGTGCACGAAACACCTGTCATAGGCAACGCGTGTGCCTGACAGCAAAATCAGGTGCATCTGCCATGCACGAAGAATCCCGATTTAGTGCATCTGGTGTGCACCAAAATCGTATCTCAACACATGCGCCCAACATGCGCGAAAATCCAAATCGGTGCATCCATCATGCACGAATAAAAGCTAAATCCTGTGCACTCAACATGCACGAAATCATAAAATCCAATAGCAAGCTTCGAACATGCGCAAGTCCAAATCAAATGCACGGAGTGCAAGAAATCAACATCAATATCAGAATCAAAATCGACACATCTAATGACATCAAATCGAAGTCAGGTGCAGCTGTAGTGCACAAAATATAAGTCCGGTGCAACAAAGGCACGAAATATAAATCTGACGCGATAAACGCAAGAACATAAAACTGGTGCGACAAACGCACGAAGTATAGAACTGGTGCATCCCATGCACAAATACTAAGCAATAACTCAAATGCGAAAGCAGCAACACCAAGTGTACCCAACTGTAAAGAAAATCATAAACGTGTGCAACTGCATGCACAAAACATATATCAATGCATTACGAGCACAAATAAGCTATACCGAGTGCGAAAATCAAATCGTGTGAACATCAAATCAAAACACTAAAGTGCATGAAAACTATACTGGAAGCGTAAATCAAATCACCGGCCTAAAATAGGCATGAAATCACAATCAATACCTCAAGCGTAATAACTACACGCAAAATATAAATACCCAGTAAGTGCAACCATGGTGCTGAAAACAGAAATCATGGAACTCAGCCATCAAGACCAAATCATGGAAATAGATCGCCCAAAATACCGAAATCCAAAGTGACGGATATGTGATAGTCAAAACACAAAATCACAAATCATAATTACCGTCGTCGGTATATCCAATGCTAGCAGCGCAAGATATCTACTTGCCTCTTGCTCACGGTCTGGCGTCCTCTGTCTCTGGTTTCTTGTTTTCTCTGTGGATTACCAATCTCGCAATCCATCGGCTCATCGGCCCTGTCAGGTGTGCTAACGGAAACGATTCCGTTTTGGCACTTCTCTGGTCATCTCTCGGTCTTTCCTCGCGACCACTCGTAAAGCAGCACGTCACCGGCGTCGACCTCTGATCCTCTGAATGCACATCACACTTCGGCTCCTGGTGCAATTCTTATTGCCGCAGTGTCCTGGAAAGAATCCTGCTCAAGGTCTCTTCCGATCTTGCCTATGCCGATCTGTACGGAGGCTGGTACTCTTGCATAATCTCTTCTCGCTCAATGGACATCTGTGTCCTCAGCATAGCATTTCCTCGGAAATTGGTCGCATCCCAACGCCTCTGTAAGCATATCAGGTCTCTGGTCTCGACGGGAAGTAATGACAGCTCGTCAGCGTCTCGCACGAACCTCTTGTTCCACTTGTCTTTATTGTCGTCCACTATGACGTCACGCCATGCTATCTACGCACTGCAACTGTTCTCGGCCATGATCAATCCGAAGTCTCTCGCACGGACTCGAAATCGTGTACTCTGTAGCTTCATCACTCTGTACAAGATATCTGGCCGAACAGGTCCTCGGGAACTCGTCCCAACCATCGGAGGAATACTCAATACTCGTCCGTCCTCGATCAACTCACAACGCATCTGAGTGAGGTCCTTTATCCGAACCTAGTCAACTATCTCATCGACGGTGCTGAACTCTGGCCTGCTGGGTGTGCGCAATATGACGACTCCTGGGTCGAGGTCTTCCCGTATAGTATTCCAGAAAGGTCCTGTCGAGGTCATTCTCGAATCTCTTACTCCACATTTCTTTAATGTCGACTGCTTCGGACTCGTCTCATCGTGGCTGCATGGACTACGCTCCAATGGCTATACTCGTATCTGGAGTCTCCCAAGCAGTGTGTCCCATCACAATATCCGAAAATTTCCGAACCATCCGATCGATTTGTCAAAACCTCAGAATCCCCGAAGAGCTCAACATCTTGGGTACAGTTTAATAGTATCGAGTACATGCCATAGCATCGGTGGTCCAGCCGTAGAAGGGCAAGCCCAAACCTCACTAATGGCGACGCGGAACAACCGCAAACCCTAAGGTTCAAAGGCTTTTACACGGTCATTATGTCGAGTTAGGGTTTCATTCTTCTGGAGGGTCCATAAAATCGCTTGCATGTCTTTCCAAATACTTTAAACTTAGAATATGGGTTTCTGACATTCGATTATCGCTATCGACTCTCAACGAATCTGCGTGAAGTCGTCTCTAGCTGGAATCAATCTACCTGATGACCTCGCATCGGGTAAGCGAACGAACCACATGTCCTAGTCATTCATCCTCGAGTGACTGGCGACCTTCCAACATATTTCTAAGTATATACTCACGCTGCAGTAGCTCCAATCATCTGGGCGATATCTCGTCATTCGCAGCAACAACTGGCTCATTCGTCTGTACGCTGAACAACGCCTCAATCATCATGAGTAAGCGATATATCAATGGTCATCACATTCTGACTAGCCACTAGCAGTAGCCCAATCCTCTTGTACCGATCGGCACGTACAAGAAATCTCGTAAAAGAGATCTGTCAAACGCTCATGGCGCGAAAACACAATAAGACGACGTCTCTTTATGCAATCGTATGTCTCTGGAATCACGCCCTGGTCAGTCCTCGTCCATGACGAGCTCATGCTGATGCAACTCGAGCCGTAGCTCACTCTGCCCGTGCAATCGTTGCAGCAAAATCATAACCAGTATCGATGAAGATAGATCATAGGAATGAATATAATACTTGTGCAAGGAAATGTACATCCTAAGGTTTCTTAAGCGGAGTGGCGTGTCGTAAGTATGCCGTGGAACATACGTACGGTACGTCACGTTACTCAAGCTACCAACTTCATCAACCAAAGGTCATCCTATACGACGAAAGTTTGGGTATAATACCCCCTCGACTAAGTCTAAGTTCCGTAAGGTCAAGCCTAAGTTCCGTATATACATATAAACGCTCTAGGCTCCGCATAGTCAAATTTAGACTCGAACCAAGGTTAATCTAGCGCTCTGATACCAACTTTGTCACAACCCGAAAATAACCCGTGACTGGCACTTGAATCATATGAAGTCTATAGGACCCCATCTAATCCAAGTAAGCCAAAAGCCCAGAAATCTAAAACCATTTTTAAGGAGTAAATGAAGAAAACTAGTTTTTAAGAAATGAAGAAAACATGTTTTTAAAAGCAAGGTTTTTAAATAAGTAAGCCGAATGTGTTTTTTTAAAGGTATAATCTTTTCTGAAAATTTCGGCAAAGTTCCCTTTGTAAATACTGGCCCCAAACGGGGTACAACAAGGATAATATATATATGCAATGATAAAAGGCATCCCCAAGCGGGAGCTAGCTCTTCGTCAATCGACGGTCACAACCACGCAAGCAATATAATATACAACGCCAAAGGGCGAGGATCAAAACTTAGAAAGAAACTCAAAACAGCATGAAAACCGTAATACTACAATGCGCGACTCTAAGGTCGAAATAATACATAACTGATTTTCTAAGTCTGAAACAATATACAAGTTTTGGTTGATGGAATTTCTAGATACAATGAATAATACATATACAATGGTGGTTCTGATACAAAAGAACCCACCTACCAAAGCAAGTCACTCGTAATGGAAGCAATGTGCCAGAAAAGCCGCAATGAAACCTGTACGGCAAAACCTGCAAGAACTGTGGCACAACGGGGGTGAATTGCCAACTCGTGAATAGAAAACATCACAGAGCAGAAATCGTATGTATGACTCATCCTAGGTCAATACGATTAGATATATATAGACCTCAATATGAATAAGTCTGAAGCATGCTAAAGCGGCAATGTAACCTCTATACATGAGTGTAGTGGCAAGTGCTCGTGCCAGTGCCTCGGGTAATAACATATCATAAATATGAGGTATGATCAATGTAATCAAATCTGTATGTATGTGGATCCCATCCACTCGTCACCCAATGACAATAACGATCATGCATGTAAATATCATAAGCATAAGCAGGGAAGTATGAGGATATAAACCATCTGTGTCCATCGCGACACGTCAAAATCATGGAACCGGAGTGTCCAACATCGACACTCTAAAACATCATGAAAGCTGTGCCCAGCATTGGCACGTAAATCCTCATATATCGGGCTCCGTCAGTCTGGATCAGCCCACGGGCTCTGTCCGCGGAATCGTCCCTCGGCCCGGGCAGTACGCCCATATCCATCTGTCGACTCTGGTCAGTATCCTCCGGATAACCGCCAGGTCCAACCAATCACCGGTAGGTACTGGCCACCCTGCCAGGCTCATCGTCTACTCCACGAAAAACATTTCTTTCCCCGGGGAACCATACCGGGTCCACCATGTACCCGCAATCGGCCTCATCCGCCTCCTCGAATCGGGGTTCACATGTCTCTCTCAGCACCGAGAAAACACATGGTGGACGCACTGAAATATCATATCAAGGGTAACTGGGTTTTTCAAACATTTACATAATTTATTTGAAATACCCACGGTTCCCAAATCCAGAAATATCATGGAAACAACATATCTCAATGCGTATAATCAGAAAGCATGATGTATGCGACGTGTAAAAGAAATGTAAGCATATCAGTATGTCATGAAACACGGAATAGTAATATGCACATATTTAGGGCAGACCGCTTCTTTAAAATGAATCAGCTTTAAAAGGTATCTTGCGGTTCCCAAATCTCTAATCAAGCCAGAATCATCAATGTATGTGCAAATACGTATGCATGCACATATGGGTGTACAATAGGAATACACAGTATATAGGTACACAAGTATGCCATGCAAGGGTCATATCCTGAATGTAACAGTACTACAGTGTAGTGGCATGGCAATTATCGATGATGAAGTGTGTGAGCCGGCAAGCAGTGTACGTGGAACATACGCATCATCGATAATGGTGCTGGTGTCCTAACAGTATGGTTGTAATATGGCAATAAACACAAGCAATGCAATGCAAATAGCATGAATTTGCAGAATCGAATAATCAACGCAACAGTGAAGAATCTACCTCAATAAATACATCATGCAGCTTTGCCATTTGAAATAAGACGAATCGGGTTTTTGGTAAAATAAGGGCGACGGTGTTTTAAGAAAAGATGCGTCGTTTGAAAATATCCGTAGAATCCATTTTTGCCTATCTTTAAAATATCCCCGATTCGTTAGTTTTGAAATAGGTATGACTCGGGTCTAGTTTAATGTCTACTAAGTAATCTACATCTAACTATCAAGTCAAATGGGAGGGGTATGGAAACCACCTAAATCTGAGTCGATATATATAAATATAAATATAAAAGTCGGTGATCCCGCCTCAATAGTATCACATACGATACAATATACATCATATAATATCCTCGAGTCATGAGTGCGGATCTATCATCAATATATAGCTCGTACGTAAATCCGTCGTACGGCATCCCAAATCTTGGTACGGGTCAATATCACATTCATCACATTATTCATTTGGTATCCTCTTATCAAAGACTATAATCCGGGTACTGATCTACGTCTAGTACAATACCGATACCATCTATGTATGCATGCACGTGTATGAAACACTTCGTCAAAGGACCCCCTAAAACATCATGTCGTATCTCAAATACGAACCCTGTCATGTCACCGATCTCACGGCCTCAAATCGAATCTCATCGACTCATCTCAAATCTCAAGTACTATCCTCATAACCCAGTATATGTACACATAGTCCCATACCCATGTGAACACATAAATACATATTCCCATATACGCACACGTGAAAGAAAGAATGCATGCAAGTATGTGTGTGCGTGTATGGGTGCAACCACTACTCTAGGGTTCGCGACTAGGAACTACACTAGTTTACTTCCAACCCTAATTATCCATAGTACACCTACCACATCTATAATCTCCAAGTCACGCAATAAGCTATCATATATATATATATATATATATAGTATATATAGTATACTAGACATCGAACCGTGGGGGTGCTATACGCCATCCACCTGACTTCCCCCGTAGATATAATCTACTCACTTTGTATCTTGCATGTCGGTGTCGATATTGCCACCATTATCTTCATCGCTTCGGATCACCATAGGGGTACATACATATCATACATATCGCATCGCATTAAAACAAAATCGAAACTAAAACGACACACGAAAACCAAAACGATACGCTAAGGGGCCTATTGGTTAGAACCTATGGGAACGCTTTCAAAACCATCAATCAATCCTCGATATCGTCGTATAAACGCCAAGTATTCGAGGTAAAACACTGATACACAATTACAGAATTCAAAATACGGAATACGGAAACCTGAATCCAAAACAGCTATTAGAGAAAAGGGTCCAAGATTTCACCCTAGGTCAAATTGGAGAATTTTGCACATGCCAGGGGTCTAATCTACTGATAAGGGGGCACCAAAACCAAAACGAGACAATTCCCTACTGGTCTAGCCGCAATTTGCGGCCAGAATGCATTTATTTACGGCCGGGAAAGAGAGATAGGGGCTAGGGTTCTGGTGGTGGCTTCCTGGGTGCCTGCACATATCACTGTCCAACCAAAATTTTTTTCCGAGTCTCGGGTTGATAGCAGATCCCATATAACCTTCACATATTCCACAAATTTTCTGATATCGGTTTCTAAATTCATATTCCGGGTTTCAAGTCTCAGGTTTGGATCTCAAATCTAGCACTAAGGTGTTTGTATGGTCTCCACTGAACTTAATTTCACATCACAACTCACAAATTCCACTAAACCCTAACTAGGTTTTCCTAAATCCACCAAATCACACGATATCCATTCTAATCTAGCATGGGGGTATAAGTAATGAAAAAACTAAGCTAATGGTCCAGAAAATACCTCATTTGGCAACTTAAGAATTTTCTTGAGTTGCCCCTAGTGGCCAAAATCCTTGCTTTCTTGGTCCAATGTGTTTGTCTTGAGCTTGTGCACACTTTTTGTGAAATGGAGATAGGGTTTTGGAGTGATATTCATGGAGTAATAGGGGTTTGAAGGTGGAGGAAGAGGAGGGCAGCAGTAGCAGCAGCAGCAAATGGAAGAGGGGGAAAATGAGAGGAGGAAACAAGAGGGAATGGCCATGTCAAACACCCTCACCTACTCTCTCTCTCACCATACCTATTTCTTTATTCCCTTTTCCTTTTCTTTTCTTTTTCTTTTCCCTCTAAATCCTTCTCATTCAAATAGTAAACCCAAAGTGGTATGGTAGAATGCACAAGTGTAGAGCACAAAAATGATATGTGCATGTTTTGCACAAAAATGTCAAAAATTCGATTAGCGATTTTTTAATCGCGATTAGTATTAAATTAGTGTCAAACTAATCATAAAAACTTAAAAATGACATAATTCCATAAAATACCCTATTTTAGAATTTTCCATAATTTTTCCAAAATTTTTCCCATATATTTGTATTTAATTATGCCGAAATATTAAAATATTCATTAAAATAATATTAAATTATAAATATTCCCAAAATAATATTTTTTTTTTGAAATGTTACAATTCACTACTTGATGTTTTCTGGATTTGAGAACCGTGGTGGTTTCATGGAATTATGCAAGTATTCTTATTCATTACTTGATATTGGATGGATCCACTTGAGATTTGTTTTATACCGATATGGGGATCGAGAGTGTCGGTGTTTGGCACTTAAGATTCGAGGATGTATAATACCGATACGGGGATCGAGAGTGTCGGTGTTTGGCGCTTAAGATTCGAGGACGTATATTACCGATACGAGGATCAAGAGTGTCGGTGTTTGGCACTTAAGATTCGAGGACGTATATTACCGATACGGGGATCGAGAGTGTCGATGTTTGGTACTTAAGATTCGAGGACGTATAAATATGTATTTATGTGTCGATGCTAGACACTTGTTTCATGATGTTTTTGGGTGTCGAAACTGTACATTCACCTTATATGAAACATACAGGATATGTGAGATATATTGATATTGGACGTACAGGATATGTGAGATATACTGATATTGGATATACAGGATATGTGAGATATACTGATGTTGTACATAAAGGATATATGAGATCTACATGATATGAGAGCCAATTTGGGGGCTGATTTGTGGAAATTGGGAATTGGATTGTCTTGTTGGATTTTGGTCCTACCACAAGCTTAGGATTTCCGTGGCAATGACATGTTTTATTCCATACTCCACATTTATTATTTATGCACTGCTTCATGTAGTAGTTGTACCTGATAGAGTACTTTCCATGACTGTTACATTTACATACTATTATATGCATTGTTTCATGTATTATTTGTACATCATAGAGTATCTTATATGATTATCGCATACAGATTATCATATTTTTCTTCATGTATTAGTAGTACCTGCTAGTGTACCTTTCATGACTGATGCATTACATATGACCATTTACTGCTGATAGTTCGCATATGTTAGATTCGCACTGTACGTGCATATTTGCGATTACCTGCATATGTTATTTACTATTCACGAGTTGGCAACTCACTCTCGTTGTGCCATAGTGTTTTGCAGGTGTTCCTCAGGATAGTTAGAGGCAGGGCTATTTCCATCCATCATATCATCTTTTGCTGTGGATACCGCTTCGCCTGACAGTGTGCAGTTTTGCTTAGGTAGGTTTTGCGGTTATCCGATGTTGCTTGTTGTATATTCGTTGTATTATGTACTCTCCATCTACTATTATCTTGTATGACTTAAAGACTTGATGTGAGAACGATATTGTAAATTATTTTGTGACTTGGAGGTTTTTATGCAGTTTTAAGTATATCGTCTCTTTCTTCGCTACGGCGTCGTATATCTGTTGTGGTGGTTGTTTTCCGCCTTTTGGCATGGATTTGCTCCCGTTGGGGATGCTTTACTTTATATTTATGTTGTACCCATTTTTGCGGTTAGGTTTTACAAAGGAGGTGGTGTCAAAATTTTAAAGGAATAAAAGTTAGACTTTAAAGAATTTGTCTTGAGATTTTCAAAAGTTTATACAATATTTCTTATCTTTTCTTGTCTTTTAATGGTTTAGATTTCTGGGTTTTGGGTTTCTTTTACTGCGTTACGTCTATAGACGTTGCGTAGTATTTGGGCCGTCACGTGTCAATTTCGGGTCGTGACAGTTGGCAGTGATGTATTCAGCCTCCATTGTCGAGTTTGCAACGATGTCTTTCTTAGAACTTTTCCAACACACCGCCCCTCCGTTGAGTGTAAAGACAAAACCCGAGACCGACTTACTGTCGTCCTTATCACTCAGGAAGCCCGAGTCGGTAAAGGACTCCACTTAGAGTTCATCGTTACCGTACACCAAGAACATCTCTTTAGTCCTTCTCAAGTACTTGAGAATGATCTTCATAGTTGCCAAGTGAACAACTTCCAAAGTCAATACTTTGTTGGTGTACATGGATTCCATCTCGGATCGCATTGCATCCAGCCATTTCACAGAGTCCCTACTCGTGATGTCCCTCTCGAAACTTGTAACACCCTAGTTCATTTATACCAGTTTTATTTTGAGTATTTCTTTATTTGGCTATTTCTTGATTTATTGTGTTTTGGGTGCGAATAGTGTATTGGTATCCGTCTTTGCATCCGACCCGACCTGCTTGCTGGAAACCCATCCTAATTCCTGTTTATGATTTATCCCGGCTAGTTACGAAGATCCGTACACTTATAATATTTTTTATATTGCATACTGGCATTATATCTGGCATCTGAATTTTTTAGTATAACAAATAAAGTCAAATAAAATATTTTAAAAATATCTAGCATGACCTGTATCATACCCCAAACCCTGTGGTGGCATCCATACATCTTGTTCTCGTCCCATTCAGTGAAACGGACTCGTTTGGATAGCTACGTGCACGCTACGTGTATCCGTTCTTGGGGGTATGCATTTTCATTACCCGGATATCCTATTCTGGTTTTGGCCACTATGTATATTATTCGTATTTTCAAACCGTAATTTTAGACCCGACCCGAGCATGTTTTGGACTATTTTTGTATTAGCCAAAAACCTAAATATATTCAATATTATATTCTTTTATATTAAAACTGTTTATATTCCATTTTAAAACAAAATATATTTCTTATTCTATTTGAAATATTCCTAAAAGATTTTCCTAACCAATCTAACTCCCGGATCTCAGCCTCACACTATATCTATATATAATTCTTTTATTTTATTTAACCTATATTTTTACCTAACTTATTTTACCCACAGCCACTCTCTCTCTCTGTGTGTCACGACCCAAAATTGGGCACATGACCGGCACTTAAAATACGTAACGTTAACAGGCGTAACGCAATTAAGTAAGACGAAAATGTTGGGTTTACCTAGCACCTCATCAAGGGTTTGGAAGCATCACATATGCCACAATCAAATTTTAAAGGTGCTAAGTGAACTTGACAAGAATCATAACTAGAAATTTAGGGTTTCATTCAACTAAGCATCACATGCAAATGAAAAACTATCACTAAGGGTAGAGATTACAACCTTTGTAGACCTCCCTTGGTGACTCCTTGGCACTATGAGAGTTTGGAACGGATCGATAGAAGCCTTCCTAGTCCACAAAGATCCACCCGAAGTACCTTTGCCCAAAGCTCCTTGCTTTACTTGATTTGTGAATGAAGTAGAGCAAACACCATACACAAATGGGCTAGATGTGTGTAGTATGATGATGTGGTTTGTATTCTATAATCAAAACCCTATCTTTTTATCAACCTCACTCAAAGAAAATTTCAAGAGAGGAAGAAGAAGTTGATGGCTTAGCTTGAGCTCAAAGTATTTGTGATGAATTATTGAGATGCGAATGAATAATCAATCATATATCCTTCTCACTTCAACCATGGTCAGTAATTATTTAGATATTTATCAATGAGTTAATAAAGCCAAAGGAAAATTAACTCAAGGTTAAAAAGTAGGTCAAGTATGGTCAAAGATGATAAACATTAACCATGAGTGAATTATCCTTTCTTTTAATTCAAAATGATAAATACATATATAATTACTACCATATGAGTCTTGCATTGCCACCAAATGTGTATCAACAACCATGATACAATGTATGTATGTATGTGTCCATGCACATCATCATGTGCATATATGCATGCATACAAAATGAAAAGGGTTTAATTAAAGAATTAATCTAAAAGTCATTTGTTAAATCAATACTTGATTTAGCAAACCGGTCATATCACATATGACCCGACCAATAGAAAATACCCGATTAATATACGGTATCACATATCCTTATTTAATCGGGTCCCCGCGCATATCTCATATGCATACCACATCTTTTCGCCTGAGCCAGGAAACTTCATTGTGGGACTCTGAGACTCATCAATACGCCGGCAGTAGGTAATTACCATATCAAATACCTACAAGCCGCAAGCGGTCAGCTAAACGTATCGCCACCCGGGTATTGAGCGATCAGAAGAAAACCAGCGAAGCTGTCAAAACTCCCATCGAGCCAACTGAAAACACTTACCGTACAGTCCGGTCTCCTCGTCGGATATGTTGCATATCAAGTCTAGGGATGGAATCGTCGACCCCAATAACTCAATAAGTTATGCTGGTATATGGCTCATAACAGATCGAGAAACTACTGATAACTCTTATTAGTAAATCTTAGTAGCCCTGGCCAGGGACTTCCTGTTATAGCCAATCGAGCATAGCACAACATCAACTCCCAATACCGGGAGAGACCAAACCCCTCCTATCGCTCATCGCCTCCTTGTGCCTCGAGACTGTACCCAAAGACCACCTGTTTGCACGACTCAGTAGAGCCGAGGTAGGGTGGAGATCAAAGTACAGTAGGAGGACATACAAGACTCTATGACGATCTTGGGTCTACAGACTAACCTGTACCAGTGTTACCTGAGAACTGCTATCCGACGATAGATATAATACCACATAGGAGTTCTCGGCGAGTCCGTTCAGTGTACCCAGTCTACACTGAGCACCCGCATACAATCTTTGGTGTCACCTCACTAGATGGATATGGGATCATCCATCGCCCATCATATGGGACAAGAATAGTAAACGCTAGTCTACTATGGAATATCGATGCCCCGTCTCGATACACCCATGACTAGGAACAGTTCAAGGATATGCTTATAAACTACACTTGCCCCACTAGTATGATCCGCATCATAGTCACAGTAGTCAAGCAAATATCCTGAGGGATTTATCAACATGTGCAAATGAATAAAAGCATGATCAAATCAACATGTCAAGATAAAGTAAACCAGATAGTATACTATTATGGCATCCACTATACATATAATGGCCTCTAGGGTATACATATATCTAACAATCTCCCACTTGCACTAAGGCCAGTTATTGGCGTATCTCATACCTAACATCTTAAAAAGTCGCTCATGCTGCGGCAGTGGAAGGGCCTTCGTGAGTGGCTCCGCTGTGTTATCCTTTGTATCTACTCTCTGAATTTTGATCTCCTGGCGATCTACTATCTCCCGGATTAAATGATATCGCCTCAGGATGTGTCTGGATTTTTGATGGGACCTTGGTTCTTTGGCTAACACCATAGCTCCATTATTATCACAATACAATGGTATTGGATCAACAATGGTTGGAACTACTCCTAGTTCCGCGATGAACTTCCTCATCCAGACGGCTTCCTTGGCAGCATCATTTGCAGCAATATACTCAGCTTCCATCGTTGAGTCTGCAACGGTGTCCTGTTTGGAACTCTTCCAACTAACCGCCCCTCCATTGAGGGTAAATACAAACCCTGAATCGGTAAAGGCATCCATCTGGAGATCCCCATTACCATACACCAAGAACAATTCTTTAGTCCTTCACAAGTATTTAAGAATGTTCTTCACTGCTATCCAATGTTTCTCCCCTGGGTTGGATTGATACCTGCTTACTACAGCTAGTGCATAAGCTACATCAGGACGAGTACATAACATCGCATACATTATAGATCCTACGGCTGAAGCGTAGGGTATAACGCTCATGCGAGCTCTCTCTTCATCAGTCTTCGGACAGAAGTCCTTGGAGAGAGTGATTCCATGACAAGCAGGCAAGGCACAATGCTTGGAATCTTCCATACTAAACCTTTTTAGGATGGTGTCTATGTACTTTGATTGGGACAGTCCCAATAACTTCTTGGATCTATCTCTATAGATCCTAATGCCCAAAATGCACGAGGCATCACCCAGGTCCTTCATGGAGAACCTTTGTGATAAGAATAGTTTGACCGATTGTAGCATAGGAATATCATTTCCTATCAGGAGAATGTCATCTACGTACAATAAAAGAAATGTGACAGTACTCCTTACAATCTTCTTATAAAAGCATGGTTCATCTATATTTTCGATAAAATCAAACTCTTTGATTGTATCATCAAAGCAGATGTTCCAGCTTCGTGAGGCCAGCTTTAATCCATAAATGGATTTAAGCAATCTACATGCTTTCCCGCTGATCCTAATGTCAATGAAGCCCTCTGGTTGATCCATAAAAACGCATTTTTCTAAATCACCATTTAGAAATTCCGTTTTAACGTCCATCTGCCAGATTTCATAATTATAGTGAGCAGCAATAGCAAGTAGGATCCTAATGGATTTAAGCATTGCTACTGGAGAGAAAGTTTCATCATAGTCCAATCCTGGTCTTTGACGAAAACCTTTCGCTACTAGCCTTGCTTTAATGGTCTCTACCTGTCCATCTACACCAATCTTTCTTTTAAAGATCCAATTGCACCCAACGGATTTTATCCCAGGAGGCGCAACGTCCAAAGTCCATACTTTGTTGGTGTACATGGACTCCATTTCGGATCTCATGGCTTCCAGCCACTTCACTGAGTCACCACTCATGATAGCTTGCTGAAAACTAATAGGGTCATCATCATCTATGATGCAATCTTCTCTATCACTATCAATGAGAAACCCATAGTATCTCTTTGGTGGGCGAGAAGTTCTACTGATCCTTTAGCTCTCTCAGGTCCGCCGCGGCCATCCGATAAGGCGGTATAGAGATAGGCTCCATGCCGGGGATCAAGTCAATACAGAACTCAATCTCGCGCTCTGGTGGCAGACCAGGCAGCTCGTCAGGGAATACATCAGGAAACTCTCTCACAACAGGGACCTGGTCCAACGGAACCTCTGTGGAGCTAGTATCACAAACATAAGCTAAGAATCCCTGACACCCTTTCCTTAAGAGCTGACCAGCGCGAAGAGAAGAAATCAAGCTGGGAAGGGTAGCACTACGATCTCCCTGAATAATAAGAACCGGCTCACCAGGAAAACTGAATCTGACTGCTTTTTCACGGCAGTCCACGGATGCATAACAGATGGCTAGCCAGTCCATACCAAGAAGAATGTCGAAGTCTAGCATATCGAGGAGAATCAAATCAACTGAAGAATCTCTCTCCCCGATACGAACGGAACACGATCGGTACACAAAACGGGCAACAAAAGACTCGCCTACCGGGGTAATAACGACAAGCGGCTGATCTAACGGAGAAGACTCTCGGCCCAACCTCGGTGCAAAGTACGTGGATACATAGGAATGTGTGGAGCCTGGATCAAATAATACCCGTGCATCAAAAGAACATACTGGCAGAGTACCTGTCACGACGGCATTGGATGCCTGTGGATCCTGAGGAGTCAACGCGAACACTCGGGCCTGTCCACCACTAATAGCTGGCTGTCCTCTGCCTCTACCTCGGCCTCTGCCTCTGCCTCTGTCGCCTCGTCCTCTCGGAACTGGACCGCCACGCCCACGGCCTCTAGAAGCATCTGGCTGGCGTGAAGCATCATCAGGAGTAGGAAGTAAAGCTCTCTGAGAAGGTGGTGAGGGTGGTAAAGTCACGTGCGGGACTGTCGCCGCTCCCTGGCGTCCCATGGTACAGTCTCTGACACGGTGATACTGACTCCCACACCGAAAACATCCTGGAGACGACTGCTGGGTCTGTGGATATGAACCAAATAATTGACCTCGTCTCAATCCTCTGCCTCCACCATCTCCCGGAAATAATCTATCACGGTGTCTGCCCATCTGCCGCTGAGCTGGCGCATCAGTACGGATCCTCTTCGGCCCAGAAACGACCGGAGTCTCAGAAATACGCTCCTCCAAAAGTAAGGCTGCATCCATCGCGGCTGCGTATGTATCAAAGTGCTGGGTGCCGATGGCAAGGAATAGCTGTGTATCAAGCCCTCGTACAAACCTCTTTATTCTCTTCTCTTCTGTGTCGATTAGGTACGGAGCATATCAAGACAACTGGGTAAACTGTATATCATACTCCGACACCGTCATCCCAGGAGTCTTGCGCAAAGACTCAAAACTACGTGCTCGAGCATCTCGGACACTCTCCGGAAGAAAACGGGCAAGAAATGCAGCTGTAAACTCATCCCAGGTCATAGAAGGCAGACCTGCAGCTCGGCCTCTCTCTACTGAATCGTACCATGTCTGGGCAAGACCCTCCAGACGAAAACTCGCAAACTCCACCAATCTATCATCAGAACACCTCAACGAACGGCAAATCCGAGCCATCCTATCAAGAAATGCCTGTGGGTCCTCTGTCACATCTGTACCGGTAAAAGCTGGAGGTCTCAATCTCATGAACTCCTGTAATGAAACAGGGATAGTCTCCGTAGTAGCAGCAGGAGTGACCATCTGTGCAGCAGGTACGATCGTGGTCTGTGCGGTGGAAGGAACGTCCTCGGATCTCTGTGCCCGGCTGGACTCAACTAAAGATCCCATCATCTGCCGCAACTCTTGCATGCCGGCCTCTAGTCTGGCAATACGGTCAGGATAAGGCGGATCAGTAGGACCCTGAGGGGTAGGCGTATCCTCCCGCTCGATCCTCGCCTCAGACAGGCCCGACCGAATCTCATCCCTAGCGGCAGCCCGCTGAGCTCTCGTAGTCTTTGGCGGCATCGAAGCTGGAATAAGAAACAGGACTGATAAGGACATTGCAATTGAATCAAGGAATGCAAGGAATCAAGAAAGGAAATACAAGCAATTATGTCCTAAGGTTACTTAGGCGGAGTACCGTATCGTAAGTATGCCGCGGACCATACCCACGGTACGCCACTCTGCTTAAGTCACCTACTCCATCTACCAAGGTCGTCCTACACTCAGAAAGGTAAAACCTACGCTCTGATACCAACTTTGTCACGACCCGAAAGTACGGAACGTAACTGGCACTTAGATTACGAGACGTCTAAAGGCGTACCGTAGCCTAAGTCAGCCAAAGCCCAGAAAATCTAAACCAGAATCAAAAGAGAGTGAAGGAAAACCTTTAATGAAAACGGTTTTAAAATCATTTAAGTTGCATAGAATCCCTTTTTTAAAACAACAAAAATTTCCGAAAATTTCGGCAGAGTCTCCCCTGTATTTTCTATCCCCCAAAATGGGTACAACAAGATAATACATATGAAATCATAAAAATGGCATCCCCAAGCGGGAGCTAGCTCTTCGCCCAAGGCGGATCACAACCACATGCAATATATAAGCAATACCAAGAAAAGAGCATAGAAGAAACCCAAAATATCATAAAACGCAACGTCGGCTCAAGTGAGCTCGACCCAAAAGAAACCACCAATATACAAATCTCTCAGTCTCATCACTATGTCGCATATACAATATATAAAGTGGTAGATGGAGAATACTAGATACAATGATAAAACAAAAGATATAAAATATGCTCGCAACCCACCTACGGGCGATGTCGCGAGTCTGCACAAAAGGAGCTGATGATAAGATAGCCGCCGCTACAAGAGTGACGGGTCCGACCTGCAAGACACTGTGGCACAACGGGGATGAGTTGCCAACTCATGAGTAAATATAACATCTAGTAAGGCAATCGTAAGAATGCACGCAATGCGGAACAACCTGTATGTCCATATGTGATATAATATCTCTAGTATGCATGAACATGTATGCAATGTCTTTTCTAACTCTTTAAGTATTTTAAATGTTAAGGTTACTGCATTCTTAACTTTTTAGAAAATGAATATCTGTACACTAGCTAAGTATCATCAAGAAATCATCTGAAAACCCGTGTCAAGCATCGATACCAAATAGGAATCATATCTGTCTCAATATCGGGCTCCGTCAGTCCGGATCGGCCCATATCATAAATCTCACGACAATGGTCGGTATCCTCCGGATATCCGCCGTGCCAGACATCACCGGTAGGTAGTCTTCCCCTGCCAGGCTCATCGTCTACAACTCGATCTTCTTGCCCCGGGGTACCATACCGGGCCCACCATGTACCCGAGACGGTTCATCCACTCCTCGAATCGGGTCTCGAAATCCAACAGAAAACATGAAAACTCATGGTGGAAGACACATACGTCACGAGAAAACCGCAACTTTGTTTTAAAAATGATAAATACAAGCTTTTGTTAAATTCTTGCGGTTTTTCCCCAAAAATCCAGAAATCACAGAAAAACTGAAATCCTCAAGAAAATTATAGTGTCCACAAGTTAAATATGATAAATGTCTATGATATCAATGTATATGATGTGAATTTTGGATAGAATCTATGTAAATATGATGATAATGCGAGGTATAAGCAAGCTATGCAATTTCATATATCATGTATGAATGCAAATGGCATTATTAAGTTAAACCGGTTCTATAGTGCACGTGGCATGGCAATTACCAAAGGCGTGTGTGTCACATGATTAGTGCGCGTGCAACAGATGCCAATGGTAATGGTGTTCGCGCCCTACGAAGTGATATCGCATAAGTATAGATGAATGTCCATGCAATGTAATATACTGTTCGCTATAAGGGTATGCAGTGTACATGAATGGATAAGTTAGCTAATATATAAATCTTGTAAAAGTAGGGTAATCCTAACTAGGGGGGGCGCCTCGCTCCATCCAGACGATTCCCCCATAGATGAATATATCTACTCACCTGAAATCCCCGCTAATCCGTTCCGGCCACCGCCTTGCCTTTTCGCGCCGTGTCCGAAGTTTCCCCGACCGATCCTATATTTGCACAATATCAAGCATAAGATTACAAAACCTAACACAATTCATGTCACAACATACAATTATCCACGCTCTCATATTAATCATAGCATGCACTCAGTGCGCGGAAAAACGCACGAAAATCGCTAACCTTTAACTAAAATCGTCATTTCGGGCAAATCGACAAAACTACAACCCGACTAGACGAAACCCCGCGTTCGCGCATTCTAATAATTCTATACGAAGCTAATAATATTGCTAATCTAACGCAAATTGAATGCATTCTATTTTTCGTAAAAATCTAGCAAGCACATTCAACGCCGATTCAATGCAAACATCGATATTTGACGATTTAGCGAGCATATAAATACACCATTAACCACTACAACCAATTAGAAACCCAAAGCCCTAATTTAATCCTAACAACTATGCTTCAAACCCTAGTTTTAAAATCAACCCTTCTCTTGGTTTTTCCTAAACAACATTTGCCACTAAACTAATATTTAGAATTTCAATTCTAGCATAATTAAACCACAAGTTAACAAAAAGATTAGAATTTTCACCTCTCAAGCTTGAACCCTAGCTTGATCAAGTCACCAAGAAGCCTCCTTTCATCATGTTTTTGAACAAATTTGGGTTGAAGAGAGAAGGGATTAGGGTTAGGCTTTGAATGGAGAAAGAAATTTGTGAATTTTTAATGGATTTTAGCAAGAAAATGAAGCAAAATGAAGTGAGAAAATGGGGGATTCTGCTGGAATGGGGGTCGGCTGCAGCAAGAGGAGGAGGTGGGGAAATTTTGAAGAAGTTTCTAGTTCATTACAACATCATATGTTATCATTTCATGCTTTCATGTCAACTTTTTTACAAAAAAACCCCTTTTTTCATCATTTTTTTCATAATTTTCCCCCCAAAAAAGTAAAAGTTTGCAAGCCATGTTATAATTTTATTAACACCATATTTTAGCTTATAAAGACTCCTAATTAAGAAATTTACCTAATTAAATTTGTATTTATATCTAATTTAATGTATTTAAAAAGGCTTAAAATAATAAAAAAATAATTAATTACGAATTTTTTTTTATTTAACTAGATAATTATAAGTGACATTTTAGTGACAAAATTATAGTAATATCTTGTCTAAATTCTGTATAATTAGGTCTACAATGAAAAATACCTATTTCGACTTTTTACGGAAAAAGCCGAAAAATTGGCCGATTACCGAAAAACTGCCTAAACGATTTTCGAAAGGTTACAATCTTCCCCCTTTAAGGAAATTCGGTCCCCGAATTTAGAATTTAACTACTCGTACCTTCAAAAAGATGGGGATATCTCTTCCTCATCTCGACCTCGGTCTCCCAGGTGACCTCCTCGCTGTTCGGGCCACGCCAAAGAACCTTGACAGACGGTATGACCTTCGACCTTAATTTCTTCACCCGCCGATCCAAAATGACCACCGGCTGCTCGGTGAAAGAAAGATCACACTCTAACTGGATCGTCTGGTGCTGAATCGCCTGGGAAGGATCATGAAGGTACTTGCGGAGCATCGAGACATGGAATACGGGGTGAACATCGGGGAAGCTGGGCGGAAGAGCTAACCGATAAGCGACCGGACCAACACGCTCTAGGATCTCGAAAGGACCAACATATCTAGGACTCAGTTTCCCTTTCCGCCCAAATCTCATCACACCTTTCATCGGAGAGACCTTCAGGAAAACATGATCGCCAATAGCGAACTCGAGTCGGCGACGGCGCCTGTCAGCATATGATTTCTGCCTGCTCTGTGCCGCTCTCATCCTGTCCCGAATCAGCTGTATCTTCTCGGTCGTCTCCTGTACAATCTGCGGCCCCAAAATACTGCTCTCCCTGAGCTCTGTCCAACATACAGGCGATCGACATCTCCTCCCATATAAAGCCTCAAAAGGTGCCATCTGAATCGTCTCCTAGAAGCTATTATTGTAGGAAAACTCGATCAAAGGCAAATGACGATCCCAGCTACCACCGAAATCTAAAACACAAGCTCTGAGCATGTCCTCAAGAGTCTGAATCGTACGCTCCGACTGACCGTCAGTCTGAGGATGAAAGGCTGTGCTAAAACTCAATCGGGTGCCCAAAGCTTCCTAGAGTTTCTGCCACAATCGGCTGGTAAACTGGGTGCCACGGTCGGACACGATGCAAGTCGGAACGCCATGCAGTTGCACTATCTCATCAATATAAACCTGGGCGTACTGAGAAAATCCAAAAGTGGTCTTCACTGGCAGAAAGTGAGCCGCTTTCGTCAGTCGATCCACAATCACCCAAATAGAGTCATACCCTCGACTGGTCCTGGGTAGACCCACAACGAAGTCCATGGAGACCTGCTCCCACTTCCACTCAGGGATGGGCAAAGGCTGTAACTCGCCGGCTGGCCTCTGGTGCTCGGCCTTGACTTGCTGACAAGTCAGGCATCTCGACACAAAGTCTGCAATATCCTTCTTCATCCCGTCCCACCAGTAAACCTCTCTCAAATCACGGTACATTTTGGTGGAACCCGGATGCACACTGTATACTGATCTATGTGCCTCCTCGAGAATATCACGCCTCAGTCCCTCTGAATCTGGCACGCACAGTCGAGTCCCAAATCGAAGTATCCCCTGATCATCAATCATGAACTCGGAAACTCTGCCCTGCCGAATCTGCTCAATAATCTCTAAGATACGGGCGTCGCCGGACTGTGCCTCGCGGATACGGTCAAGTAACTGTGGGCGTGCTCTGTAATGGGCCAGCTGTCCCCCTGAAGAAGTAAACTCGAACTGCACTCTGTTGTCACATAACACCTGCCAATCCGCCGTCGACTGCATCTGTACTGCGCTCAAACAAGATAGGCTACCTCCGGGCCTCCTACTCAAAGCATCTGCCACCACATTCGCCTTGCCCGGATGGTATAGAATCTCGCAGTCATAATCCTTCACCAACTCCATCCAACGGCGCTGTCTCAGGTTCAGATCTCGCTGCTGGAAGATATACTTCAAACTCTTGTGGTCAGTGAATATCTGGTACGACTCACCGTATAGGTAATGTCTCCAGATCTTGAGTGCAAATACCACTGCAGCCATCTCTAAATCATGGGTGGGGTAGTTCTGCTCGTGTTTCCTCAGCTGCCGAGAAGCATACGCGATAACTCTGTCGTGCTGCATCAATACACAGCCCAGCCCCACTCTAGAAGCATCACAATATACCATGAACACGCCTGATCCTGAAGGCAATGCTAACACTGGCGCAGTTGTCAGACGAGTCTTCAACTGCTGGAAGCTATCCTCACATGCCTGGGTCCAATCAAAAGGAACCCCCTTCCGGGTCAACCCGGTCAAAGGTGCAACAATGCGGGAGAAATCCTGGACGAAACGTCGATAATAGCCGGCCAGACCTAGAAAGCTGCGAACCTCTGTAACTGATACTGGTCTAGGCCAACGCTGAACTGCCTCGATCTTCTTCGGGTCCACACAAATACCATCTCTCGTCACCACATGACCCAAGAAGTCTACACTGTCTAACCAGAATGCGCACTTGGAGAATTTGGCGAACAGCTGATGCTCCCTCAAAGTCTGTAATGTGACACGTAAGTGCTGCTCATGCTCCTCCCGGCTCCGAGAATAAACCAAGATGTCATCAATGAACACAATGATGAACTGATCGAGATACGGCCTGAATACGCGGTTCATCAAATCCATAAACGCTGCCGGAGCATTAGTGAGCCCGAACGACATCACCAAGAACTCATAATGACCATATCGAGTACGGAAAGCTGTCTTCGAAATATCCTCCTTCCGAACCCGCAACTGGTGATAACCTGACCGTAAATCAACCTTCGAGAAAAACCCTGCACCCTGGAGCTGATCAAATAAGTCATCAATGCGGGGTAGGGGATACCTGTTCCGCACAGTAACCCGGTTCAACTGACGATAATCAATGCATAAGCGCATACTTCCGTCCTTCTTCTTAACAAACAAGACGGGAGCACCCTAAGGTGACACACTCGGTCGGATAAGCCCTTTGTCCAGCAAGTCCTGTAACTGATCGTTTAGCTCTCTCAGGTCCGCCGGGGCCATCCGATAAGGCGGTATAGAGATAGGCCCCGTGCCGGGGATCAAGTCAATACAGAACTCAATCTCGCGCTTGTAAGTCCGTGTTGCCCACCCCGGTGCTTACGGGGAGGCGGAAAACATAATAAAAATCGGATTTTTAATGACTTAGGCAACATGGACTAAGCTTGTGAGGATCTTTGCTAAACTAAAACTAGCTAAAGTAAACTAACAACTAACAAAGTTGTAGAAAGGTTATACCTTTGGTCTTTAGTCCTTCTCTCCTTGCTCCTAGGTATGGTAGAAAAGGATCACCTTGCTTGTCTTCTCCCGTCAAAGAAGGATCCACCCGAAAGCCACCACCTTTAGCTTCAACTCCAAGCTAGGAGTAACTAGAGTGCAAGAAATGCTAAGACTTGAACCCTAGAAGTGAGTAGAGAAGATCAAGAGAGGGTTTTTCTCAAGCTTTTTGTTTCTCAACACATGAGAGGGAGAGAGCTTGAGGGAGAGGATGAGCAAGAGAGAGAAAAGAAATGAGAGAATGAGAAAAATAGTGAGCCATTCTCACTAATATGTGAGGATAAGTTTAATTAGATAATTAGCTTGAAAATTGTCATGATAAATCATGAATTGACCATTATCATTTCATTTTTGCAAAGATCAAAGAGCATCTTCCAAATGAAATGATTATGGTCAAGTTGTCAACATGGTCAACAAGTCAATGAAGTCAAATTGTCAACAACAACCATGCACAATAATTAAGCTAATTATCAATTAACAATAATCCACACAAAATCAATAGGGTTAATAAAATGACAAAAGCCATTAACCCTAAACAAGGTCCTCTCCCCCAATCTCAAGCAACTGTGCATACGCACCCGCATTCGTGATCCGAGGAACACGAACACAATGAGAAAAACCAATCTCAAATCATATACTAGGATCCGGCTTAAACCAAAGCCCGCTAGTATAAACTGTCCGGACAGCAAACGTGCACAAGTGCGCGAATGTGAACGAACCCTGTCGCAAAACCATGCGACCTCTACTCGTTTTGCCTAAAGGCGAATAGCTCTCTGTGTGGGACTCTAAAGACTCGACACTACGCTGGCAGTGGGTTTAACCACAGACCGCAAGCGGCACTAGCTGTACGTAACGGTCCCCAGGTAGATGTCGATAAGAAGACTGACGAGGTGAACCCCATCTGCACTCCTACTGAGCCTGTATGTGACAGTCTCCGTACAGTCCGGTCTGTTCGTCTGATACATCGCATGGCGGGCCTAGGGGGGCGGTGAACGTCAGTCCCCTAATAGCAGTACAAGTCGTGTCGGAGTGAAGCCCAGAACACCCTGAGATAACACTGGAAGCCTACCAGTATATCTCGCTTGCCCTGGCCAGGGACTACTCGTGTAATGGCTCTCCTGGACACAGCGCGATGTCAACCCCCAATACCGGGAGAGACGAATCCTGTCTAACCGTCACTGCCTCCAAGTGCTTCGGGACTGCACCCAAAAACTACCTGTTTGCACGACTCCTCTGAGCCGTGGTAGGGTAGTAATCAAAGTGCAGTGGGAACACACTCGAGGCGAAGTGACAGTGTCAAGTCAGCGGACTAAGCTGTACTCATGTCACCTGGGAACTGATAACTGACGATAGGTATATTACCAACCAACAGTTCCCTACGAGTCCTGTCCAGTGTACTCGTAACCTAACGAGCACCCGCATACTATCCCAAGTACGACGTACTAACAGCTGTGGGACAGGCCGTCTCCCACACTGGGATGAGAAGCGCATACGCTAGTCTACTCCGGAGTATCGATGCCCTGTCTCGATAGTCCAACGACCAGGGACCTGTATAAGGATGTGCTTATAGATTACCCAGCTCCCACGAGTGCGAGCGCCATCACAACGCTGGTAATCAAGCAAAGATCCTAAGGGCTCTACTAATATGTATACCAGCAATATGCTAAAAGAAACACATGCACATATTAAAGCAGAGACAAACCAAGTAGCATACTACCATTTCGAGCAAGATTGTATATACAACTGTGAATATCCCAAGCTTCCATTAAGTAATATACAAGCTAGTATGATACAGTAATGGCCTCTAGGGCATATACACTAACAATCTCCCACTTGCACTAAGGCCATGTACTGGCGTATCGAAGACCTATCATCTCGATCAGCCGCTCGAACTGAGTCTGGGGCAAGGCCTTGGTGAATGGATCTGCTGTGTTATCCTCTGATGCAACTCTCCGGACCTCGATCTCCTGGCGATCCACGATCTCCCTGATCAGGTGATACCGCCTTAAGATGTGTCTGGATTTCTGATGGGACCTGGGTTCCTTCGCTAAAGCTATAGCCCCGTTGTTGTCGCAATACAGAGGTATTGGGTCAACAATGGACGGAACCACCTGAAGTTCTTTCAAGAACTTCCTCATCCAGACAGCTTCTTTTGCGGCATCAGATGCAGCGATGTATTCCGCTTCCATAGTCGAGTCAGCAACGGTTTCCTGTTTGGAGCTCTTCCAACACACCGCCCCTCCATTGAGGATAAAGACAAAACCCGACATGGACTTGGAATCATCCTTGTCACTCTGGAAGCTGGAGTCAGCAAAGGCCTCAACCTGCAGGTCTTTTCCGCCATACACCAAGAACATCTCCTTAGTCCTTCTCAGGTACTTGAGAATGTTCTTTACTGCTATCCAATGTTTCTCCCCAGGGTTTGACTGATACCTTCTTACCACACTCAGTGCATAAGCCACATCCGGTCTGGTACACAACATCGCATACATTATAGAGCCTACCGCAGAAGCGTAGGGTATAATAGACATGCGATCCCTCTCCAAATCAGTCTTGGGAGACATCTCTTTGGAGAGGGTGATCCCGTGACAAGCCGGTAGATTACCGCGCTTGGAATCTTCCATACTGAATCTCTTCAGTATGGTGTCGATGTACCTGGACTGTGAGAGTCCTAATATCCTCTTGGATCTGTCACGGTAGATCCGGATACCCAGAATGTAGGAGGCATCACCCAGGTCTTTCATGGAGAACCTGTGTGACAAGAACCCCTTGACAGATTGTAGCATAGGAATGTCATTTCCTATTAAGAGAATGTCATCCACGTATAAAACGAGGAATACTACAGTTCTCGCTACAAATCTACAATAGATGCATGGTTCATCTGGATTTTTGTTAAAGCCAAATTCTTTGACCGTCTCATCAAAACAGATGTTCCAACTCCGCGATGCCTGCTTGAGTCCATAAATGGACTTGAGCAACTTGCACACCTTTCCGCTGCTCCCACCCTGAATGAAACCCTCTGGCTGGTCCATATAGACACACTCCTCTAAATGACCATTTAGAAAAGCTGTCTTTACGTCCATCTGCCAAATCTCATAATCGTGGAAAGCAGCGATGGCAAGAAGGATCCGAATGGATTTCAGCATAGCTACTGGAGAAAAGGTTTCGTCATAGTCCAAACCAGGTCGCTGACGAAAACCCTTTGCTACCAGTCTAGCTTTATAGGTCTCAACCTGTCCATCTACACCAATCTTCCTTTTGAAGATCCACTTGCATCCTACGGGTTTTACCCCGTCTGGAGCAATGTCCAACGTCCATACTTTGTTGGTGTACATGGACTCCATCTCGGTCCGCATTGCATCCAGCCATTTTACCGAGTCGACGCTCTGAATGGCTTGCTGGAAGCTAGTAGGCTCATCACAATCTAGGATGCAGTCCTCTCTATCCCCGTCAATGAGGAAACCGTAGTACCTCTCGGGCGGATGAGACTGCCTACTACTCCTGCGGAGCGGCGTAGGAATGTCCTGTTCTTTTGAACCTTCTGGTTCCACTAAACTTTCAGTAATAGTTTGTGGTTCTGGAATTTCTTCCAGTTCTATTGCGCTTCCACTTAATTCTTTTTCTATGAACTGATGTTCTAGAAAGTGGGCATGGCGAGAAACAAGGACTTTTTGTTCCTCTTCGTAATAGAAGTAATATCCCTTGGAGTTCTTTGGATATCCCACAAACTTGCACTGTACTGAGCGTGCCTCGAGCTTGTCCGCATGCTGCTTTTTTACAAAAGCTGGACATCCCCATTTCTTAATGTGATTAAGATAGGGTTTCTTCCCACTCCATAACTCATATGGTGTGGTAGGCACAGTCTTAGTGGGAACACGGTTCAAAAGATATGCAGCTGTTTCTAGCGCATACCCCCAGAATGATCGCGGTAACTCAGCGTTACTCATCATGGACCGTACCATATCCAATAGGGTTCGGTTCCGTCTCTCCGATACAACGTTATGTTGCGGAGTGTATGGAGGAGTAAGCTGAGAGAGAATTCCATTCTCTTTTAAGTAATTCAGGAATTCGGCACTTAAGTATTCTCCTCCTCGATCCGATCTTAGGATCTTGATACTTTTGCCGGTCTGTTTTTCTACTTCACTCTTATATTCCTGGAATTTTTCAAAAGCCTCGGATTTATGTTTCATTAAGAAGACATAACCGTACCTTGAAAAATCATCCGTAAAAGTTATGAAGTAAGAAAAACCGCTTCGCGCATGTGTAGACATTGGGCCGCACACGTCGCTGTGTACGAGTCCCAAGAGCTCGCTCGCTCTTTCTCCGTGTCCAGAAAACGGAGCCTTTGTCATCTTTCCTTTGAGACAGGATTGACAAGTTGCATACGATTGATATTCGAACGAATCTAAATATCCTTCAGTATGTAACTTAGTCAATCTTCTCTCGTTGATGTGACCCAGTCTACAATGCCATAAGAAAGTTTTATTAATATCTGGAGACTTTCTTTTGTGTGTATTCTGGATATTGAAAACCTGTGGTTGGTTTAAAACGTAAATACCGTTGTTCAATGTACCTGACCCAATCAACACTTGATTAAGGTGAATGTTCACTACATTACTTACAAATGCAAATTCATAACCTTCTTTAGATAATAAAGATACAGAAATGATATTACAGGTTGCATTTGGTACATAATAACAACTACGTAAAACCAAAAAGTGTCCATCTGATAATCCCAGGTGATAGTCCCCCACGGCCTCTGCATCCATGCTAGCACCGTTCGCAACTCTGAGGGTCATGTCACCTGCCTTCAAAACTCTACGCTTTCTCAACGCCTGCAAAGAATTACAGATATGAGATCCTGATCCGGTATCCAATACCCAGGATGTAGAGTTTATTGATAGACAGTTTTCAATAACATACACACCTGAAGCTGAAGCTGCAACTCGCTTCAAATCCTGTGTTCTGGCTTTCCAAGCCTTGCAATCTTGTTTCCAGTGGCCACTTTTGTGACAATAGAAGCATTCTTCCTTCCCCACCAGCTTCCCCGCTACCTTTGTTGCTTTACCCTTTCCCTTCGTATCCACTTTACTGACACCGCCTCTTGGTTTGGTGGGGGCTTTCTTCTTCTTGCCCTTGGCTTTCGCCCTGGACCTAGAAGAGGAAGATCCTCCTACAAACAAAGTGGATGTCTCCCTACCCTTCTGTAGGGTGCCCTCAGCAGTCCTCAACATGTTCAGAAGCTCGGCAAGTTCAACCTCCTTTCCTTGCATGTTGAAGTTAAGAATGAACTGGGCGTAAGTGGAAGGAAGGGACTGGAGAATCAGATCAGTATAGAGTTCATTCTCCAACGTGGTCCCAAGGTCCGCGAGCTCCTCTATGTAGCCGATCATCTTAAGCACGTGGTCCGCTACCGATGATCCGACGGCCAACCTTGCCGAAAAGAGCTTCTTCGACACTTCGTATCTTGCGATACGAGACTGCTCTCCATACAGTTCTTTTGTATGGAGAAATATGGACTCTAGGTCCATATTCTCGTGCCTCCTCTGATGGTCGTTGTCCATCGAGGCTAATACGAGGCATTTGGCCCTCGCGCAATCTATCTCCCATGTCTTACGGATTTCTACATCCGCGACGCTGGAGGTGGGACCAGGGACGGGGGGAGCTTTGGTGGTAAGTATATACCCCAGCTTGTCATAAGTGATAGCCATCTTGACATTCCTGAGCCAATCTTTGTAGTTTGGCCCTGTCAATATGTTTTTATCTAATAGTAACTTAAGTCCGGTCATCTTGAATGGTCGCTGCAATTAGGAGAGAGAAAAGAAACACTTTAGCATGATGCTCTTGCAAGTTTAGAGTGGTTTTTAGTTTGTCTAAACTGGATGGCTCCCACTGTCTCTCGAATCCCTTCTCAAACCATAAAGAAAAGGATTAGCCGGGATCATTCTCACCGTACAATACTTGCTTAACCGTTCAGCCAGGCCAGTGTCGGTACTTCGAGGGAGGTTTTCCAACGCTTTCGCGAAGTTCCTTAATTAAGTAACCTCTTTTCCCTGTGGGCGTAGCCCCGCTAACACCTTTCTAGGCACCTACTAGGTTTATAGCATTGATCGTTAAGTGAGAGTTTTCCCGAGGAGTAGCATATACTCACAGTAGGATCGGGATCCAAATATCATCGCGTGATAAAACCGAAGGAATCCTACCAGAATTATCACACTCCAAATGGTATGCAACGCTAGCAAGTTTCAGTACTTATGAAACTCCCGATGTGGATTTTTGCCCCATGCTCTTATGACCTTGACTTTGGCCAAAATATCATAAGTCACATGTCAAGTTCTACCCGTCATTCTCCTGGTTAATTTGGACCCACCCGTACCTACCCTTGGCTTTGGCCAAAATGGCAGCACGACTGTCCCAAACCAACGCATCTATCTATGCTGCACATGAATACCCAAACGCTACCAATCACTATGCCTTAACTTTGGCCAAAATACATAGCTTGAATACTTTTGACCATTCATGTGGAATGACGGAGGGCTACGGATGGTTTTGGCGAAACCGTGAACGTAGTGAACTTGATATAATCGATGGAACGAGATAGCTTTTAAAAGGAGTGGTTCAAGCTCCGCGTTTAAAAGTTTTAGTTTTGAAAAGAGAACCGAGTGGTTTTCAAAGTGTTCCAATCGACTTTTACTTGGTTTATTTCTTGCATTAGTTCTTTTAATGCGTCCCATCATTTAATCCTACCATTGCAGAAAACAACCAAAATATGACGTACGCTTATGCCATTCGCATTCGCCACGGGGCCCCGTCATCACCCGTTAGGTTACTTAACTAACGACAGAGCGGGGGCTGGGCTAGCGCGGCTGTAAAACATAAGCAACGCCTAAATAGTTATTATATATAAATATATAGCAATGATAGACATTACAGATCACAGATGAATACATTGGATATACTAGGAATCCGCAATGCGTTCGAGCCTGCAACGCAAAACGGATTACACGGTCGCGGTGAATAGCCAATACCCCACCCAAGACCCCTACGGGTGCGGCAAACTACCCGCCAAGCACCCGAAGCGAAGCAACCTCCCTCACCACCGTGAGTAGGCCACTCGGCACTTCGAGATACCCGGTAGTTTGTGCACCCCCTCCATGGGTCTATCCTAGGAGCAAAAACAGTAAAAAGAATTATACAATAACGGCTACAACCCCGACCCGGTTGTGCGGCCATACAAAGAATATTATTACAACAATTTACATGTTACAAATGAATGAAAGAAAATAACGCTCATCTCACATCCAACCCGGCTATTCACCCGCGACAATCCAATCCATTCATATCCACAAACCAACAATCACAGATCACAGAGATGTATAACCCCGACTAATCGACTTATAGCGATTAGCCGACGTTCAATACATACAAGCATCACAGATATAACCGATGTAGTTAAAGTGTAGTGAAGTTCCGAAAAATACGGATTTATAGGCCCCCAAAAGTAAATTTTAGTTCTGGAAAATCTGGGCATATATTATATATCCTAAAAATCCTAAAACCAACCCAGAAACAATCTGCACCAAAAACGATACAGAGAGTTGACAAGACGGCCGCGCTTCCGCGGCAAGAGCTTCCTTATGCCGCGGAAGCGCGGTCCTCTTGGCTCCTCTCTGGATCGTATTTGGTGGTGTTTCACAAAAAACCCTGAGATAATTTTACAAGTATACAGTTTTTCATTTTCAGCAGAAAAAATTTCAACAGAAACTAGGGTTTTTCAAAAGTTCGGTTTTTGGATTTTCGGTTTCGAAACTTCGTTACACTTCACTACCTAGCTAGTTTGAGTTTAGTTAGGCTCTGATACCACTGTAAGTCCGTGTTGCCCACCCCGGTGCTTACGGGGAGGCGGAAAACATAATAAAAATCGGATTTTTAATGACTTAGGCAACATGGACTAAGCTTGTGAGGATCTTTGCTAAACTAAAACTAGCTAAAGTAAACTAACAACTAACAAAGTTGTAGAAAGGTTATACCTTTGGTCTTTAGTCCTTCTCTCCTTGCTCCTAGGTATGGTAGAAAAGGATCACCTTGCTTGTCTTCTCCCGTCAAAGAAGGATCCACCCGAAAGCCACCACCTTTAGCTTCAACTCCAAGCTAGGAGTAACTAGAGTGCAAGAAATGCTAAGACTTGAACCCTAGAAGTGAGTAGAGAAGATCAAGAGAGGGTTTTTCTCAAGCTTTTTGTTTCTCAACACATGAGAGGGAGAGAGCTTGAGGGAGAGGATGAGCAAGAGAGAGAAAAGAAATGAGAGAATGAGAAAAATAGTGAGCCATTCTCACTAATATGTGAGGATAAGTTTAATTAGATAATTAGCTTGAAAATTGTCATGATAAATCATGAATTGACCATTATCATTTCATTTTTGCAAAGATCAAAGAGCATCTTCCAAATGAAATGATTATGGTCAAGTTGTCAACATGGTCAACAAGTCAATGAAGTCAAATTGTCAACAACAACCATGCACAATAATTAAGCTAATTATCAATTAACAATAATCCACACAAAATCAATAGGGTTAATAAAATGACAAAAGCCATTAACCCTAAACAAGGTCCTCTCCCCCAATCTCAAGCAACTGTGCATACGCACCCGCATTCGTGATCCGAGGAACACGAACACAATGAGAAAAACCAATCTCAAATCATATACTAGGATCCGGCTTAAACCAAAGCCCGCTAGTATAAACTGTCCGGACAGCAAACGTGCACAAGTGCGCGAATGTGAACGAACCCTGTCGCAAAACCATGCGACCTCTACTCGTTTTGCCTAAAGGCGAATAGCTCTCTGTGTGGGACTCTAAAGACTCGACACTACGCTGGCAGTGGGTTTAACCACAGACCGCAAGCGGCACTAGCTGTACGTAACGGTCCCCAGGTAGATGTCGATAAGAAGACTGACGAGGTGAACCCCATCTGCACTCCTACTGAGCCTGTATGTGACAGTCTCCGTACAGTCCGGTCTGTTCGTCTGATACATCGCATGGCGGGCCTAGGGGGGCGGTGAACGTCAGTCCCCTAATAGCGGTACAAGTCGTGTCGGAGTGAAGCCCAGAACACCCTGAGATAACACTGGAAGCCTACCAGTATATCTCGCTTGCCCTGGCCAGGGACTACTCGTGTAATGGCTCTCCTGGACACAGCGCGATGTCAACCCCCAATACCGGGAGAGACGAATCCTGTCTAACCGTCACTGCCTCCAAGTGCTTCGGGACTGCACCCAAAAACTACCTGTTTGCACGACTCCTCTGAGCCGTGGTAGGGTAGTAATCAAAGTGCAGTGGGAACACACTCGAGGCGAAGTGACAGTGTCAAGTCAGCGGACTAAGCTGTACTCATGTCACCTGGGAACTGATAACTGACGATAGGTATATTACCAACCAACAGTTCCCTACGAGTCCTGTCCAGTGTACTCGTAACCTAACGAGCACCCGCATACTATCCCAAGTACGACGTACTAACAGCTGTGGGACAGGCCGTCTCCCACACTGGGATGAGAAGCGCATACGCTAGTCTACTCCGGAGTATCGATGCCCTGTCTCGATAGTCCAACGACCAGGGACCTGTATAAGGATGTGCTTATAGATTACCCAGCTCCCACGAGTGCGAGCGCCATCACAACGCTGGTAATCAAGCAAAGATCCTAAGGGCTCTACTAATATGTATACCAGCAATATGCTAAAAGAAACACATGCACATATTAAAGCAGAGACAAACCAAGTAGCATACTACCATTTCGAGCAAGATTGTATATACAACTGTGAATATCCCAAGCTTCCATTAAGTAATATACAAGCTAGTATGATACAGTAATGGCCTCTAGGGCATATACACTAACAGCGCTCTGGTGGCAGACCAGGCAGCTCGTCAGGGAATACATCAGGAAACTCTCTCACAACAGGGACCTGGTCCAACGGAACCTCTGTGGAGCTAGTATCACAAACATAAGCTAAGAATCCCTGACACCCTTTCCTTAAGAGCTGACCAGCGCGAAGAGAAGAAATCAAGCTGGGAAGGGTAGCACTACGATCTCCCTGAATAATAAGAACCGGCTTACCAGGAAAACTGAATCTGACTGCTTTTTCACGGCAGTCCACGGATGCATAACAGGTGGCTAGCCAGTCCATACCAAGAAGAAAGTCGAAGTCTAGCATATCGAGGAGAATCAAATCAACTGAAGAATCGCTCTCCCCGATACGAACGGAACACGATCGGTACACAAAACGGGCAACAAAATACTCGCCTACCGGGGTAATAACGACAAGCGGCTGATCTAACGGAGAAGACTCTCGGCCCAACCTCGGTGCAAAGTACGTGGATACATAGGAATGTGTGGAGCCTGGATCAAATAATACCCGTGCATCAAAAGAACATACTGGCAGAGTACCTGTCACGACGGCATTGGATGCCTGTGCATCCTGAGGAGTTAACGCGAACACTCGGGCCTGTCCACCACTAATAGCTGGCTGTCCTCTGCCTCTACCTCGGCCTCTGCCTCTGCCTCTGTCGCCTCGTCCTCTCGGAACTGGACCGCCACGCCCACGGCCTCTAGAAGCATCTGGCTGGCGTGAAGCATCATCAGGAGTAGGAAGTAAAGCTCTCTGAGAAGGTGGTGAGGGTGGTAAAGTCACGTACGGGACTGTCGCCGCTCCCTGGCGTCCCATGGTACAGTCTCTGACACGGTGATACTGACTCCCACACCGAAAACATCCTGGAGACGACTGCTGGGTCTGTGGATATGAACCAAATAACTGACCTCGTCTCAATCCTCTGCCTCCACCATCTCCCGGAAATAATCTATCACGGTGTCTGCCCATCTGCCGCTGAGCTGGCACATCAGTACGGATCCTCTTCGGCCCAGAAACGACCGGAGTCTCAGAAATACGCTCCTCCAAAAGTAAGGCTGCATCCATCGCGGCTGCGTATGTATCAAAGTGCTGGGTGCCGATGGCAAGGAATAGCTGTGTATCAAGCCCTCGTACAAACCTTTTTATTCTCTTCTCTTCTGTGTCGACTAGGTACGGAGCATATCGAGACAACTGGGTAAACTGTATATCATACTCCGACACCGTCATCCCAGGAGTCTTGCGCAAAGACTCAAAACTACGTGCTCGAGCATCTCGGACACTCTCCGGAAGAAAACAGGCAAGAAATGCAGCTGTAAACTCATCCCAGGTCATAGAAGGCAGACCTGCAGCTCGGCCTCTCTCTACTGAATCGTACCATGTCTGGGCAAGACCCTCCAGACGAAAACTCGCAAACTCCACCAATCTATCATCAGAACACCTCAACGAACGGCAAATCCGAGCCATCCTATCAAGAAATGCCTGTGGGTCCTCTGTCGCATCTGTACCGGTAAAAGCTGGAGGTCTCAATCTCATGAACTCCTGTAATGAAACAGGGATAGTCTCCGTAGTAGCAGCAGGAGTGACCATCTGTGCAGCAGGTACGATCGTGGTCTGTGCGGTGGAAGGAACGTCCTCGGATCTCTGTGCCCGGCTGGACTCAACTAAAGATCCCATCATCTGCCGCAACTCTTGCATGCCGGCCTCTAGTCTTGCAATACGGTCAGGATAAGGCGGATCAGTAGGACCCTGAGGGGTAGGCGTATCCTCCCGCTCGATCCTCGCCTCAGACAGGCCCGCCCGAATCTCATCCCTAGCGGCAGCCCGCTGAGCTCTCGTAGTCTTTGGCGGCATCGAAGCTGGAATAAGAAACAGGACTGATAAGGACATTGCAATTGAATCAAGGAATGCAAGGAATCAAGAAAGGAAATACAAGCAATTATGTCCTAAGGTTACTTAGGCGGAGTACCGTATCGTAAGTATGCCGCGGACCATACCCACGGTACGCCACTCTGCTTAAGTCACCTACTCCATCTACCAAGGTCGTCCTACACTCAGAAAGGTAAAACCTACGCTCTGATACCAACTTTGTCACGACCCGAAAGTACGGAACGTAACTGGCACTTAGATTACGAGACGTCTAAAGGCGTACCGTAGCCTAAGTCAGCCAAAGCCCAGAAAATCTAAACCAGAATCAAAAGAGAGTGAAGGAAAACCTTTAATGAAAACGGTTTTAAAATCATTTAAGTTGCATAGAATCCCTTTTTTAAAACATCAAAAATTTCCGAAAATTTCGGCAGAGTCTCCCCTGTATTTTCTATCCCCCAAAATGGGTACAACAAGATAATACATATGAAATCATAAAAATGGCATCCCCAAGCGGGAGCTAGCTCTTCGCCCAAGGCGGATCACAACCACATGCAATATATAAGCAATACCAAGAAAAGAGCATAGAAGAAACCCAAAATATCATAAAACGCAACGCCGGCTCAAGTGAGCTCGACCCAAAAGAAACCACCAATATACAAATCTCTCAGTCTCATCACTATGTCGCATATACAATATATAAAGTGGTAGATGGAGAATACTAGATACAATGATAAAACAAAAGATATAAAATATGCTCGCAACCCACCTACGGGCGATGTCGCGAGTCTGCACAAAAGGAGCTGATGATAAGATAGCCGCCGCTACAAGAGTGACGGGTCCGACCTGCAAGACACTGTGGCACAACGGGGGTGAGTTGCCAGCTCGTGAGTAAATATAACATCTAGTAAGGCAATCGTAAGAATGCACGCAATGCGGAACAACCTGTATGTCCATATGTGATATAATATCTCTAGTATGCATGAACATGTATGCAATGTCTTTTCTAACTCTTTAAGTGTTTTAAATGTTAAGGTTACTGCATTCTTAACTTTTTAGAAAATGAATATCTGTACACTAGCTAAGTATCATCAAGAAATCATCTGAAAACCCGTGTCAACCATCGACACCAAATAGGAATCATATCTGTCTCAATATCGGGCTCCGTCAGTCCGGATCGGCCCATATCATAAATCTCACGACAACGGTCGGTATCCTCCGGATATCCACCGCGCCAGACATCACCGGTAGGTAGTCTTCCCCTGCCAGGCTCACCGTCTACAACTCGATCTTCTTGCCCCGGGGTACCATACCGGGCCCACCATGTACCCGAGACGGTTCATCCACTCCTCGAATCGGGTCTCGAAATCCAATAGAAAACATGAAAACTCATGGTGGACGACACATACGTCACGAGAAAACCGCAACTTTGTTTTAAAAATGATAAATACAAGCTTTTGTTAAATTCTTGCGGTTTTCCCCGAAAATCCAGAAATCACAGAAAAACTGAAATCCTCAAGAAAATTATAGTGTCCACAAGTTAAATATGATAAATGTCTATGATATCAATGTATATGATGTGAATTTTGGATAGAATCTATGTAAATATGATGATAATGCGAGGTATAAGCAAGTTATGCAATTTCATATATCATGTATGAATGCAAATGGCATTATTAAGTTAAACCAGTTCTATAGTGCACGTGGCATGGCAATTACCAAAGGCGTGTGTGTCACATGATTAGTGCGCGTGCAACAGATGCCAATGGTAATGGTGTTCGTGCCCTACGAAGTGATATCGCATAAGTATAGATGAATGTCCATGCAATGTAATATACTGTTCGCTATAAGGGTATGCAGTGTACATGAATGGATAAGTTAGCTAATATATAAATCTTGTAAAAGTAGGGTAATCCTAACTGGGGGGGCGCCTCGCGCCATCCAGACGATTCCCCCATAGATGAATATATCTACTCACCTGAAATCCCCGCTAATCCGTTCCGGCCACCGCCTTGCCTTTTCGCGCCGTGTCCGAAGTTTCCCCGACCGATCCTATATTTGCACAATATCAAGCATAAGATTACAAAACCTAACACAATGCAAGTGACAACATACAATTATCCACGCTCTCATATTAATCATAGCATGCACTCAGTGCGCGGAAAAACGCACGAAAATCGCTAACCTTTAACTAAAATCGTCATTTCGGAAAAATCGACAAAACTACAACCCGACTAGACGAAACCCCGCGTTCGCGCATTCTAATAATCCTATACGAAGCTAATAATATTGCTAACCTAACCCAAATTGAACGCATTCTATTTTTCGTAAAAATCTAGCAAGCACATTCAACGCCGATTCAATGCAAACATCGATATTTGACGATTTAGCGAGCATATAAATACACCATTAACCACTACAACCAATTAGAAACCCAAAGCCCTAATTTAATCCTAACAACTATGCTTCAAACCCTAGTTTTAAAATCAACCCTTCTCTTGATTTTTCCTAAACAACATTTGCCACTAAACTAATATTTAGAATTTCAATTCTAGCATAATTAAACCACAAGTTAACAAAAAGATTAGAATTTTCACCTCTCAAGCTTGAACCCTAGCTTGATCAAGTCACCAAGAAGCCTCCTTTCATCATGTTTTTGAACAAATTTGGGTTGAAGAGAGAAGGGATTAGGGTTAGGCTATGAATGGAGAAAGAAATTTGTGAATTTTTAATGGATTTTAGCAAGAAAATGAAGCAAAATGATGTGAGAAAATGGGGGATTCTGCTGGAATGGGGGTCGGCTGCAGCAAGAGGAGGAGGTGGGGAAATTTTGAAGAAGTTTCTAGTTCATTACAACATCATATGTTATCATTTCATGCTTTCATGTCAACTTTTTTAAAAAAAAACCCCTTTTTTCATCATTTTTTTCATAATTTTCTCACCAAAAAACTAAAAGTTTGCAAGCCATGTTATAATTTTATTAACACCATATTTTAGCTTATAAAGACTCCTAATTAAGAAATTTACCTAATTAAATTTGTATTTATCACTAATTTAATGTATTTAAAAAGGCTTAAAATAATAAAAAAATAATTAATTACGAATTTTTTTTTATTTAACTAGATAATTATAAGTGACATTTTAGTGACAAAATTATAGTAATATCTTGTCTAAATTTTGTATAATTAGGTCTACAATGAAAAATACCTATTTCGACTTTTTACGGAAAAAGCCGAAAAATTAGCCGATTACCGAAAAACTGCCTAAACGATTTTCGAAAGGTTACACCTCGAGTCCAGGCAAAAAGGGCAAAATGAGTAAAAGTGTCCGTCGCTACCGTGCTGACGGAACGGACCTGCAGAAAAGCTGTGGCACAACGGGGGTGAGTTGCCAGCTCGTGAGTAATAAATAACATCTACAAAGGCTATCGCATGCATGTACACAAGTATCCTAGCATCCCTAAAACAGGTATGGCTATATGTACTAGCAGGTATGTATGCATCATCAGTGTACTAACAAGTATGTATGTCACATGGATGTACTAACAGGTATGTATGCTATATGAGTCAACTCAAGATCTCATCATGTAGATATGAGAATTTTTCTTTTTAAATATCAGCATAATATCCATGGAATCAACAAAAATCTGTGTCCAGCAACGACACCACAAAACTGTCTCAACCTCATATATCCATGTCAAGTATCTCTGGCCTCAGCCGTCCGGCTGATCCATGTCAAATATCCATATCTCAATCTAGTGGCCACGGTCGGTATCCTGTGGATATCCGCCGTGCCAAATGAAGTCACCGGTAGGTAATCCGTCCCCTGCCAAGCTCAACGCCATCTCCTGCGATCTTCTTGCCCCGGGGTACCTTACCGGGCCCACCATGTACCCGAGACGGTTCATCCACCTCCTCGAAACGGGTCTCGAAAACCACGGCAAACTCATGGTGGACGACACTTTACATCACTAGAAAACCGCAACTTTTATATTTTAAAAGATTATAAGTTTGAAATCTTGCGGTTTTCCCCCGAAATCCAGAAATATCATAAATCTCATGAAATCATCATGGGTGCATATGTCAATGATAATGAATGCATATGGTATCAATGTTCAAGTTGCAATGTATAATTTATACTAGGCATGAGCAAATGATATAATGATATATATGCACGAGAATAGCAATTCTTATGATTTCATTTTAAATATTTATTGCAATAGCACAGGCCTAAGCAATTAACATGTTTCAGATTTATAGTTATCTAGTGTCGTGACATGGCAATTACCAGGGTGTGTGTGTACACATGAATAGTGCTCGTGCTGCATATAAAAACCTGGTAATGGTGCATGTGTCCTACAGAATGAGTTTGCGCATATGGGTACAATATATAGATCCTAACTGCAGCAATTATCATGCAAGTATTATTATTTCTAATGTCACAAGCAAATGTTAAAGTTTACTATTTTCAAGTTTACTAAATCTATCGGGCGACTTGCGCCATCCAAACGATCGTCCCCCGTAGATGTGAAATCTACTCACCCGTGATCCCGCGCTAGGTGTGTCCGACCACCTGCTTTCCTTTCTCTGCTATGCTCGAAGTCTCTGCCGGCGAACCTAGAATTTACAAAAGTCACCATATAAGGAAAAATCCTGCAAAACACGATATATCGATAAAAAGGGATACGCGTGCGTGAAACTAAACGCGCGTGCACACGACACGTCGCGACGCGCGCAAACCCACCAGAACCTGCTCTGACGCGCTGTGTCACGCAGCGCGCCACAGAACCTCGCGTATCACGCGCGTGTCGCACAAGTGTTAAAACATCGAAAACACGTTTATAGCTCCAGATTTTTCCTCTGGGCCCAACTTAAAAAGTTGCAGATACCAACAGACTAGGCTACCCAGCAGAGCCCCATACCCAAAATCCCAACACCCCACCCCCTGTTCTGGCTGCAAATTGCGGCCAGATCGATTAAATCGGCGGCCAGAATGGGGAGAGGGGCCCCCGTGTTTTGTGTTTGTGTTTCTACTGATCTCACCATACCACAGTTTTCCCAGTTTTATTCTAGGAGGTTCGGGTCAACAGCAGATCTACCAGAGGCTAAAAAAGTCACTAAAATTGCTAAATTACGCCAAGTCGGATAAGTCGGGTATTTTTTGAAATCTGGAACCAAACTTGGTTGATCTAGTCTCAACAACACCCTACAAGGCTACTCTAACAATCACTACCATTACTTTGCCAAAATTCCCCTAAATTACCCAAAATTACCATTAAAACATGTAATAATCGCTAAATTAAGCTAGATAACCATAACTTGAGCAATTAGGAGTCGGGTTATGGGGTTATACCTCTAGAGACCATAGATGAAGGAGAAAAGAAGAAGTAGGAGGGTGTGTGCTGCGGCTACAGCTCCTGGTGCTACAAAACTGGGCTGAAAATGAGCTGTGACGGGCTGCCGATGCTGTTCTGTAACTGGCTGAAGCTGTTGCTGTTGCTTTGTGTTGTGAGTTTTTTTGTGTTGCTGTTGAAGCAGTAGCAGCAGCAGGGATGGTAGTATAATTGTGGGAAGGGTTGTGTGTTTGTGGGGGAAGGGTTATGTAAGGAGTTGGGGCTGTTGCAGCAGCTGTTGTTGCTGTTTTGGTGCTGAAATTGGTGGCTGAAATGATGATATTTGGGCTGATGTGAGTGTGAGTGAGAGGGAGATGTGATGGAGTGAAAGATAATGTGAGGAGACATGCAAAAAGTTTTGAATTGACATGGTGTGACACAACCTTAAAACCCTCTTTCTCTCTCTCTCATTTCATGATTACATGATAACCATCAAATCCCTTCTCAAGTCAACCCTAGACCCTAATCACCCCTAATTAACTAAATAGCTCATAAACAACTCAATTATCTTAACCAAAGGCCTAACCCACCATGGTTGGCTAAACATGGTTAACCCACCATGCACACCCAAACTTGGTAATCCTAGGCTTAACCCTAGTTAACGTGCACAAGTATGTGCGGTCGTGATAAAATTCTACTAAAATAACCATAAAACCAGATAAATTACTAGAAACCCATTTTTGTAAACTTTTTACCAAAAACCCCACATTAACACACAATTACCACTAACCCTAAACTCAGGTGTTACAGTCTTCCCCCTTAAAAAAATTCATCCCCGAATTTTTAAAATATGCAACTACGCGTACCTTCAAAAAGATGAGGGAATTTCTTCCGCATCTCTCCCTTGGCCTCCCAAGTGATCTCCTCACTATCCGGGCTGTGCCAAAGAACCTTCACAGACGACAGGACCTTTGATCGAAGTCTCTTCACCTGCCGATCCAATATCTCAACTGGCTGCACGGTGAACGAAAGGTCGGGCTCAAGCTGAACGGTCTGATGCTGAATCGTGTGGGAAGGGTCATGAAGATATCTGCGTAGCATCGACACGTGGAAGACGGGGTGAACATCTGAAAAGCTGGGTGGAAGAGCCAAACGATATGCAACAGCGCCGACACGCTCGAGGATCTCGAAGGGGCCCACGAATCTAGGGCTAAGCTTTCCCTTTCGCAAAATCGCATCACGCCCTTCATCGGAGAGACCCTCAGAAAAACATGATCGCCAACTGCAAACTCTAATTTGTGACGGCGCCTGTCTGCATACGATTTCTGCCTGCTCTGAGCTGATCTCATCCGATCTCGAATCAACTGTACTTTCTCGGTCGTTTCCTGCACGATCTGCGGCCCAAAAATACTGCTCTTGCTTAGCTCAGTCCAACAGACGGGCGATCTACATCTCCTCCCATACAAGGCCTCGAAAGGTGCCATCTGAATAGTATCCTGGAAGCTGTTGTTGTAGGAGAACTCCACTAAAGGTAAATGATGATCCCAGCTACCACAAAAGTCCAAAACGCACGCTCTGAGCATTTCCTCGAGAGTCTGAATAGTCCGCTCTGACTGTCCGTCGGTCTGCGGATGAAATGCTGTGCTGAAACTCAAACAAGTGCCCAAAGCCTCCTGAAGCCTCTGCCAAAGTCGGCTGGTAAACTGGGTGCCTCGATCTGATACTATACAAGTCGGTACGCCATGTAACCGCACGATCTCGTCGATGTAAATTTGGGCATACTGAGCAAAACTAAAAGTGGTCTTCACTGGCAGGAAGTGAGCCGGTTTCGTCAATCGATCCACGATCACCCAAATGGAGTCGTACCCTCGACTGGTCCTGGGTAGACCCACAACGAAGTCCATCGAAATCTGCTCCCATTTCCATTCCGGAATGGGCAAAGGCTGCAACTCTCCTGCCGGCCTCTGGTGCTCGACCTTGACTTGCTGGCAAGTCAGGCATCTCGACACGAAGTCTGTGACATCCCCCTTCATCCCGTCCCACCAATAGACATCTCTCAAGTCACGGTACATCTTGGTGGAACTTGGATGAACGCTGTATGTAGATCTATGCGCCTCCTCAAGAATCTCACGTCGCAGTCACTCCGAATCTGGTACGCACAATCGAGTCCCAAATCGTAGTACTCCCTGATCGTCGATCACGAACTCAGAATCTCAGCCCTGCCTAATCTGCTCCATGATCTCTAAAAGTCGGTCATCACTGGGCTGTGCCTCTTGAATGCGGTCAAGTAACTGCGGACGTGCAAGAACATGCGCAAGCTATCCCCCTGTCGGAGTGAACTCGAACTCAACTCGGCTGTCGCATAAAATCTGCCAATCTGCTGACGACTGCCTCTGCACTACGCGCAAACAAGATAGACTACCCCTGGGCCTCCTACTCAAAGCATCCGCCATTACATTCGCCTTGCCCGGGTGGTACAAGATCTCACAGTCATAGTCTTTCACCAGCTCCATCCAACGACGCTGTCTTAGATTCAGGTCTCGCTGCTGAAATATATACTTTAAGCTCTTGTGGTCAGTGAATATTTGGCACGACTCGCCGTATAGGTAATGTCGCCAGATCTTAAGTTTAAAGACCACTGTAGCCATCTCCAAATCGTGAGTGGGGTAGTTCTGTTCATGTTTCTTCAATTGTCGCGAAGCATACGCGATCACCCTGTCATGCTGCATCAATACGCATCCTATCCCCACCCGCGAAGCGTCACAATAAACCATGAATCCGCCTGATCCTGAAGGCAATGATAATACCGGTGCCGTAGTCAAACAAGTCCGTAGCTGCTGAAAACTGTGCTCGCACTCCTCCGTCCAAACGAAAGGAACTCCCTTCTGGGTCAAACCGGTCAAAGGTGCAGCAATACGGGAGAAATCCTGAATGAATCGCCTGTAGTAGCCAGCCAGGCCTAGAAAACTACGGATCTCCGTAACCGATGTCGGTCTGGGCCGCTGCTGAACAGCCTCAATCTTCTTCGGGTCCACACATATGCCATCTCTCGTAATCACGTGACCCAAGAAACCAACGCTGTCCAACCAGAAAGCACACTTGGAAAATTTTGCGAAAAGCTGGTACTCCCTCAGAGTCTGCAAGGTAATCCGCAAATGCTGCTCGTGCTCCTCTCGGCTCCGGGAATACACCAAAATATCATCAATGAATACTATGATGAACAAGTCGAGATACGACCTGAAGGTATGGTTCATCAAGTCCATGAACGTTGCTGGGGCGTTGGTGAGTCCGAACGACATCACCAGAAACTCATAGTGGCCATAGCGTGTATGGAAAGCTGTCTTCGGTATATCCTCCTATCGGACTCGCAGCTGATGGTATCCTGATCGCAAGTCGATCCTCGAAAAATAATCCGCACCCTGAAGCTGGTCGAACAAATCATCAATGCAGGGAAACAGATATCTGTTCCGCACGGTCACGTTGTTCAGCTGGCGGTAGTCGATACATAAACGTAGAATTCCGTCCTTCTTCTTGACAAACAGGACCGGAGCACCCCATGGAGAAACACTGGGTCGAATAAGTCCCTTATCTAACAAATCTTGCAGCTGAACCTTCAATTCTCTAAGCTCCGTCGGGGCCATCCGATACAGCGGTATAGAAATAGGCCCCGAGCCGGGAATCAAATCAATACAGAACTCGACATCGCGCTCAGGCGGCAATCCTGGCAGCTCATCAGGGAAAACATCGGGGAACTCGCATGCAATCGGAACCTGGTCCAATGGAACATCTGTAGCTCTAGTATCGCAAACATAGGCCAGAAATCCCCGACATCCCTTCCTCAATAGCTGATCATCGCGAAGAGAAGAAATCAATATGTGAGGGGCGGCACCACGGTCCCTCTGCACAACAAAAGCCGACTCGCCGGGAAAATAAAATCTAACTATCTTCTCGCGGCAGTCCACAGACGCATAGCACGTGGCTAACCAATCCATGCCCAAAAGAACGTCGAAGTCCAACATCCCAAGAAGGATCAAGTCGACAGGCAGCTCTCGCTCGCCAATACGGACGGTACAGGATCGGAACACGTGCCTAGCAACAAATGACTCTCCCACAGGAGTGGTCACAACAAGCGGCTGATCAAGCAAACCGAACTCTCTACCCAAACTCGGCACGAAGTGTGTGGAAACGTATGAGTGCGTGGATCCGGGATCAAACAACAAGTGTGCATCAACAGAGCATACTGATAGGGTACCTGTCACGACGGCATTGGATGCCTGCGCATCCTGCGGTGTCAATGCAAATACTCGGGCCTGACCTCCTCCAATAGCGGGCTGACCTCTGCCTCGGCCTCTGCCTCCTCGTCATCTCTGGATCGGTCCGCCGCGTCCACGGTCTCTGGGTGCACCTAACTGGCGTGGAGCATCGCCTGTGGCAGGAAGTAGAGCTCTCTGAGGAGGGGGCGGTGATGGTGGTAGGGTCACATGCGGAACTGTCGCCTTTCCCTGTCGTCTCGCTGGACAATCTCTAACACGATGGTATAGACTCCCACACCATTAACATCCTGGCGATGGTTGTTGTCCCTGTGTGTATGATCCATAAAGCTGACCTTGTCCAAACCCTCTGCCGGCCCTATCTCTCGGAAGGAATCTGGCATGCTGCCTCTGATCTGGCGTGCCGGTACGAATCCTCTTCGGCCCGGGAACGGCCGAAGTCGCTGAAATACGTGCCTCCATCCGCAACGCCGTATCCATAGCCGCTGAATAGGTATCGAAGTGCTGGGCGCTAATGGCAAGAAATAGCTGGGCATCCAGTCCCTGTATGAACCTCTTCACCCTCTTCGCTTCGGTATCCGCCAGATACGGAGCATATTGGGACAACTGTGTAAACTGGACGTCATACTCAGACACCGTCATCCCTGGAGTCTTGATCAAGGACTCAAAACTACGAGCTCTGGCGTCACGAATGCTCTCAGGAAGGAAACGGGCTAGAAAGACTGCTGTGAACTCGGTCCAAGTCATGGGCGGTAGACCTGCAACTCGACCTCTCAAAACTGACTCCCACCATATCTGTGCGAGACCCTATAGTCGGAAACTCACAAGCTCTACCCAGCGATCATCAGAACATCTTAGCGAACGGCAGATCTTGGCCAAACTGTCAAGGAACGTCTGCGGGTCCTCTGCTGCATCGGTACCAATGAAGACTGGAGGTCTCAGCTTCATGAACTCCTGTAGCAAAACCGGGATGGCCACGGCGGTAGTAGTAGGAGCAGGTATCATAGTAGTCTTTGATGTAGTAGGTATGTCCTCCGGTCTCGGTGCACGACTGGCCGCAACTAAGGATCCTACCATCTGACGTAGCTCCTGCATGCTCCCCATCATCTGTCGCAGCTCCTCCATACCGGACTCAAGCCTATGCATACGGCCTGGGGAAGGCGGATCAGTCTGTCCCTGCGGCGTAGGCATACCACCCTGCTCAGTCCTAGTCTCGGACGAGCCAGCTCGAATCTCGTCTCGGGCGGCAGCCCTCTGCGCTCTGGTAGCCCTCTGCGGCATAGTGGCTGGTACAGGAAACAGGACAATAAGAATGGTGCAATAGAATCAGAGGATACACGGAGTTGAAGAAGGAATTTCAAGAAAGTATATCCTAAAGTCACCTAGACGGAGTACCGTATCGCAAGTATGCCGCGGACATACGCACGCTACGCTACCCTGCTTAAGTCACTTACTCCATCTACTAAGGGTCATCCTACACTCGGAAAGGTAAAACCTATCGCTCTGATACCAACTTTGTCACGACCCGCAGAGTATGGAATGTGACCGGCACTTAAGTTACGAAACTTCTCAAGGCGTCCGTAAAATAAGTAAGCCGAAGCCCAGAAACAAAACCCGAATTAAGAAATAGAGTGAAAGAAACCTAATTTATTTAAAGCACTTTATTCCATTAAATCACGCCAAGTCCTTTAAAAACAGCGTCTTATTTTTCCCAATAGTTCTGACAGAGTCTCCTTTGTAAACAATCCCCCAAACGGGTACAAAACAGGAATATCAATGAATAACATGAATATGGCATCCCCAAGCGGGAGCTAGCTCTTCGCCTCAAGGCGGTCACAAATCCCACGCAATGTAAAAAAACAATATGCAAAAATAAGCATGAAAGCATAAGTAAAATAACATGTCGACTCAAGTGAGCTCGACCCTCAATAATATAAAATCCACAAGTCTCACAACCTCGCCACTGGGTCAATATACAGTAATCCAAATAAACTGGTGCAGCTGAAATAGTAGCAGATGGAGTACTCTAGATACAATTAATATATATAAGGTGGTACAAAATGATAATAACCCACCTATGAACAAAAGCCTCGAGTCCAGGCAAAAAGGGCAAAATGAGCAAAAGTGTCCGCCGCTACAGTGCTGACAGAACGGACCTGCAGAAAAGCTGTGGCACAACGGGGGTGAGTTGCCAGCTTGTGAGTAATAAATAACATCTACAAAGGCTATCGCATGCATGCACACAAGTATCCTAGCATCCCTAAAACAGGTATGGCTATATGTACTAGCAGGTATGTATGCATCATTAGTGTACTAACAAGTATGTTTGTCACATGGATGTACTAACATGTATGTATGCTATATGGGTCAACTCAAGATCTCATCATGTAGGTATAAGAATTGTTCTTTTTAAATATCAGCATAATATCCATGGAATCAACAAAAATCCGTGTCCAGCAACGACACCACAAAACTGTCTCAACCTCATATATCCATGTCAAGTATCTCTGGCCTCAGCCGTCCGGCTGATCCATTTCAAATATCCATATCTCAATCTAGTGGCCACGGTCGGTATCCTCTGGATATCCGCCGTGCCAAATGAAGTCACCGGTAGGTAATCCGTCCCCTGCCAAGCTCAACGCCATCTCCTGCGATCTTCTTGCCCCGGGGTACCTTACCGGGCCCACCATGTACCCGAGACGGTTCATCCACCTCCTCGAAACGGGTCTCGAAAACCACGGCAAACTCATGGTGGAAGACACTTTACATCACTAGAAAACCGCAACTTTTATATTTTAAAAGATTATAAGTTTGAAATCTTGCGGCTTTCCCCCGAAATCCAGAAATATCATAAATCTCATGAAATCATCATGGGTGCATATGTCAATGATAATGAATGCATATGGTATCAAAGTTCAAGTTGCAATGTATAATTTATATTAGGCATGAGCAAATGATATAATGATATATATGCACGAGAATAGCAATTCTTATGATTTCATTTTAAATATTTATTGCAATAGCACAGGCTTAAGCAATTAACATGTTTCATATTTATAGTTATCTAGTGTCGTGACATGGAAATTACCAGGGTGTGTGTGTACACATGAATAGTGCTCGTGCTGCATATAAAAACCTGGTAATGGTGCATGTGTCCTACAGAATGAGTTTGTGCATATGGGTACAATATATAGATCCTAACCGCAGCAATTATCATGCAAGTATTATTATTTCTAATGTCACAAGCAAATGTTAATGTTTACTATTTTCAAGTTTACTAAATCCATCGGGCGACTTGCGCCATCCAAACGATCGTCCCCCGTAGATGTGAAATCTACTCACCCGTGATCCCGCTCTAGGTGTGTCCGACCACCTGCTTCCCTTTCTCTGCTATGCTCGAAGTCTCTGCCGGCGAACCTAGAATTTACAAAAGTCACCATATAAGGAAAAATCCTGAAAAATACGATATATCGATAAAAAGGGATACGCGTGCGTGAAACTAAACGCGCGTGCACACGACACGTCGCGACGCGCGCAAACCCACCAGAACCTGCTCTGACGTGCTGTGTCCCACAGCGCGCCACAGAACCATGCGTATCACGCGCGTGTCGCACAGGTGTTAAAACATCGAAAACACGTTTATAGCTCCAGATTTTTCCTCTGGGCCCAACTTAAAAAGTTGCAGATACCAACAGACTAGGATACCCAGCAGAGCCCCACACCCAAAATCCCAACACCCCACCCCCTGTTCTGGCTGCAAATTGCGGCCAGATCGATTAAATCGGCGGCTAGAAAGGGGAGAGGGGCCCCCGTGTTTTGTGTGTGTGTTTATGCTGATCTCACCATACCACAGTTTTCCCAGTTTTATTCTGGGAGGTTCGGGTCAACAACAGATCTAACAGAGACTAAAAAAGTCTCTAAAATTGCTAAATTACGCCAAGTCGGATAAGTCGGGTATTTTGTGAAATCTGGAACCAAACTTGGTTGATCTAGTCTCAACAGCACCCTACAAGGCTACTCTAACCATCACTACCATTAATTTGCCAAAATTCCCCTAAATTACCCAAAATTACCACTAAAACATGCAATAATCACTAAATTAAGCTAGACAACCATAACATGAGCAATTAGGAGTCGGGTTAAGGGGTTATACCTCTAGAGACCCTAGATGAAGGAGAAGAGAAGAAGTAGGAGGGTGTGTGCTGCGGCTACAGCTCCTGGTGCTGCAAAACTTGGCTGGAAATGTGCTGTGACGGGCTGCCGATGCTGTTCTGTAACTGGCTGAAGCTGTTGCTGTTGCTTTGTGTTGTGAGTTTTTTTGTGTTCCTGTTGAAGCAGCAGCAGCAGCAGGGATGGTAGTATAATTGTGGGAAGGGTTGTATGTTTGTGGGGGAAGGGTTATGTAAGGAGTTAGGGCTATTGCAGCAGCTGTTGTGGCTGTTTTGGTGCTGAAATTGGTGGCTGAAATGATGATATTTGGGCTGATGTGAGTGTGAGTGAGAGGGAGATGTGAGGGAGTGAAAGATAATGTGAGGAGACATGCAAAAAGGTTTGAATTGACATGGTGTGACACAACCTTAAAACCCTCATTCTCTCTCTCTCATTTCATGATTACATGATAACCATCAAATCCCTTCTCAAGTCAACCCTAGACCCTAATCACCCCTAATTAACTAATTAGCTCATAAACAACTCAATTATCTTAACCAAAGGCCTAACCCACAATGGTTGGCTAAACATGGTTAACCCACCATGCACACCCAAACTTGGTAACCCTAGGCTTAACCCTAGTTAACGTGCACAAGTGTATGCGGTCGTGATAAAATTCTACTAAAATAACCATAAAACCAGATAAATTACTAGAAACCCATTTTGGTAAACTTTTTACCAAAACCCCCACATTAACACACAATTACCACTAACCTTAAACTCAGGTGTTACAGTTGTATATGGAAAACTGTGTGTTGGTTCATGACGTAAATACCGTTATTTAGTGTACCATACCCAATCAACTTTTGATTCAAGTTAATGTTCATAACATTATTTTGTAATACAAAATGATATCCTTCATTGTCCAACAAAAAAACGGATATTATATTACACACCATACTAGGTACAAAATAACACGGGTTCAAAATCAAAATACAACCTGAAGGCAACCCAAGATGATACTCTCCTACGGATACAGCATGTACATTGGAACCATTTCCAACCCGCAGAGTATGGTCACCTGTCTTCAAAACTCTGCTGTTTCTCATTCCCTACATACAATTGCAGATGTGAGAACCAGAACCGGTCTCTAATACCCAAGATGCAGAGTTTAAAGAAAAACAGTTTTCAATTACAAACACACCTGAAGTGGAAGCATCGGCATGCTTCTTCTTCTTGAGATCAGCAAGATACAACGCATAGTTGCGTTTCGAATGTCTCGACTTGTGGCAGTAAAAACATTCTCCTTTCCTGCTTCCTGCAGCCCCGGATTTGTCTTTCCCCTTCGTCTTTTTAACTCCACCTTTCGGTTTGATGGACTTCTTCTTCTTCTTTCCTTTGGCCTTGGCTTTTGGGACTGAAGAGGAAGATGGCCCAGCAAGCAGAGCGGGAGACCTTGTTGTTTTCAACGTGCTCTCTGCACTTCTCAACATATTGAGAAGTTCAGGCAATGATTTCTCCAAATCGTTCATATTGAAATTTACTATGAATGGAGCAAAGGCAGGGGGAGAGACTGTTGAACAATATCCGTATATTTCTCATTACCATGGTCCATCCTAGTTCTTCAAGTTCTTCTATAAGACCAATCATCTTCAAAACATGGTCTCCTACTGATGTACCAGGGGCCATTCGCATCTGAAACAACTTTTGAGATGCCTCGTATCTCAAAGTACGAGATTGCTCTTCATACAAGTCCTTTGTGTGAAGAAAGATGGATTGCACATCCATATTCTCGTGTTGCTTCTGATGGATATTGTCCATAGAAGCAAGCGCGAGGCACTTGGCCGTGTTACAATCAATATCCCATGTTTTTCGGATCTCCCTATCCGAAACAGATGATTCAGGTCTTGGGATGGGGTGGGGCTTTGGTTGTGAGGACATATGATACTTTATCATATGTGAGTGCAATGTTCAAGTTCCTCAACCATTCTTTATAGTTTGGTCCTGTCAGTTTGTTTTTCTCTAATAGAAACTTAAGTCCCGTCATCGGTATCTGCTATTAGAAGAGAGAAAAGTATACACTCAGCGGAATGCTCTTGCAAAGATTTAGATTGGTTATTATCTTATCTAATCGATGTCTCCCAGTGCTTTTATCAAATTTTCTTTCAAAACCTGAAAAGAAAACTAGCCATGATTAATTACATTCTACAGTTTCGCTAACCGGTCAGCCAGGCCAGCGTCGGTACTTTGAGGGAGGTTCCCCGTGCTTTCGAACGGACCTAATTAAAATAAACCTCATTTTCCTAGAGGTCAAACCCCATTAACACCTTTCTAGACACCTACTGGATTAGGTAATTGTAAAGTGTAAAACTCTCCTTGGAGTTACTCTTACTCACAGTAGGATCGGGATCCAACTATCATATGGATGGTATGCAATCTCATTCCAAATTTCAATTCTTGAAACTCCCGATATGGTTTTCACCCCTAATTACTTATGACCTAGGCTATGGTCAAAATATCATAAGCACTAGTCAAGTTCTATCCGTCATTTCGAGATTAACTAAACCCACCCATATGACCCTTGAGTATGATCAACATAATCACATGAATGTCCTAACTGATCGCATGTAACACCTGAGTTTGTGTTTAGTGGTAATTGTGTGTTAATATGGGGCTTTTGGTAAAAAGTTTACCAAAACGGGTTTCAGATAATTTATCTGGTTTTTTGAATATTTTATTATATTTTTATCTGGACTGCACACACATGCGCATGTTAACTAGGGTTAAGCCTAGGGTTAAACCATGTTTAGACAACTATGGTGGCCTAACCCTTTTGGTTAAGTTAATTGTGTTTAATTAAGGGTTTTTAGTTGTAAAATTTAAATTGTATTAGGGGTTGACTAGTAGGTAGGTGAGAGAGAGAGATGCTATGATGGTTTGGGGCATGCTTAGCATTTAATGAAGAGAGAGGATGAGGGGGGGGGGGTTGACTCCCATTTGAATTTCCTTATCGCTTGTATGTTTTTCCCCTACTTTTTTCTCACATATCTCTCCCTATCACTCCCACACACACCCACATCAACAACAACAAAAACAGCAGCAGCAGCAGAACCTGCAACAGCAACAACAACAACAAAAACAACAGCAACAGTAACAGCAAAAACAACAACAGCAGCAGCAGATCAGCAACAGCATTAGTAGCAGCAACTCACTCTCCCTCTTCTTCTTCTTCTTCTTCTCTTCTCCTACATCCTAGGATCCCTTGAGGTATAATCTCGCAACCCAACTTCTTTCTTGCTTGATTATGGTTGTTTAAGCTGAAATTTAGTGTTTATGTCGTGTTTTAGTGCTAGTTTTAGGTAAATTTGAGTGAGAGTGGCAAAGTCATATAGCGGGTAGGCGAGTAGAAAGATAGTCAAGATTGGAATCAAAAATCGCGTGATGGTTTTGATTGTTGGTGTAGCCGAATTAAGGGCTGTTAAGGCCAGTTAACCTATGTTTTGTCCCAGATTTCGCCATTATACCTGAAAGTTTTGAATCGGTGTAATTTAGCGTTTTTGTCGGCTTTTTTACCCATTCTGGAATCTGCTTTTGACCCGGGCCATTCAGGAAAAAAATTGGGAAGACTGTAGTATGGTGACCTTGTCAGACACACACACACAAAACACGGGGACCCCTCTCCCCTTCACGGCCGCAAATTTATTAGATCTGGCAGCAATTTGCGGCCAGAAGGTGGGGTTTGGGGCTGGGTCTTTTCCTGTAGGTGTCTGCTGTATAAATAGGGGTTTTGGTATCTGCAACCTTTTATGTTTGGACCAGAGTCAAAATCTGGAGCATTAAACCTTGTTTCGGTTTTTTTTAAACTTGTGCGACACGCGTGTGATCCGCGTGGTTCTGTGGCGTGCTGCGCCACACAGCGTGTCGGAGTGGTTCTGTGAGATTACGCACGTCGCGACGTATCGAGTGCACGCACGTTTAGTTTCACGCACGCGTTATTCTTTTGATCGGTATTTCGCATTTTTTCCAGGATTTGCTTATGTGTGTGACTTTTGTAAATTCTAGGTTCGCCGGCGGGGACTTCGAGCGCCGCGGAGAAAGGAAAGCAGGTGGTCGGACACACCTAGCGCGAGGTCACGGGTGAGTAGATGTAACAACTACGGGGGACAATCGTTTGGATGGCGCTTGTGCCCCGATAGATTTAGTAAACTTAAAGATTTCTAGAAATATTAGAAATTATAGTACTTGCATGATATTTGCTACGTTCAGGATCTATATGTTTTACCTACATATGTGAGCTCATTCCATAGGACACCTGCACCATTGCCAGGTTTTTTTTATGCAGCACGAGCACTATTCATGTGTACACACACGTCCTGGTAATTGCCATGCCACAACACTAGATAACTTATAATCCAGAACATTGTCACCATATTGATGCTTAAACTGTGCTATTGCATTAAATCCTTAAAATGAAATTGTAGAATCGCTATGACATCATTCGTTCACGCCTAGTCTATAAATCATACACTGCAACTGATTGTTGATACCATTTGCATTCATTATCATTGACATATGCACTTATGATGAATTCTTGAGATTTAAGATATTTCTGGATTTCGAGGGAAAGCCGCAAGATTTTCAAACTTATTACTCTTTTTTAAATATGAAAAATTGCGGTTTTCTAGTGATGTAAAGTGTCGTCCACCATGAGTTTTCTGTGGTTTTCCAGATCCGTTTCGAGGAGTTGGATGAACCGTCTCGGGTACATGGTGGGCTTGGTAAGGTACCTCGGGATAAGAAGTTCGAGTAGAAGACGATGAGCCTGGCAGGGGATGGATTACCTACCGGTGATTGTTTTGACACGGCGGATATCCAGAGGATACCGACCGTGGCCGCGAGTTGATGAGATATTGATATTTGAGATGGGTCAGCCGGACAGCTGAGGCCAGAGATACTATGATATGGATATATGAGATTTGAGACAGTTTGAGGTGTCGTTGCTCGACACGGATTCTTGTTGATTCTATGGGTATTATGCTGATATTTAAAAGAGATTCAAAAAGAAATAATGATTTTTATACTTACATGTTAAGATCATGAGTTGATTCATGTTGCATACATACCAGCTAGTACATTCATGTTGCATACATACCTGCTAGTACATTCATGTTGCATACATACCTGCTAGTATATCCCGCCATATCTGTATTATAGATGCTAGGCTCCTTGCGTGCATGCATGCGATAGACTCTATAGATGTTATTTATTACTCACGAGTTGGCAACTCACCCCCGTTGTGCCACAGCCTTTTTGCAGGTCCGCTCCGTCAGCACAGTAGCGGCGGGCGCACTAGCTTCTTTTGCCTCTTTTTCCTGGACTCGAGGCTTTTGCTCATAGGTAGGTTGTGTTATCATTTTGTACCACCTTGTATATTTATTGTATCTAGAGTACTCCATCTACTGTATCAGCTGTACCTGTTATTTGGATTATTGTATATTGACCTAGAGACGAGGTTGTGAGACTTGTGGATTTTATGTTGTATTTGGGGGTCGAGCTCACTTGAGTCGACATGTTATTTTACTTGTGCTCTCCATGCTTATTTATGCACATTACCGTTTTACATTGCGTGGGATTTGTGACCGCCTTGAGGCGAAGAGCTAGCTCCCGCTTGGGGATGCCTTATTCCTTGTTATTCATTTATACTCCAGTTTTGTACCCGTTTGGGGGCCTGTTTTACAGAGGAGACTCAGCCGTAATTTTTGGAAAAAGGGATGTTGCTTTTAAAAAGCTTGATGCGACTTAATGGATTAAATCTCTTCGAATAAATTGGTTTTTCCTTCACTCTATTTCTTAACCGGGTTTTGATTTCTGGGCTTTGGCTTACTTATTTTATGGACGCCTTGAGACGTTTCGTAACTTAATCGCCAGTCGCGTTCCGTACCCTTCGGGTCGTGACAAAGTTGGTATCAAAGTGATAGGCTTTACCTTTCTGAGTGTAGGATGACCCTTGGTAGATGGAGTAAGTGACTTAAGCAGGGTAACATAGCGTGCGTATGTCCGCGGCATACTTGCGATACGGTACTCCGCCTAGGTGACTTTAGGATATACTTGCTTGAAAATTCCTTCTTCAATTCCGTGTATCCTATGATTCTATTGCACTGTTCTTATTATCCTGTTTCTTGTACCAGCCACTATGCCGCCGAAGGCTACGAGAGCACAGAGGGCTGCCGCCCGAGATGAGATCCGAGCAGGCTCGTCTGAGACGAGGACCGAGCAGGGTGGTATACTTACGCCTTAGGGACAGACTGATCCGCCTTCCCCAGGCCGTATGGATAGGCTTGAGTCTGGTATGGAGAAGCTACGACAGATGATGGGAGGTATGCAGGAGCTACGACAGATGGTGGGATCCTTAGTGGAGGCTAGTCGTGCGCCGAGATCGGAGGACGTACCTACCACATCACAGACGACCATGGTACCTGCTGCCCAGACAGTTGCTCCTACCACCACTACCGTGGCTATCCCAGTATCGCTACAGGATTTCATGAGGCTGAGACCTCCAGTATTCACCAGCACAGATGCGGCGGAGGATCCGCAGACATTCCTTGATAGATTAGCCAGGATTTTCCATTCGCTCAGATGTTCTGACGATCGATGGGTTGAGCTTGCGAGTTTCCGTCTAGAGGGCCTTGCGCAGACGTGGTTTGAGTCCTCGAGAGAGGTCGAGCTGCAGGTCTACCTTCTATGACTTGGGCCGAGTTCACCGCTGTATTTCTGGCTCGTTTCCTTCCAGAGAGCGTTCGTGACGCCAGAGCTCGTAGTTTTGAGGCCTTGATCAAGACTCCAGGGATGACGGTGTCTGAGTACGATGTCCAGTTCACGCAGTTGTCCAGATATGCTCCGTATTTGGTTGATACTGAAGAGAAGAGAGTGAAAAGGTTCGTGCAGGGACTTGACGCCCAGCTATTTCTTGCCATCGGCGCCCAGCACTACGACACTTATTCAGCTGCTATGGATACGGCGTTGTGGATGGAGGCACGCATTTCAGCGACTTCGGCCGTTTCTGGGCCGAAGAGGATTCGTACCGATGTGCCAGCCCAGAGGTATCATGTCAGATATTTTCCGAGAGATGGTGCCGGCAGAGGAGTTGGACGAGGTCAGTTATATGGTTCATACCCACAGGGACAGCAGCCGCCGCCAGGGTGTTTTGGGTGCGGGAGTCCGCACCATCTTGTCAGAGACTGTCCGGCGAGACGACAGGGAGCGGCGACAGTTCCACATGTGACCTTACCAACATCACCACCTCCTCCTCAGAGAGCTCTACTTCCTACCACAGGCGATGCTCCACGATAGTTCGATGCACACAGAGGCCGTGGACGTGGCGGTCCTGTTCAGAGAGGACGAGGAGGCAGAGGCCGAGGCAGAGGCCAGCCAGCTATTTATGGAGGACAGGCCCGAGTATTTGCTTTGACACCCCAGGATGCACAGGCATCCAACGCCGTTGTGACAGGTACCTTGCCAGTTTGTTCTTTCGACGCACGGGTATTATTCGACCCAGGTTCCACACATTCGTATGTCTCGACACACTTTGCACCGATGTTGGGCCGTGAGTCATCGTCGTTAGATCGGCCGCTTGTAGTTATTACTCCGGTAGGCGAGTCGTTTGTCGCTCGTTTTGTGTTTCGTTTGTGTTCCGTTCGTATCGGAGAGAGGGATTCATTGGTAGATTTGATTCTCCTCAATATGTTGGACTTTGATGTGCTTCTGGGCATGGATTGGCTAGCCACCTGTTATGCTTCTGTGGACTGCCGGGAGAAGGCTGTCAGATTTAGCTTTCCGGGAGAGCCAGTCCTTGTTATTCAGGGAGACCACAATGTCACCCTTCCCAGTTTGATTTCGTCTCTTCACGCCGGTCAGCTACTACGGAAGGGATGTCAGGGATTCTTAGCTTATGTCGGTGATACTCGAGCTGCAGAGGTTCTGTTGGACCAGGTCCCGGTCATTAGTGAGTTCCCTGATGTTTTTCCCGATGAGCTGCCTGGGCTACCGCCCGAGCGCGACGTCGAGTTCTGCATTGACTTGATTCCCGGCTCGGGGACTATTTCCATACCGCCTTACCGGTTGGCCCCGGCGGAGCTTAGAGAGCTGAAGGATAGTTGCAGGATTTGTTGGATAAAGGACTTATTCGACCTAGCGTTTCTCTGTGGGGTGCTCCTGTCCTGTTTGTCAAGAAGAAAGATGGAAGTTTACGCTTGTGCATTGATTACCGTCATCTGAACAAAGTTACCGTGCGGAACAGATATCCCTTGCCACGCATTGATGATTTGTTTGACCAGCTTCACGGGGCAGGATATTTTTCGCGGATCGACTTGCGATCAGGATACCATCAGCTGCGAGTTCGACAGGAGGATATACCGAGGACAGCTTTCCGTACGCGCTACGGCCACTATGAGTTTCTGGTGATGTCGTTCGGACTCACCAACGCCCCAGCAGCATTCATGGATTTGATGAACCGTATATTCAGGTCGTATCTTGACTTGTTCATCATCGTGTTCATTGATGATATTTTGGTGTATTCCCAGAGCCGAGAGGAGCATGAGCAGCACTTGCCGATCACATTACAGACTTTGAGTGAGCACCAGCTGTTCGCGAAGTTCTCCAAGTGTGCGTTTTGGCTGGACAACGTTGGTTTCTTGGGTCACGTGATTACGAGAGATGACATATGTGTGGACCCGAAGAAGATTGAGGCCGTTCAGCAGTGGCCCAGACTGACATCCGTTATGGAGATCTGCAGTTTCCTAGGCCTGGCTGGCTACTACAGACGATTCGTTCAGGATTTCTCCCGTATTGCTGCACCTTTGAACGGATTGAACCAGAAGGGAGTTCCTTTCGATTGGACGGAGGAGTGCGAGCACAGTTTTCAGCAGCTACGGACTTGTTTGACTACGACGCCGGTATTATCTTAGCCGTCAGGATCAGGCGGATTTGTGGTCTATTGTGATGCTTCACGAGTGGGGCTAGGGTGCGTATTGATGCAGCATGACAGGGTGATCGTGTATGCTTTACGGCAGTTGAAGAAACATGAACAGAACTACCCCACTCACGATTTGGAGATGGCTGCAGTGGTCTTTGCACTTAAGATCTGGCGACATTACCTATACGGCGAGTCGTGTCAGATATTCACTGATCACAAGTGCTTGAAGTACATATTTCAGCAGCGAGACCTGAATCTCAGACAACGTCGTTGGATGGAACTAGTAAAGGACTACGATTGCGAGATCTTGTATCACCCGGGCAAGGCTAATGTAGTGGCGGATGCTTTCTGTAGGAGGCCCGGGGGTAGTCTATCATGTTTGAGCACCGTGCAGAGGCAGTCGTCAGCAGATTGGCAGATTTTATGCAACAGCCGAGTTGAGTTCGAGTTTATTTCGACAGGGGGACAGATTGCGCATGTTCGTGCACGTCCACAGTTACTTGATCGCATTCGAGAGGCACAGCCCAGTGATGACCGACTTTCAGAGATCATGGAGCAGGTTAGGCAGGGTAGAGAGTCCGAGTTCGTGATTGATGATCAGGGAGTATTGCGATTTGGGACTCGATTGTGCGTACCAGATTCTAAGGGACTGCGGCGTGAGATTCTTGAGGAGGCGCATAGATCGACATACAGCGTTCATCCGGGTTCCACCAAGATGTACCGCGATTTGAGAGATGTCTATTGGTGGGACGGGATGAAGAGGGACGTCACAGACTTCGTATCGAGATGCCTGACTTGTCAGCAAGTCAAGGCCGAGCACCAGAGGCCAGCAGGAGAGTTGCAGCCTTTGCCCATTCCGGAGTGGAAATGGGAGAAGATTTCTATGGACTTCGTGGTAGGTCTACCCAGGACCAGTCGAGGGTACGACTCCATTTGGGTGATCATGGATCGATTGACGAAAGCAGCTCACTTCCTTCCAGTGAAGACCACTTTCAGTTTTGCTCAGTATGCCCAGATTTACATCGATGAGATCGTGCGGTTGCATGGCGTACCGACTTGTATCGTGTCAGACCGAGGCACCCAGTTTACCAGCCGGCTATGGCAGAGACTTCAGGAGGCGTTGGGCACCCTTTTGTGTTTCAGCACAGCATTTCATCCGCAGACCGATGGCCAGTCAGAGCGGACTATTCAGACTCTCGAGGACATGCCTTGAGCATGCGTCTTGGACTTTGGAGGTAGCTGGGATCGTCATTTAACTTTAGTGGAGTTCTCCTACAACAACAGCTTCCAGGATACTATTCAGATGGCACCTTTCGAGGCCTTGTATGGGAGGAGATGTAGATCGCCCGTCTGTTGGACTGAGCTGAGCGAGAGCAGTATTTTGGGGCCGCAGATCATGCAGGAGATGACCGAGAAAGTACAGTTGATTCGAGATCAGATGAGAGCAGCTCAGAGCAGGCAGAAATCGTATGCAGACAGGCGCCGTCGCAGACTAGAGTTTGCAGTTGGCGATCACGTTTTTCTTAGGGTCTCTCCGATGAAGGGCGTGATGAGATTTGGGCGAAAAGGAAAGCTTAGTCCTAGATTTCTGGGTCCCTTCGAGATTCTCGAGCGTGTCGGTGCAGTTGCATATCGTTTGGCTCTTCCACCCAGCTTTCTAGATGTTCACCCCGTCTTCCACATGTCGATGCTACGCAGATATCTTCATGACCCTTCTCACACGATTCAGCATCGACCGTTCATCTTGAGCACGATCTTTCGTTCACCGAGCAGCCAGTGTTGATATTGGATCAGCAGGTGAAGAAACTTTGATCAAAGGTCCTGCCGTCTGTGAAGGTTCTTTGGCGCAGCCCGAATGGTGAGGAGATCACTTGGGAGGCCGAGGGAGAGATGCGGAAGAAATTCCCTCATATCTTTGAAGGTATGCATAACTATATATTTTAAATTCGGGGACGCATTTTCTTAACGGGGAAGATTGTAACACCTGAGTTTGTGTTTAGTGGTAATTGTGTGTTAATATGGGGCTTTTGGTAAAAAGTTTACCAAAACGGGTTTCAGATAATTTATCTGGTTTTTTGAATATTTTATTAGATTTTTATCTGGACTGCACACACATGTGCATGTTAACTAGGGTTAAGCCTAGGGTTAAACCATGTTTAGACAACCATGGTGGCCTAACCCTTTTGGTTAAGTTAATTGCGTTTAATTAAGGGTTTTTAGTTTTAAAATTTAAATTGTATTAGGGGTTGACTAGTAGGTAGGTGAGAGAGAGAGAGGCCATGATGGTTTGGGGCATGCTTAGCATTTAATGAAGAGAGAGGATGAGGGGGTTGACTCCCATTTGAATTTCCTTATCACTTGTATGTTTTTTCCCCCACTCTTTTCTCACATATCTCTCCCTCTCACTCCCACACACACCCACACCAACAACAACAAAAACAGCAGCAGCAGCAGAACCTGCAACAGCAACAGCAACAACAAAAACAACAGCAACAGCAACAGCAAAAAGAACAACAGCAGCAGATCAGCAACAACAGTAGCAGCCGCAACTCACTCTCCCTCTTCTTCTTCTTCTTCTTCTTCTCTTCTCCTACATCCTAGGATCCCTTGAGGTATAATCTCGCAACCTAACTTCTTTCTTGCTTGATTATGGTTGTTTAAGCTGAAATTTAGTGTTTATGTCGTGTTTTAGTGCTAGTTTTAGGTAAATTTGAGTGAGAGTGGCAAAGTGATGGTTTTGATTGTTAGTGTAGCCGAATTGAGTGCTGTTAAGGCCAGTTAACCCATGTTTTGTCCCAGATTTCGCCATTATACCTGAAAGTTTTTAATCGGTGTAATTTAGCATTTTTGTCGGCTTTTTTACCCTTTCTGGAATCTACTTTTGACCCGGGCCATTCAGGAAAAAATTGTTAAGACTGTAGCATGGTGACCTTGTCAGACACACACACACAAAACAAGGGGACCCCTCTCCCCTTCACGGCCGCAAATTTATTAGATCTGGCCGCAATCTGCGGCCAGAAGGTGGGGTTTGGGGCTGGGTCTTTTCCTGTAGGTGTCTGCTGTATAAATAGGGGTTTTGGTATCTGCAACTTTTTATGTTTGGACCAGAGTCAAAATCTGGAGCATTAAACCTTGTTTCGGTTTTTTTTAAACTTGTGCGACACGCGTGTGATCCGCATGGTTCTGTGGCGTGCTGTGCGACACAGCATGTCGGAGTGGTTCTGGTGAGATTACGCACGTCGCGACGTATCGAGTGCACGCACGTTTAGTTTCACGCACGCGTTATTCTTTTGATCGATATATCGCATTTTTTGTAGGATTTTCTTATGTGTGTGACTTTTGTAAATTCTAGGTTCGCCGGCGGGGACTTCGAGCGCCGCGAAGAAAAGAAAGCAGGTGGTCGGATACACCTAGCTCGTGGTCATGGATGAGTAGATGTAACATCTACGGGCGACAATCGTTTGGATGGGGCAAGTCGCCCGATAGATTTAGTAAACTTAAAGATTTCTAGAAATATTAGAAATTATAGTACTGCCTGATATTTGCGACGTTCAGGATCTATATGTTTTACATACATATGTGAGCTCATTCCATAGGACACCTGCACCATTGCCAGGTTTTTTTTTATGCAGCACGAGCACTATTCATGTGTACACACACGCCCTGGTAATTGCCATGCCACAACACTAGATAACTTATAATCTAGAACATTGTCACCATATTGATGCTTAAACTATGCTATTGCATTAAATCCTTAAAATAAAATTGTAGAATCTCTATGGCATCATTCTTTCATGCCTAGTCTATAAATCATACACTGCAACTGATTATTGATACCATTTGCATTCATTATCATTGACATATGCACTTATGATGAATTCTTGAGATTTATGATATTTCTGGATTTCGAGGGAAAGCCGCATGATTTACAAACTTATTAATCTTTTTTAAATATGAAAAATTGCGGTTTTCTAGTGATGTAAAGTGTCATCCACCATGAGTTTGCTGTGGTTTTCGAGACCCGTTTCGAGGAGTTGGATGAACCGTCTCGGGTACATGGTGGGCCCGGTAAGGTACCCCGGGGCAAGAAGTTCGAGTAGTAGACGATGAGCCTGGCAGGGGATAGATTACCTACAGGTGACTGTTTTGGCGCGGCTGATATCCAGAGGATACCGACCGTGGCCGAGAGTTGATGAGATATTGATATTTGAGACGGGTCAGCCGGACGGCTGAGTCCAGAGATACTATGATATGGATATATGAGATTTGAGACAGTTTGAGGTGTCGTTGCTGGACACGGATTCTTGTTGATTCTATGGGTATTATGTTGATATTTAAAAGAGTTTCAAAAAGAAAGAATGATTCTTATACTTACATGTTAAGATCATGAGTTGATTCATGTTGCATACATACCTGCTAGTACATTCATGTTGCATACATACCTGCTAGTATATCCTGCCATATCTGTATTATAGATGCTAGGATCCTTGCGTGCATGAATGCGATAGCCTCTATAGATGTTATTTATTACTCACGAGTTGGCAACTCACCCCCGTTGTGCCACAGCCTTTTTGCAGGTCCGCTCCGTCAGCACAGTAGCGGCGGGCGCACTAGCTTCTTTTGCCTCTTTTGCCTGAACTCGAGGCTTTTTCTTATATGTGGGTTGTGTTATCATTTTGTACCACCTTGTATATTTATTGTATCTAGAGTACTCCATCTTCTGTATCAGCTGTACCTGTTACTTGGATTATTGTATATTGACCTAGAGACGAGGCTGTGAGACTTGTGGATTTTATGCTGTATTTGGGGGTCGAGCTCACTTGAGTCGACATGTTATTTTACTTTTGCTTTCCATGCTTATTTATGCACATTACTTTTTTACATTGTGTGGGATTTGTGACCGCCTTGAGGCGAAGAGCTAGCTCCCGCTTGGGGATGCCATATTCCTTGTTATTCATTTATACTCCAGTTTTGTACCCGTTTGGGGGTCTGTTTGACAGAGGAGACTCTGCCGGAATTTTTGAAAAAAGGGATGTTGCTTTTAAAAGGCTTGATGTGTCTAGCGCCTTGAAAAGTCGTTTTGGTGTTTTCCCGAAAATCGGTGAAAATTCGGTATTTTTCCGTAAACCGTCTTTTTGTTATTTTGCAGTTTAGGACTAATTATACCTAATTTGGATAGGTAATTGCTTGTTTTTAGTTGCAAATGAGTTACTTATGAAATTCTGGTCGTTTAAAAATTTTCCTTAATTTTTCAATTTTTAATATTATTTTAAGCCGGTAAGAAATTACATTAAATTAGCGATAAATACAAATTTAAATGGGCTAAATTTAATCTTTAAAATCATGTTAATTAAAATCTAGTTGTAACATAAATTTTTAGTAATTTACTTTAAGTTTTAACTAATTTTTATTATGGTAAACGAAATTTATTGAATTTAAGCTTAAACTTGCAATTTTGGACTTGTAGGGGGTCTTTTTGCAAAAAATTTTTTGTGCACTCTCACACACACATCCTCACATCTCCTTGGCTGTCCCAAACTGCAGAAAATTCCCCCTCTCTCTTTTGTTTTAAAATTCTTTTGTTAGGGATGAATTGAGTTGAATGTGTAGGTTTTAAAATATAGTATTTTGGAGGTATGGTGTATTTGACTTTGGGTATGGTTTGACCTTGACTTTTCCCACACCCCACACCATCCCCCTCTCCTTGTGCTGGCCGAGAGCAGCTCCCCCCCTTCCATTATTTTTCCTTCTCTTTTCTCTCATTTTCTTCAAGGAAATTCCATCAAAATTCAACAAAATCAACAAATTTCTTCACAATTTCAAAGCAAAACCCTATTTCCTCTCTTTTCAAACCTAAATGGGTTTAAATCTTGGTGAAAGGAGGCATCTTTGGAAGCAAATTGTTCTTGCTAGATCTCTAGTTTGAGGTATAAATTCTACCTAGTTAAATTCTTTTGGTTAAGTTTCTTAAATTAAATTGTTTTAGTGTTAATTTAGTGTTAGTTTCATTCTAGTTTTTTTAAAGTTAATGGTTTGAGTTAACAAGGGTTTTAGAAACCATTATTTAGTTAATTAAATTTATGTTGCTATCTAGTATTTTGCTAACCTTAATCTAAGTGGTTAACTTGCTAATTAGGCTAAAATCTAGTGTTAAATTAAGGTTTTTCATGTATAGTTTGGTTTAAGTTTGCTAATTACCAAAATTCAAGAAAGGGTTGTGTTTGGATAATGGGTTTTGTAGAATGGTAAATGAGTTAAAATTGTGTTATTGTGGCTAACTAGTTGTGTGGTTGGATGTTTGTGTTGGATTGTGATAACTTTGTCGCTAATTGTCGATATTTGCACCAAAATGCAAATTTCTAGCTTACTAGTTTGTTATAAAATATTGTGATGAATTAATTGCGATATCTTGATGATATTTTTGGCATATCCTATGACATTTAGGATGTGTGAGCGCGGATTTTTGGGTGTTCGGGTTTTAGTTTTTCCGGGCGACCAAATCGACGTTTTAGTTAGTTTTTGCGATTTTCGCGTGTGTTCCGCGCACCTTGTGCACGTTGTACCTAGCTTGTGAACGTTAGTATTTTCGTTTGGGTTTCGCATCGTTCTTGATACTTAACCTTATGTTTGGTATTGATGTAAATTCCAGGTTTGGTCGCGAAGACGTCAGACGCGGCACGAAAGGGGAAAGCGGTGATTGGACGTGACTAGTTAGGGATTCCGGTGAGTAGATGTAACATCTACGGGGGACTATCGTTGGATGGCGCAAGTCGCCCGATAGTTTTAGTAACTTAAAAGATTCTTAGTAATGTTAGTAATTAGGGGTGTAATACTTGTATGATTATTTGCTACATTCATGCCTTATATTGACATACATATGCGAAACCATTTTATAGGACACCTGCACCATTGCCAGGGTTTTTATATGCAGCACGAGCACTATTCATGCTTACACCCACGCCCTGGTAATTGCCATGCCACCACACTAGATAACCTTTAAATTGAAACCTTTTACTATAATTGATACTTAAACTTGTGCTATTGCCTTTAATTCCTTAAAATGAAATCGTAGCATTGCTATTCATGTGCATGTACCTCATCATATCATTTGTTCATGCTTAGTCTATTAATCACACATCGCAACTTGATTATTGATACCATATGCATTCATTATCGTTGACATATGCACTTATGAGGATTTCTTGAGATTTTATGATATTTCTGGATTTCGGGGGAAAGCCGCAAAATTTCTAAACTTACTATATTTTTAAAATATGTAAATTGCGGTTTTCTAGTGATGTAAGTGTCGTCCACCATGAGTTTGCTGTGGTTTTCGAGACCCGTTTCGAGGAGTTGGATGAACCGTCTCGGGTACATGGTGGGCCCGGTAAGGTACCCCGGGGCAAGAAGCTCGTGGTGCTGACGATGAGCCTGGCAGGGGGCGGATTAGCTACCGGTGACTGTTTGGGACGGCGGATATCCAGAGGATACCGACCGTGGCCGCGAGATGATGAGATATTGATATTGAGATGGGTCAGCCGGATGGCTGAGGCCAGAGATACTATGACATGGATATATGAGATTTGTGATAGTTTTGAGGTGTCGTTGCTGGATACAGGTTCTTGTTGATTCTAGTGGTATTATGCTGGTATTTCAAAAGAGGTTCCTAAAGGAAAAACATGATTCTTATACTTACACATTCAGATCATGAGTTGATTCACATTGCATTCATACCTGCTAGTATATTCATATTACATATGTACCTGCTATTATGTCCTGCCATACCTGTATTATAGATGCTAGGATGCTTGTGTGCATGCATTCGATAGCCTGTGTAGATGTTATTTATTACTCACGAGTTGGCAACTCACCCCCGTTGTGCCACAGCCTTTTTCAGGTCCGCTCCGTCAGTACAGTAGCGGCGGGCGCACTTGCTTCTTTTGCCTGGACTCGAGGTTTTGCTCTTAGGTGGGTTATATTATTATTTTTGTACCACCTTGTATATTCTTTGTATCTAGTGTACTCCATCTACTGTATCTACCAGTATTATTGTATATTGACCTAGAGATGAGACTGTGAGGTTTGTGGACTTTTATGCTGTATTTGGGGTCGAGCTCACTTGAGTCGACATGCAGTTTTTCTCATACTTCTTTATGATTATTTTGCATGTTGTTGTTTTATATTGCGTGGGATTTGTGACCGCCTTGTGGCGAAGAGCTAGCTCCCGCTTGGGGATGCCATATTTGTTGGATTCATATATATTCTTGTTGTACCCATTTTGGGGGCCAGTATTTATAAAGGAGACTCTGCCGAAATTTTCGGAAAAATTGATATTGTTTTTAAAAAGGCTTGATGTGACTCATTTGATAAACTCGCTTTCAATTGATTGGTTTTCTTTCATTCTTTTGCTTATTTGGTTTTGGTTTCTGGGCTTTGGCTTACTTATTTTACGGATGTCTTGAGACGTTTCGTAACATAAGTGCCAGTCACGTTCCGTACCCTGCGGGTCGTGACAATGTGTCTTAATAGATTAAATCGCTTCGAATAAATTGGTTTTTCCTTCACTCTATTTCTTAACCGGGTTTTGATTTCTGGGCTTTGGCTTACTTATTTTATGGACACCTTGAGACGTTTCGTAACTTAAGCGCCAGTCACGTTCCGTACCCTGCGGGTCATGACATCGCATCATATGCTTTGTAGGAAGACATCACTTAGCTACCGTACACTACGCTCGACTATGATCAAAATACGCAGCACGAATACTAAGTACTCTGCTTCCTAAAATGATGGAGGGTTGCAGATGGTTTTTATGAAAACCTTTAACGCTTTGAACTTGATCTCATTGTAGAATCAAAACAGTTTAGAAAAGGAGTGGCTTAAGCTCCGCATCTTTTGAAACTTGCATTTTTCATAAAAAGGCCGGGTGGGTTTCAAATCTGCTTCTACAACAACTTTTAGGTTTCTTTTACTTTACATTAATCTCATTAATGTAATCTCATCATTTATGTTCCTAAGCCATCACAGAAAGGAAACGAAAATAGAACGTACACTTATGTCATCCGCATTCGCCACAGTGTCCCGTTATGCACCGTTAGGTTACTTAACTAACGGCATAGCGGGGCAGTACTAGTGCGGGTGTAAAACATAAGCAACGTTTATTAAATATCATATATATAACAATAATCCATTCGTCTCAGATACTAAGTAATCACATTACAGAATATCAACAGCAGAAGCACATATGAAAATAAAAGGATATCTAGGATGCCCGTATTTCGTATTTAGCCAACAATAGAAAATACGGATTCCACGGTCGCGATGAATAGCCAAGCCCACACCCTTAGACCCCTATGAGAGTGGAAAGTGATCCTGCCAATTCTAGAGTTTAGGAGACCCGATCTCGACTCCTCGAGATGGCCTCCTACTGAACCCTAGAACCCGATCACTTGTGTTCCCCTCCTCGGGTCTATCCTAATGCGGAAAAGTAAATAATATACAATGATGGAAAAAACTTCCACAACCCGGAAGTGCCCCAAATAAAAGAATATTACATACAATTGATTTATACACGAATGAAAATAAAACTCTCATTTCAAATAAAACCCCCGGCTATTCAATCGCGACAATCCTGCACATCATATCTCAGCAACACATAATATCCCATATCATCAACGTAACAAGTAAGCGTATCTCGATTGTCGTTGATGTATAGTAACGAAATTGGCGATACACCACATACTACACTTACGGTCGCAGAAAATAAAGTGAAAAACTACAACATTTGGAATCCACAATCACTTTAGACATCGTAAATCCGAAATATCACATACTTCTCATTTCATGCCTAACTTTATGAATTCCACATATTGTATCACATTCCAGATAAATAGACAATGCTAAACTTTTCGATCGAATAAACAAACACCCAAAATTTCCCAAATTGCACAACACTTGAGCCAAGTTCAAAAATTTCCAGAACATGTCACAGCCCCTATGATCCAGCCGTAGAAGGGTCAAACCAACGCCTCACATGTGGCAACGCTAAACTACCACAACCCCTAGGGTTCAGTGGCTATTTTGACGTTCACATAATCGAGTTAAGGTTACGTTCTTCTAAAGGGTCCACAGATACGCTTGCATAATTTTTCGAAAGTTTCAAACTCGTGAAAAATCCAACACTTGAAAAATTTCCAATACGGGAAAAAGTGAGTTATTGATATTTTTTCGAACATTTTAACATGTTCTAAATTACCTGAAAAACTAAACGATGTTAAACTTTCCGATCGAATCAACGAATACAAAAGATCTCCAGAAAACTCAACACCTGAGTAATATTAAAAATACCCAGAAGCATGTAGTAATACATATGGATGAACCCTAGAAATAACTATCCCTGACACCCAAGTACTGCCGTGGAACCGCCGCTAAAATCATGGTATGGCCACGGTTCCGTGGCGACTTAAAGGCTACAGTGACTCGTATTTCACAGTAATCCATACAATTACCTGCTTGATTTTTTGAGTATTTTTAATGTGGAAAAAATCAATTTTTTAGAAAATTTCCAGAGAGGGGTCTAAATAGGTGTTTCGTGGTTCGATCGGACTTTTAACTTTGCCTACGCATTACCTAAAGCTTTAGCTTGGCTCTGATACCATTGTTGGGTTTACCTAGCACCTTATCAATGGTTTGGAAGTATCACATATGCTACAATCAAATTTTAAAGGTGCTAAGTGAACTTGACAAGAATTATAACTAGAAATTTAGGGTTTCGTTCAACTAAGCATCACATGCAAATGCAAAACTATCACTAAGGGTAGAGATTACAACCTTTGTAGACCTCCCTTGGTGACTCCTTGGCACTATGAGAGTTTGGAACGGATTGATGGATGCCTTCCTAGTGCACGAAGATCCACTCGAAGTCTCTTTGCTCAAAGCTCCTTGCTTTACTTGATTGGTGAATGAAGTAGAGCAAACACCCTACACAAATGGGCTAGATGTGTGTAGTATGATGATGTGGTTTTTATTCTATAATCAAAACCCTATCTTTTTATCAACCTCACTCAAAGAAAATTTCAATGAAAGAAGAAGAAGTTGATGGCTTAGCGTGAGCTCAAAGTATTTGTGATGAATTATTGAGATGAGAATGAATAATCAATCATATATCCTTCTCACTTCAACCATGGTTAGTAATTATTTAGATATTTATCAATGAGTTAATAAAGCCAAAGGAAAATTAACTCAAGGTTAAAAAGTAGGTCAAGTATGGTCAAAGATGATAAATATTAACCATGATTGAATTATCCTTTCTTTTAATTCAAAATGATAATTACATATATAATTACTACCATATGAGTCTTGCATTGCAACCAAATGTGTATCAACAACCATGATACAATGTATGTATGTATGTGTCCATGCACATCATCATGTGCATACATGCATGCATACAAAAAGAAAAGGGTTTAATTAAAGAATTAATCTAAAAGTCATTTGTTAAATCAACACTTGATTTAGCAAACCGGTCATATCACATACGACCCGACCAATAGAAAATGCCCGATTAATATACAGTATCACATATCCGTATTTAATCGGGTCCCCACGCATATCTCATATGCATACCACATCTTTTTGCCTGAACTAAGAAAACTTCATTGTGGGACTCTAAGACTCGTCAATACGTTGGCAGTAGGTAATGACCATATCAAATACCTACAAGCCGTAAGCGGTCAGCTAAACGTAAGGGCCACCCGGGTATTGAGCGATCAGAAGAAAACCAGCGAAGATGTTAAAACTCCCGTCGATCCAACTGGCAACACTTACCGTACAGTCCGGTCTTCTCATCAGATATGTTGCATATCAAGTCTAGGGATGGAATCGTCGACCCCAATAACTCAATAAGTCATGCTGGTGTATGGCTCATAACAGATCGAGAAACTACTGATAACGCTTATCAGTAAATCTCAGCAGCCCTGGCCAGGGACTTCCTGTTATAGCCAATCGAGCATAGCACAACATCAACTCCCAATACCAAGAGAGACGAAACCCCTCCTATCGCTCATCGCCTCTATGTGCCTCGAGACTGTACCCAAAGACTACCTGTTTGCACAACTCAGTAGAGCCGAGTTAGGGTGGAGATCAAAGTACAGTAGGAGGACACACAAGACTCTATGACGATCTTGGGTCTACAGACTAACCTGTACCAGTGTTACCTGAGAACTGCTATCCGATGATAGATATAATACCGCATAGGAGTTCTCGGCGAGTTCGTTCAGTGTACCCAGTCTACTCTGAGCACCCGCATACAATCTTTGGTGTCACCTCATCAGATGGATATGGGATCATCCATCGCCCATCATATGGGACAAGAATAGTATACGCTAGTCTACTATGGAATATCGATGCCCTGTCTCGATACACCCACGACTAGGAACAGTTCAAGGATATGCTTATAAACTACACTTGCCCCACTAGTATGATCAGCATCATAGTCACAGTACTCAAGCAAATATCTTGAGGGCTTTATCAACATGTGCAAATGAATAAAAGCATGATCAAATCAACATGTCAAGATAAAGTAAACCAGATAGCATACTATGATGTTGAGCGAGAGAGTCATCTATATTCATATATACATGTCCAAGCATCCACTATACATATAATGGCCTCTAGGGCATACATATATCTAACAGAAAAACCCAGCAATATATACCATTACAAGAAAGAAAGATAGATCACTTTTAAAATCTCGATGCAAAACTTTAAACTTAAGTTTGTTTTTCATAAAAATTTCGGCAGCACATCCTTTGTAAAAACTAGCCCCGAAACGAGTACAAACATAAGATAAAAGCAAAGCATCCCAAAACGGGAGCAAATCTCGCCCAATGGCGGAACAACCACCACAACAGATATACGACGCCGTAGCGAAGAAATGAAATAATCCACATATATAAAGGCCGACTCACACAAGCACAACAACCAGATCCATAAGAATAAACAACATCGATCCTCACAACTCGTCTCTAAGTCAATACATGAAGGTGGTAGATGGAGAGTACCAGATATAAGAAATATACAATGTACATCATCGGATAACCGCAACCCACCTATAGCACACGGATTCAAAGCCAACCGTAGCGGTATCCGCAAAAGTAGAGATAAAAAGGCGCCCTGCTGCGACCACTCTGATGATCAGACTTGAAAAACCCTACGGCACAACGGGGGTGAGTTGCTAACTCGTGAATAGTAAATAACTTCATACAGTAATCGCAAGTATGTATTAACAGCGATAATCTATCACATATAATCTGATAGCATAAGTATGACAATATGTATATGGAACAGTCATGGAAGGTACTCTATCAGGTACTACTAATACATGAAGCAAGTGCATATCAAATAAATGCGAAGTACGGGATAAAACATGTCATCCTCACGGAATCCTCATCGTGGCGAACCATTGTTCATCAAGACAATCTAAATCCCTAAATTTCCTTAAATCGGCCCTCAACTCGGCCCTCATATCGGGCACATCAGCCCATCATATCGGGCACATCAGCCCCTTATATCGCAATGAATTAAAATACATGCACAGATCACTATGATGATATATATAATAGGTATACATATATAACAGCGTCCCATACCAATGACACACACACACACACACACACACACACATGTATATATATCAGAGTCTCATACCACTGATATCTATACACAGGAGTAAAACATCCAGAAACATCATATGAAATCCATATATCAATGCGAAATCCATGAAATATAATATATGCAACATGATACAGTAATATGAGCATATATAGGAAAAACCTCTATTTAACTGCGACATGTTATTAAATAAATCATGCGGTTCGTAATTTCTCCAAAACCAACGCAACATCATATGAAGGTGAACATGTAGCTATAGCCAGGTATGCGTAACCATGTCGGTATAGCAAGATATGTGTATCTACCTATCAGTAATGATGTAATACCCTCTAGGTATGTGTGTAGCTATATCAAGCTAGGTATGTGTATATACATGTCAATAATGATACAATACCCTCCAGGTATATGTGTAGATATATCAAGCTAGGTATGTGTATATACATGTCAATAATGATACAATACCCTCCAGGTATATGTGTAGCTATATCAAGCTAGGTATGTGTATATACATGTTAATAATGATACAATACCCTGCAGGTATATGTGTAGCTAGCATGTAGTCATGGCAAGGCATATGTGTAAGCATGTAGGTATATAGGTATGCTATATGTCATATGCACAATAGAATACGAATCAATGTCTCAATGTCCCTAACCATACAATATCACGTATGTATAGGTGTTGTGCGTATCATGGCAATTATTGACGGTGTGAGTGGCATACAATCAGTGCTCGTGCAACATGAGCCGTCAATAATAGTTCAGTGTCCAAAGGGTACAAGTCCAAGGTACAAGTCCAAGCACAACAAGTAATAATATGCAATGAAGTTTTATGCATAATCTCTATACGTGCAATAGAACATGCGGCTAATATCATAACATATCTAGCCCAGACGCATAACGCCATGCGGGCGAATTCCCCGTAGATGTTAAATCTACTCACCGAAAGTCGCGGGCTAGGTAAATCCAATCACCTGCTTCCTTTTCTTTGCAGCGTCCGAAGTCCCCACCTGCGATCCTATTAACACAAAACATAACCAGTGCAAATCTTAGAAATCAATCAATATCACATATACAAGACGTTTGACCAACACACTAACTCCAATCCGACCCGCAAGTGTTCGTCTAACGGCTAACGTGCATAACGACACACCAACACCAGCCCAAGTGTAGCAGCACACCAGATCATGAACCGTGTCGGATAACGTAACACGCGTACACAAAACACTAGAATATAGCAAAGTGGTCCCAGATTTTGATACACTAAATATTGAAGAAAGTTGCAAGTACCACGAGACCACAAACAATCACAGAGACCCTACGCCCAAACCCCAACATCCCAGCCCCCACTCTGGCCGGAATTTGCGGCCAGAAATAATAAATCTGCGGCCCAAACTTTAAGGGGTGGTCTCAGGTTTTTATGGTGGGTTCTATACCTTAACACTATATCACTGTGATGGGAACTTTTCCAACAAACTTCTGGTTTTACAGCAGATCACAGAGACACAAAGTTGACACTAAAAATACGATTTTTGCATAAAATGCTACATTTAGTGTTCTAAACAATAACTTCAAGGCAACACAACAAAATAACTCCTAAATATTAGTTTGAGATCATTACCTAGCCACTCTTTCTCAAAAATCCTAGCTTTCCAAGCTCCAAGACAAGCTAGTGGCAAATCAAGACATTTGAAGTATTTTCCATGAATTTTTGTGAAGTTTTACAAGGTTTTTAGTGAAGAGGGGGGTGAGGGTTCAGTTTGGGGGTGAGGAGATGAATAATATTTGAGAGTGAGAGAAGAATGAGAGGGTGAGGGAAATAATGGTGAGGGATGAGTATAGGATGAAACAAAAGCTTAATCTCACTCTCTCCCTCACCTCCATTAATGCTCTCATTAATGCCCCTTGACTCACCTTGCCATCTCTCTCTTTCTCTCTCTCAACCGAAAGCAAAAGATATTTCCTTACCCAAAATATCTAAGGCAAGGTTATATTAGGGCAAGGATTAACTAACGTGTCTTGGTCTTTTAACAAGATTAACACTAACTAACTCTCACATTAACATGCACGTGTGTGTGCTGTAGGGTTCTTAGGCACCCTAATGAGGTCTCACAAGGCATCAACCATGCCAATTTCAAAAAATCTAGGTGCCGGGAAACCCTAATACGGATCGTTGGCTAGAAAACTAGGCGAAAAAGTAAACTAGTTAACACTTAACTAAGAGATACGGAAATACAACCTTTGTAGATCCGGTTCTCCACCTCCATAGCTCCGGAATGAAGTCTCCTCGCTGTCCATAACAAGTCCCGGGCTCTAGCGTCGGCTTCATCGGAGAATGGACGGGCTAGGTCATCGATGTCCATGCCGAAGATGATCTACGTCGAGGCATCGCTAAATCAAGCTCCGACTTCACCAAGTCAAGAAACTTGTGAAGAAAACACACTCTACTACTTGGCAAGAGGTAGAGGATGAAGAAATAGGAAGTGGGTAGACTTTAGAATTGGATTTCTCACTCATTTCCATCAATCACCATTGATGGAGCTTGCTTTCTTCAAGTGAAGAAAGGAAGAAGAAGAAGAATATTGTTATGATAAGTTATTAAAAATGAAAAGAAAAATCAAAACTTATCATAATCTAAACCATGGTCAAGTGTAGAGATTAAACCAAGGTTAGTTGGAATGGTTAGGGTTAAGGATGAGATAAGAATGGTTGACTTGATCAAAGCTTTAAGAAACTTCAACATAAAACAAAATAAGCCACCATCCTTAAATAATTTCCAAAATGAATATATAAATAAATGAATAAGATAATCAAAACCCTAATCATTAAGTAAACCATGGTTTAATCTTTACACTTAACCAAGTTAATATGCATCATCAAACATGATACAAACATGTGCATAAAAGTATATCACATATACAACTTGCACAATCCAAGTGAGAAAATCCATTTAAAGTGAACCATTACTAGTTAATGCAAAGTAATAGATCAAATATATAATTATACATTAAATCATTAAATCAACACTTGATTCAATGATCCGGTCATGTCGCACACAACCGACTAGTATACAATGTATCGGCTTATCGAATCAACGCTTGAATCGATAACTAGGTTATATCGCATACAACCATTCGATACATTCATCGCGAGAATGGAATACGGTATCACATACACGCATTATTCTCGGTCCCGCACATATCTCATATGCGCTCCAATTTCGTTTCGCTTGAGCCAGGAAACCTCTGTGTAGGACTCTAAAGACTCGTCAATACGCCGGCAGCAGGTGATGATCATATCAAGCACCCACAAGCCGCAAGCGGTCTGCTAAACGTAACGGCCACCCGGGTATTGAGCGATCAGAAGATCTACGAGCAAGCTCGCTCACACTCCAGTGAATCCAACCAGTAACACTACCGTACAGTCCGGTCTGATCGTCTGATATGTCGCATATCTCGCCTAGGGGTGGTAAACGTCAGACCCCAATAGCTCGATAAGTCGTGTTGATATGTGGTCTATAACAATTCGAGAAACTACTGGTAACACTTACCAGTAAATCTCAGCAACCCTGGCCAGGGATTTCTTGTTATAGCCAATCGAACACAGCGCAACATCAACTCCCTATACCGGGAGAGACGAATCCCCTCCTATCGCTCATTGCCTCCATGTGACTCGGGACTGTACCCAAAAACCACCGTTTTGCACGCCCTCTTGGACGTGGTAAGATGGAAATCAAAGCACGGTAGGAACCACACAAGACTCTATGACGATTTCGGGTCAACAGACTACTCTGTACCAGTGTCACCTGAGAACTGCCATCTGACGTGAGGTATAATACCATCTGGGAGTTCTCGGCGAGTCCGTCCAGTGTACCCAGTCTCTACTGAGCACCCGTATATCATCTCTGATGTCAAACACCAATGGATATGGGATCATCCATCGCCCATCTGTATGGGACAAGAAGGTATACGCTAGTCTACTCTGGTGTATCGATGCCCCGTCTCGATACACCCACGACTAGGGACTTTGAAGGATGTACTTATGGACTACCATGTCCCCACTAGTATGATCCGCATCATAGTCCAGGTAGTCAAGTACAGATCCTAAGGGCTTTACCAACATGTAACAGAGAGACAATCAGTGTACACGTTAAGGTAAAGAGCAACCAGATAGCATACTATCATGTCGAGCAAGAAAGTCCTCCCTATATATGTCCCAGCATCCACTACAATATACATCCTATGTATAGTAATGGCCCCTAGGGCATACATATAACTAACAATCTCCCACTTGCACTAGGGCCATCTGTAGCAGTGGTTGCAGTATCTCATACTCAACCAGTCCATAAAAAAAATCTCTCTTTGGGAACAGGCCTTTGTGAGTGGATCCGCTGTGTTGTCCTCAGAATCTACTCTCCTTACCTCGATCACCCTGGAGATCAACTATCTCCATGATCAGGTGATGCGGCCTCAGAATACGCCTGGGTCACTGATGGGACGGGTGTTCCTTGGCATAAGCCACAACTCCATTGTCTCACAATGGTAGGAACGAAGTTCATCTCATGAACTAATATACACCCAAACAGCCTCTTTGGTAGCATCTTATGTAGCGATGTATCCAGCCTTAATCGTCTAGTATGCCACGGTATCTAGCTTGGAACTTTTCCAACATACCGTCCCTTCACTGAGGGTAAAGACAATACCTGTGACTGACATTCAGTCGTTCTTATCACTCTGGAACACTTCCAGCGATTCTCCCCAGGATCAATTGATATCATCTCACTACAACTAGTGAGAATCCTAACATCCATTTAGATCTATCTCATAGATCCAAAACCCAGGATTTAGGAGGTATCACTTTCATCCTATATGGAGAATCATTGTGATAAGCGGAGATTGATCGAGCGTAGCATAGGAAACTCCTTCCCTATCAAGAGTATGTCATCCACATACTCTACGAGGATCGTCACCATACTCCCTACTACCTTTTTGTTTATACAAGGTTCATCTACCATTTTGATGATGTCAAACTCTTTGACTTATCCATCAAAACAGATGTTCCAACTCCGCGATGCCTGCTTTATCCTATAAAACATCTTGCCCACGTTTCCGCTGCTCCCACTGTCTACGAGACCCTCTGGCTGTGTACTTATAGACGTTCTCTTCTAAAACATCATTTAGAAAAGCAGTCATGACACCCAACCACCAGATATCGTAGTCATGGTATGTAGCCGTGGCAAGTAGGATATGGATGGACTTAAGCATAGCTCCTTAGAAAAGGTTTCGTCATGATCCATACCTGGTCAATGATGAAAACCTTTAACATGTCTAGCTTTGAAAGTCTCAACTTTTCCATGTACACCAAGTAATCTTCTCAAGATATACTTGCTCCTGATGGGGATTTAACCCTTCAGATATAGCAACCAAAGTCCATACTTTGTTGGTGTATAAGGATTCCATCTCAGATCACTAAGCATCCAGCCATTCTTACAGAGTCGTCACTCTCGATGGCCTGCTCGAAACTAGTTGGGTCATCATCTCATGATGCAATTCTCGCTCCCACTGTCATAGAGAAACCGAAGTATCTCTCAGGTGGGTAAGGAACCCTACTAGATCGGCGGAGAGGCTGAGGTTCGTTGGAATCTACTGAATCCTTTGGTTCTATCAAATTATGTGCTGTAGTTTGTATAGCTGGAACATTTCCAGTTCTACATTACAGACCTTGCCTCGAGCTTGTCCGGATTTTGCTTTTAGACATTGGCCGGACAACCCCAAATCTTAACTAACTTAAGAGATGGGCTCTTCCCTTTCCATATCACATATGAAGTGGTAGGCAACTTATTTGATTGGAACCTAATTCAATAGGTATGCAGCTTCTCAAGTGCATAACCCCCAAAAAAGGAAACAGGTAACTCAGTAGTACTCATCATAGAGCACACCTTATCATATAGGGTGTGATTGCTCCGCCCCGATATACCATCGTGCTATGGTGTATTCGGAGGAGTAATGCTGAGAGAGAATCTCATTCTCCTTTAGAATAATCCAGGATTTCCGTGCACAAGTATTCTCCTCCTTGATCTCATCATAGGACATAATACTTATACCCGTATTGGTTCTCTACTTCTAACTTATATTCTGTGAATATCTCAAAAGGTTCGGACTTGTGTTTCAACAGGAACATATGTCTGAATCTCGAGAGATTATCAGAGAATGTAATGAAGTGCAAAGAACCGGTCTTGGCATGTGTAGACTGGGGACTTACATACATCAACATGTATCATCCCAAGAGTTCACTAACTCTTTCTCTATTTCCAGTAAACGGAGCTATGGTCATCTTATCTTTGTGACATGACTGGCGAGTTTCACAAGATGTAAGTTCAAACTAATTTAAATATGCATCTTTATGTAACTCTAGCCAGTCGGGTCGTATTGATCTGACCTAGTCTACAATACCTCAAGAAGAATCCGTTCATTTCTGAACTCTTCCTCTTGTGTGTGTTCCATATACTAAGAACTGTAGTTTGATTTAGAACATCAATGCTTTTAGATAACGTGCCTGAACCGATCAACTTTTGATATAGGAAATGTTCAAAACATTATCCATCAATACAAAATTTTATCGTTTCTTTACTAATAAAGAGACAGATATGATTTTGCATAACATGTTCGGTATCTAATAACATTCGTTCAGAATCAATGTATTTGTAATACAGGGTGACAGTGACCAACAGACTTGGCTGCAACACTTGCCCCGTTTTCTGCCTCATGAAACTTATCACCCGTTCTCAGTCCTCTACCTTTCTGTAGCCCTATGTAACAGATTACATATCTGGGATCCTGATCCGGTATCATATACCCAGGTTGTAGAGGATACAGAGAAACAGTTCTTTGTAACGAACATACCCGAAGATGATGCATCAGCATGCACTCTCTTCGTTTGGGCGGCACGTGAATTCTGGTAATCCCTAATTTCCTGCTCTGTCTTATAACAATTATAAGTTGGAGCGGGACCAACGTTCCCCAGCTCAGTATAATAAGCGGGTTCGGTCAAATATCCGTATTATTATCTTGATTAAGGCGTGATATAGTCGCTACCTGGAGAGAGAGAGAAGAAAACACTCAGCGTGCGCTCTTGCAAGAATAGATTGGTTTTTATTTTATCTAATCAGGATGGCTCCCACTGCTTTTTATCAAATCTTCCTTCAAACCCTAAAAGGAAAGACTAGCCGGGATTAATTACACACTACAAGTTCGCCAATCTTTCAGCCAGGCCAGTGTCGGTACTTTGAGGGAGGTCCCCCGTGCTTTCGCACGAACCTAATTAATGTAAACCTCGTTTTCCCAGAGGCGTAACCCCGTTGACAGCTTTCTAGACACCTACTTGATCGGCTAATTGTAATGTATAAAACTCTCCCAGGAGTAACTCTTACTCGCAGCGGGTATCGGGATCCAACTATCTCATAGAAGGTATGCAATCTCAACACTTGAAATTCCCGATAATATTTTGCCCCATGTGATCTATGACCTTGACCGAGTCAACAAACCATAGACCGCAAGTAAAGTTCAACCCGTCATTTCTCGATTGAATTAAACCCACCCGCACGACCCTTGACTGAGTCAACAAGGCCGCACGACTACCCTAATCCAATCGCATCATATGCTTTGCAGATAAACAATAATCAGCTACCGCACACTACGCCTTGGCTGAGTCAACAAACGCAGCACGAATACTAACTATTACCTATCTGAAATGACGGAGGGCTACGACAGGTTTTTAAGAAAACCTTTTGCGTAATGAACTTTATATCGTTGTAGGATCGAATGAATTTTGAAATGGAGTGTTTTTGAGGCTTTTCTAGTTTTGCTAAAGGAGTCACTTCCGGTGAAGGGATCGTCGGCCCTTTCCTCGTCGAATGAGATGCGGGATATATCATATATATCACTGTGCAAAGCAAAAACTCTTAAAAGCAATCAAAAGACAAACCGAGTGTGTAGCATCTGCCAGTTATTGCTAAAGGAGTCACTCCCGGTGAAGGGATCTCGGTCCTTTCCTCATCGAATAAGGTGCAGGATATATCACATATACCTCTGTGCAAAGCAAGAACTGTAGCTACCTGTTTTATTTTGAAATTCGATTCTACAACATCTTAGGTTTCTTTTATTTCATTAATCTCATTAATGAAGTCCCATCATTTAAATACCTAAACATCACAGATAAATACGACGTACACTTATGCCATCCGCATTCGCCTCGATGTCCCCTCGTGCACCGTTAGGTTAGGTAACTAACGGCAGAGCAGGGCAGGGCTAGCGCGGGTGTAAAACATAAGTAACGTCTATATAATATATCATATATACTATATACTGTATCTATCACAGAACATCACATGATCACATCACAGATATCGCAGCAGAAGAATCATATGAAATATTGGATATACTAGGACGTCCGTGTTTTCAATACGAGCCAGTATAAAACACGGATTCCACGGTCGCGATGAATAGCAAAACCCACACCCCTAGACCCCTACGAGAGCGGCAAGCAACCCTACCAATTCTAGAGTTAGGAGACCCGGACTCGACTCCTCGAGTTGGTCTCCCACTGGACTCCAGAACCCGGTTACTTGTGCCCTCCTCCTTGGGTCTATCCTAGTGCGGAAAAGTAAATAATATACAAACGGTGACAACTTCCGCAACCTGGAAGCGCCCCAATAAAAGAATATTACATACAAGTTTTTACATGAATGAAAATGAAAAACACTCATCTCACATAAAAACCCCGGGCTATTCAAACAGGACGATCCAATATAACATATCCAGCAACACATAACATCACATGTCATCAACGTAAGTAAATATGCGCATCCCAATTGTCGTTGACATATAGCAACGAAACCGGCGATATCACATATTACACTTACGGTCACAGAAAAGAAAGTGTAAAACTACAACAGTTGGAATCCGCAATCACCTCAGACATCGCATGCCTGACCAAATGAATTCTTCAGACATCGCATGCCTAACAATTATAAACCCCGCATTTTAGTCTCAAAATCGAAAACACTTTTCAATACCAAGTCGGGCAATTCAACAGGATTCCGACATCCTGATCGAATGCTCGTCGCAAACTTCAGTAGACGGCCGCACCCCCGATACCGTCGACGAAGTGCACCAAGGCGGAACATCGCGGCCGCGAGCACCCGAACGGATGCTTTCGGCGACGGGGTTCTCCTACAGTAACTTGGTCAGGGCTATGGAGTGAGGCTGTCTATTAAGTTTACCCGGCGAGTATCCGCGTACGCTACGTGATTGCTACGGACTTTTGATCACATCAAAATTCCGTAGCAACCGATCAAGTGAGACTAAATTGCTTGATTTACAACATTCATTCAGTTATCTCATAATTTATTGTGAATTCCAATTATTGTATCACATCCGGATAAACAGAAAATGTTAAACTTTCCGATTGAACATTCGAACACCCAAGTTTTCCCGATATAGATCAACACATGAAACATAAGTCTAACAACATTCAGTTCGTGCCTCAGTACCAACGGTCCAGCCGTAGAAGGGTCAAGCCAACGCCTCACATGTGGCACGCCGTACTGCCCCAAACCCGAAGGTTCAAAGGGCAGTTCAAGACGGTCACATAATCGAGTTAAGGTTTGTTGTCTTCTAGAGGGTCCATCACGTTACTTGCACTACTTAGAACGTCGTTAAACTACGGAAAAATCCAACACTTGGAAATTTCCCGACAGGGGAAAAATTGGGTATTTATATCCGGTCGAACTTTTTAACATATTCTAATATTTATCCGGAAAGCCACATAAACAAAATTTGATACTCCGATCGAAACACCGAATCCCCAAATCAACCCAGAAAATTCAACTCTGGAAAAAATATTAAAAATTCCCAGGAAAACCAGCACACAAAACTAAGAATTACTGTGCAGAAATAGACGCACAAAACGACAAACCTGCCGCGGATCCGCCGCACGAGCCATGCTCGTGCCGCGGAACCGCGGCGGAATGATGGAATTATGGACTCGTGTTGCACAGTTATTCTTAGGATTCCCTGCTGATTTTTCTGCATATTTTTATTTTCGAAAAATCCCAGATTTTAGAAAAAGGACAGAGAGCATGTTCCGGGTTGGGTTTTCGGTTCGTTCGGACTTCAAATTCCATCTAGACTTCGCTTAAGGCTCTAGCTTGGCTCTGATACCACTGTAGGGTTCCTAGGCACCCTAATGAGGTCTCACAAGGCATCAACCATGCCAATTTCAAAAAATCTAGGTGCCGGGAAACCCTAATACGGATCGTTGGCTAGAAAACTAGGCGAAAAAGTAAACTAGTTAACACTTAACTAAGAGATACGGAAATACAACCTTTGTAGATCCGGTTCTCCACCTCCATAGCTCCGCAATGAAGTCTCCTCGCTGTCCATAATAAGTCCCGGGCTCTAGCGTCGGCTTCATCGGAGAATGGACGGGCTAGGTCATCGATGTCCATGCCGAAGATGATCTACGTCGAGGCATCGCTAAATCAAGCTCCGACTTCACCAAGTCAAGAAACTTGTAAAGAAAACACACTCTACTACTTGGCAAGAGGTAGAGGATGAAGAAATAGGAAGTGGGTAGACTTTAGAATTGGATTTCTCACTCATTTCCATCAATCACCATTGATGGAGCTTGCTTTCTTCAAGTGAAGAAAGGAAGAAAAAGAAGAATATTGTTATGATAAGTTATTAAAAATGAAAAGAAAAATCAAAACTTATCATAATCTAAACCATGGTCAAGTGTAGAGATTAAACCAAGGTTAGTTGGAATGGTTAGGGTTAAGGATGAGATAAGAATGGTTGACTTGATCAAAGCTTCAAGAAACTTCAACATAAAACAAAATAAGCCACCATCCTTAAATAATTTCCAAAATGAATATATAAATAAATGAATAAGATAATCAAAACCCTAATCATTAAGTAAACCATGGTTTAATCTTTACACTTAACCAAGTTAATATGCATCATCAAACATGATAAAAACATGTGCATAAAAGTATATCACATATACAACTTGCACAATCCAAGTGAGAAAATCCATTTAAAGTGAACCATTACTAGTTAATGCAAAGTAATATATCAAATATATAATTATACATTAAATCATTAAATCAACACTTGATTCAATGATCCGGTCATGTCGCACACAACCGACTAGTATACAATGTATCGGCTTATCGAATCAACGCTTGAATCGATAACTAGGTTATATCGCATACAACCATTCGATACATTCATCGCGAGAATGGAATACGGTATCACATACACGCATTATTCTTGGTCCCGCACATATCTTATATGCGCTCCTATTTCGTTTCGCTTGAGCCAGGAAACCTCTGTGTAGGACTCTAAAGACTCGTCAATACGCCGGCAGCAGGTGATGATCATATCAAGCACCCACAAGCCGCAAACGGTCTGCTAAACGTAACGACCACCCGGGTATTGAGCGATCAGAAGATCAACGAGCAAGCCCGCTCACACTCCAGTGAATCCAACCAGTAACACTACCGTACAGTCCGGTCTGATCGTCTGATATGTCGCATATCTCGCCTAGGGGTGGTAAACGTCAGACCCCAATAGCTCGATAAGTCGTGTTGATATGAGGTCTATAATAATTCGAGAAACTACTGGTAACACTTACCAGTAAATCTCAGCAACCCTGGCCAGGGATTTCCTGTTATAGCCAATCGAACACAGCGCAACATCAACTCCCTATACCGGGAGAGACGAATCCCCTCCTATCGCTCATTGCCTCCATGTGACTCGGGACTGTACCCAAAAACCACCCTTTTGCACGCCCTCTTGGACGTGGTAAGATGGAAATCAAAGCACAGTGGGAACCACACAAGACTCTATGACGATCTCGGGTCAACAGACTACTCTGTACCAGTGTCACCTGAGAACTGCCATCTGACGTGAGGTATAATACCATCTGGGAGTTCTCGGCGAGTCCGTCCAGTGTACCCAGTCTCTACTGAGCACCCGTATATCATCTCTGATGTCAAACACCAATGGATATGGGATCATCCATCGCCCATCTGTATGGGTCAAGAAGGTATACGCTAGTCTACTCTGGTATATCGATGCCCCGTCTCGATACACCCACGACTAGGGACTTTGAAGGATGTACTTATGGACTACCATGTCCCCACTAGTATGATCCGCATCATAGTCCAGGTAGTCAAGTACAGATCCTAAGGGCTTTACCAACATGTAACAGAGAGACAATCAGTGTACACGTTAAGGTAAAGAGCAACCAGATAGCATACTATCATGTCGAGCAAGAAAGTCCTCCCTATATATGTCCCAGCATCCACTACAATATACATCCTATGTATAGTAATGGCCTCTAGGGCATACATATAACTAACATGTGCAAGCCATATCAAATAATAATAAAATATTAATTAATTGATATAAAATGTGAGGAACCCGATTTGGTAAACTTTTCCTTAAAAACCCGCATTAAAGCACAATTTACACTAATCGCAATCCAAGGTGTTACACTCTTGATTACTATCTCCTTCTTCTTTCTTCATTTCCCGCATCCATCGTGAGAACGTAACCCATGCCTTCTCCTCGCCTCGCGCGACGCCGCCTCCAGCCTCGAGCCCGCCTAACCCTCGACCTTCTCCTTCACTTCCCTTCATCATCACCACCTCACCTCCTCTCTTTTCCCGACGAACCGAAAACCAACTGCAACCCAACACCCTCGCCCTTATCGGCGCCGTCCCAGCCTCGCCATCGCCACCGCCCTCATCCTCGTGACCACCTTCTCCTACATCTCTTTTTCTCCTAACCTTACACCACCTCTTTTCCCCTACAAGAACCCTGGAACCCATCACCCGATTTCCTCAGCACACCTCGTCGTCGTTCCCTCACCTCCGGCGACCCCGACTTCATCCCATCATCATCATCATCATCACCCACTCGCCTTCCTCTCTGACCCCAGAGCCAACCCTGAACACCAGCCTATTCTTCTTCTTCTACTTCTTCTTCCACTCTTTTCTTGGTTCTTGATTCCGGTGATCGCCGCCGGAGCCGTACTCGTCGCTGACAATTAGGCCGACCTAGTGGGCGCTCCCAGCCAGCGTGGATGCGTTCTTGCCTTGCCGAGTTCTTTTCTGTACGCCGTGTGTGCATTGCGGCGTTTGCCTTTTGTCGGACGCAGCGTACGCACCCCGTCGTGAGATTCGTTCAGGCAAGTTTATCTTGCTATATGCCATGATACATATTTTGCATCCATATGAATAAAAATATCACATGTTTACTACATTGTACATCCATATTACCATTTTACTATTTTCGGATAACCGTACGCATCCATATCATTAATTACATATCTGGTTGCATGCAAGATTAACTTGATACATGCTATATTATTATACTTGCATCTATATTAATAAAAATATTGCATATTTATTGTATTGTGCATCCATGTTACAGTTTTACCATTTTTCCAATATCAGTTCGCATTCATATCATTTATTGCATATCTAGCTACATGCCATATCATATTATTTCATATTACTGTTATATTAGCACCCCATACTTGATAATGTGCATCATGCGTAGCTATGAAGTTGTAGATGTAATCCCTGATAGATATTTGTGCATCCGTGTTTTATTGTGCATCCGTACAATTTATTATATGTTTAGATGCATGCCATAACATATTATTTCATATTACTGTTATATTAGCACCCCATACTTGATAATGTGCATCATGCATAGTCATGAAGTTGTAGATGTAATCCCTGATAGATATTCGTGCATCCGTGCTTTTACCGTGTTTCGAGACATGCTACATTTTACTGTTGGGCATCCACTTGATACATATGCACCACATGACATGACCTGATACACTACTGCTTGACTTAATACCTGATATTGTTACTAATGCCGACAACCCTGACTTGTTGTCCCGATGGACGTTATTGTTGTCTGTATAGACAAACCTGTACCCGATTGATCCTGTGTCGGCATTAGCTCCAGATTTTTCAATACCTGACTTGAACACATAACTTGGGGGTATGGGGAAATCAATGATGAAACCTGACTTGGAAATCAACAGTTCGACGCTTATACTGATCAGTTTTGGGGGCTAGGCAAGTCCCGGGGTGATGTTGCTGACATCATTCGTTTGTACATGTTTCTTGTTTGGGCTTAGCGGCATGTCTCGGATTCAGCCCTGAGAGTCTGGACCGTGGTCCCGGGTATGCACGGGATACTATTGAGTTACATCGACGATTCATTAAATTGATTTCAAAGACTTTAGAGTAATTAACCCAGTAGCACAGTTTAGATGGATCACCGCATGTCACATACACTGATACCCTTCACTGTTCCACGTCCGTGTTTACTTATTACATTCATATTACTGTTCCTACTCATGCCTGCATATCTTGTTACCTCCTGGTTATATTTTATTTTTTGATATTATGACGCACTGACGTCTGGGTTTTGCAAGGCCCAGATCATCTATCTTTGTCGCAGGCCGATTATGAGTATTTCAGCCGACAGGCCGAGCAGTGAGGATTCTGTTAGTATCCAGTTTTAGTTTAGTTTCTTTCCGTACTTTTGTTTCCTGATGTGAGCCCATATTTGGGACGTACTTTCCTGATGTTATTGTTTATTGGATTTATTGCTTCCGCATATATTATTTCTTGACTCGTTTATTCTGGCATATGGACATGTACTAGATAGTTCATTTTATTTTATTGTTCTTGATATCTTATAGACAGCCGTAATGTGACTGTGGAGGGATGTTTCCTAACCACAGGTAGTATGTGTAAGTGCACGGCGGCGCCCCGGCCGTCAATCCGACGGCCAAATGCAGAAGCGGTGATAAACATTAGATTTTACTTGAACTGGCAAACCGCCGCGCACTAATACCCGGATCGAACCATTAATTAGTCCTAGCTAACAATAAGATGGGAAAGAGATATACCGACGATCCAAGTCCTCCGGTCTTCTCATCGTCGTCCCAATCTCCTGCGGATTGTCCCGTCTCCTCCTCGTCGCCGGAAGTGCACCACATCGCCTACATCATTTACGGGCTCCCACCTCAATGCCGAGGCAACTCGGGCACGAAGCCGGCTACTCGACGTGCCCAAGATTTGCTGTAGAATGTGTGAAGAACCATGTCTCACTTTGGGTTTGTGGAATTGCCTTTTTAGTGGAGGAAAAGAACTTGGAATTTTGGAGAGTCTTGTTGTGTGATTTTTGGAGCATGAAGAGAACCAAAAATGCCACACCAAAAATCAATCAACCCCCCACAAGGGATGGCCGGCCTATGTATATCAAAGAGAGAGGGAAAAGTCAAGGGGGAGGTGACCATATCAATCATGCAAGAGAGAGAGAGAGAGGAATGGTTATCATAAGGAATAATGATCACAAAGAAACACCAACAGTCAACAACCAAATCATGCAAAGAAATGATCACCAAAAGAGAACCTCACTCCACCACAATCATCATGAAAACCATGTCATATGAAAGTCAAGCCATGATGGAGAAGTCAAGAAGTCAAGGTCAAGGAATGGTGCAACCATCATCACTCAAGAATATGCAAAGACCCCCTCCATAAACACTTATTTGCAACAATGCAAATAAGCCCTCCTCCACCAAACTTCGGCCAATGAACGGAACAATGGAAATCGGCCGAAACGGAAAGCAAACTGGCAACTCCAGAAAACTGGTCCCGTAATAAATTACAGGAAAACCCCGATACTGTGCATACACACCCGCATCTGTATTTCGACCGAAATACAAATGCAAGGAGACAAAATCTACACTGTACTATACTAGGATCCGGCTTATACCAAAGCCGGCTAGTAATATCCGTTCGATCCTGATCCGTGCAATACCGCACGTATCTGATCGAACCCTGCCATATAACCATACGGCCTATAGTACAGACTGTCCGATCCTGATCCGTGCAATACCGCACGTATCTGATCGGACCTTGCCATATCTCCATACGGCCTCTACAACCTTTCGCCCGAAAGCTGAGTAACTGAATGTGGGGGACTCTAAAGACTCATCAACACCTTGATTGTGGATTTAACCACTAGCACGTTAGAGGTATAAGCCAATACATAACGGGCTACCAGGTATTGACCAAAAAGGGACGTCTGTGAGCGAACTCAGCCTGACTCCCAACTGAGTCTGTCAGTGACAATATCCGTACAGTCCGGTCCGTTCGTCTATGAGCATCGCATGGCGGGCCTAGGGGGTTGGTAAAAGTCAGACCCCCAAAACCGGTACAAGTCGTGTCGGAGTGTAGCCCAGAACACCCTGAGATACTACTGGAATACCTACCAGTAAATCTCCTTGCCTCGGCCGAGGGCTTCGTGTAATGGCTCTCCTAGACACAGCACGACCTCACCCCCAATACCGGGAGAGACGAACCCCTGAAGATGCGCTCACTGCCTCCATGTGGCTCGGGACTGTACCCAACTAAAACCTGTTTGCACGATTCCTTTGAGCCGTGGTAGGGTAGTAATCAAAGTACAGTGGGAACTCACACGAGACAAATGACGATCCCCAGGTCGATGAACTAATCTGTACACATGTCACCAGGGAACTGCCATCTGACGTCTGGTATATGACCAACTAGCATGTTCCCGGCGAGTCCTGTCCGGTGTACTCATAATCCAATGAGCACCTGTATACATCTTAGGTGATCCAACAGACACCAGTGGCTTGTGAGACCGGCCACCGCCCCTCGTCGAGGTCTCGACTGTATACACTAGTCTACTATGGAGAATCGATGCCCTGTCTCGAAACTCTCACGACTAGGGACCTTTTTAAGGATATGCTTATAGACCCCCAGCTCCCACTTATATGATCGCCCTCATACTGCTGGTGGTCAAGCAAGAATCCTAGGGGCTCTATCAACGTGTAATAGCGACGTGTCAGGTCACTTAAAACAGTACACGATGATAAAGGTAAACCAGATAGCATACTATCATCTCGAGTAAGACTGTCCTACCGGGATAGGTCCTCCCTCAATCATTGCAATCACGTACCTGTGATCCAATAATTGACTCTGAGGGCACTATCTCCAACAATCTCCCACTTGCACTCAAGGCTAATTATTGCGATGTCGCATACTCACAGCCCGTGTGATACCGAACACCCAACTCCTCTTCTAGTCAGTCTCACAAAGCTCATTTGCGAAACTATTGCGTTCGAGGAATAGCCTCAGTGAGTGGATCCTCCTTGTTGTTTCTTTCTGTGTCTCTCTTTATCTCATGTTCGCGGAGAAACTCATCTCCCGAAATGAGCAATACCTGTCTTAGAATGTGTCTGGATGTCTGATGGGACATAGCTCATAAATGAACTCCAAATCCAAACTTCTTAGACTGTATCGTCAACTGAACTTAATCAGTATCCTGCGTCATGCCTCCCTCAGTATTGCCTTGGACCACCTGTCCAAAATACTGCCCTTCGTCAGAAGGAGAACTATAACTCTGACAACCTCCTTGTCGTCCATGTCACCTTGGAATCCTGGAATGATAACTGTCTCCTCAATGAGGCTGTCGTTATCATATCCCTAGAACATCCACTTATGTTCTAAAACTGCTTCCGACCGTTTCTCCAGGATTGGATTAATGTCAACTTATTGCTTCTAGTGCAAGAACAACATCTGGTGTGGTACTTGACATCTCATGATTGACTCAATTGCCTGAGCAAGTGATCTGCCAATCGTGCATATCCCTCTCCACTTTAGTCTATAAGACACCTTTAGAGAGGGTGACTCCATTATCTGCAGGTACACTAACGTGCCAGGAGTCGTCCATTCTAAATACTCTTAGAATGCTGTCTAAGTACCCTGATTGGGAAACCACCCAAATCCAGATCTAAAACCATAGATCTAGTAACCAGTATGTCTGATACAAAATCCATTTCCTTTGTGGAGAAACCACTGTGTGACGACCAAAGTATAACCGATTGTAGTATAGGAGTTTCTTTTCCTACTCTGTGTATGTCATCCAAATACCAGGACATCACACCCTACTACCTTCTCAACAGATCCATCCCTTATTCTGATGAAGTCAAACCCATGACTGTCACGTCAGAAATAGATGATCTATCTCCGCTACATCTGCTTTAGTCTATAAATAGACATAAGCTACCTGTCCACCAATGCTTCCGCTGCTCCCACTGACTACGACAACCCTCTGGCAGAGTCATATAGACGTACACTTCTAAAACTAGTTTAGAACGACGCTATACTCATCCTCCCGCCGGGTCTCGCAGCCTGGAACAACAGCAATGGTAATTGTGGGTAAGCAAGAACTTCCCTGTCACCGTCCTTGAGGCTACCGGAGTACCTCTCAGGTGCCTGAAGTTACCCACCTTATCTGCGGAGTGGCCAATAGAATGTCAATCCAGATTGAATCTTTAGGTTCCTTTTAAAATCTTCAGTAATCGTTTGTGGTTCTGGAATCACTTCCAGTTCTACCATACTCCCACTACTGTTTTCTGAAAAAATCCATTTTTATTAAAACTGTGGCGAGTCTAGAACAATATTGCTATTGTTCATCCAGATGGTAGAAAGTCAACCCTCGTCATAGCCTGGGTCAACCCACAAACAGCCATTACAGAAACGTGCCTTGAGTTGTCCAGTGTCTGGTTTTAATCATAAGCCGGACAACTCCCCGTACCTTAACACCGTTAAGATATGAACTGTTCTATATCCAATATAGAACCAGAGGCACTGATTTAATTGAACCAGATTCAAATCATGCAGCTGTCTCCAGTGCATGTCAACTAAATGGAAGGAGGTCGATCAGCGTTTACTCAACTTAGGAACACTTCCAATTATGAGTAACCTGAAAGAGAAGCAAGATCTCTTATCATTACTATCAACTGAATACCATACACAAGTATCTACATCTTCGATCTCTTTGAAGAATCCCGATACTTGCTACACCTGGTTCTCTACTCTATTCAAATACCTATAACTTCTCAAAATTCGGACCCAGTGTTTCCACGAAACACTTGTCTAAAAACTAGAGAAGTCATAAGTAAACCGAATATAGTACGAGGACCACCCCTTCTGTCCTGATGGACCCTGGACAACATACAATACTCTGTATAAGTTCCTTGAGTCTGATAACTCATTCACTGTGTGTCGTAGGTTGAAAACTGTACTTATGGTTAAGAAGAATTACACCGCTGTTTAATGCTCCTTACCTAGCCATCCACTGATATATGTAAATGTCATAGACATAATTTCAGAAAGGTATATCTCACTCTATGAAAATAGACGTACAGATATATCAATTTGAAATTGGTGCATAACTGCGGATATTCTAAACCAAATATTTGCCAACCGGCAAACAGCCCAGGTGATTTCCTCAAATATCACTGATTACAACGAATCCCGATATAATGAGGATGATCACCCAATTTCCAATAACTTACTCCCACTCATCATCTGTAAAACCATACAGATGTGAGAATCGTACCTGGTAAATACATACCCTAGAGTAAGTATCTAATCGGGAAATCAGTCTTCTTTTAACAGTATACAGTGAGACTGAAACATTGAAATGTTTCGATGGGGTATCCTGGTATTCCTAGCAATGCCTCTTCCAGATTCACGACTGTAACCGTATAGTTCTTTGCCACCTCTCCAAATCCCTTCATATGTCTTTAGTCTTTACCTTCTGTACACCCCTTTAGGCCAAATGGTTTTCTTCCTTCCTTACCGTTCGGCACCAGCCTATGGTTTGGAAGAAGACTATCCAATAAGCATAATGGGTGTACTGTCCCAATCCTAGGAACACTCGCAATGAGAGAGGGTGAAGATAAAAGACAACCGAATAAACCTTATTCCTATTTCTCCTGAACCAGAATCCATCCCCGAACTGGAACAAGTTCCTTTCGAGTTCGTATATAACCATACGATGGAGTATCCAATAAACTGTGGATCTTCGTAGTGATACGGAGTGTCCTGGAGAAATACAAAGGTGAAGTGGGAGTGGTAATGAAATACTTGGTTTGGTCGTGAATATCAGTCGCAATTTACTTTGCCCTCTTACTAATCCCTTGCTTTGTCTGAACTTAATACCCTCTGCACACCATCGTTATGCTAATTGGTTTTCTTCATTCCCGACCGTTCGGCACCAGCCTAAGGTTTGGAAGAAGACTATCCAATTTGCGTAATAGGTGTACTATCTCCTAAACCAAGGAGTACTCGCAACCTGAGAGAAGGTAAAAGGAAAAGACAACTGAATAGTCCTATCCGTTTTCTCCAGAACCGGAAACCATCCTCAAATAAATCCCTTCGAGTTCGTATCTAACCATACGATGGTTTTGTCCAATGGAAGTGGACGTTCGTTGTAATACGGGGTGTCCTGGAGAAAAGGGTAAAAGTAGGAGTGGCAATGAGGTCTTCAACTCTGACAATCCAAAAGCCAGTGTTTAAGAAGGTTCGGTCAACTTGGTCACTGAGTCATAGTCTTAGGGTCGGGTCAATGGTCGCTGCCAAAGAGAGAGAGAAAAGAAACACTCAGCGTGCACTCTAACCTAGATCAGAATGGTTACTAATTTATCTAATCTGGAAACCTCCCACTGTACCTCAAATTCTCCTCCAAACCTGAAAGAAGAATTAGTCGGGATCACCCGAGGAGTATACCAACTCATCAGTGGGAATCGGGATCCAACTATCATCGCATGATAACGTGACGGAATCCGCTCACATCATCATACTCCAGATGGTATGCGCATATCTGGCAAGTTTCAGTTCTTTTGAAACTCCCGATGTGATTTCTGCCCCATGCTCTTATGACCTTGACGAAGGCCAACAAATCATAAGTCATATGTCAAGTTCTACCCGTCATTCTCCAGGTTGATTTGAACCCACCCGCACAAGCCCTTGACGAAGGCCAACAAGGCTATACGACTGTCCCAAACCAACGCATCTATCTATGCTGCAGAAAGGCAACAAGCAGCTACCATACACTATGCCTTGACGAAGGCCAACAAACATAGCATGAATACTACGTGCTACCCGTCTGAAACGACGGAGGGCTACGAATGGTTTCTGGAGAAAACCTTTAACGTAGTGAACTTGATATCGTTGAAGGAACTGATAGCTTTTTGAAAATATAGTGACGAAAACCTTCGCTAAAGAGGTCACTCCCGGTGAAGGGATCTCGGCTCTTTCCCCGTAGAATGAGGTGCAGGATATTCCAACTGAATACCGCGATGCAAAGCAAAAGTAATCGGCTATAGTGAAGTTAATGCCCTGACGCAAACTTTTGTCCAAGGGGTCACTCCCGGTGAAGGGATCTCGGCCCTTGCCTCGTCGACTGAGGAGCAGGATATTCCAACTGAATACCACGATGCAAAACAAAAGTAATCGTCCTTGCAATAACAGCTTTTTGAAAAGTGTTCCAACAACATCAGATTAGGTTTGTTTTTAACTTGCATTGATCCGAATCAACGCAGTCCCATCAATTGATCACACCACAAAGAACGAAAATATACTGATGTACGTATATGCCATCCGCATTCGCCACTGGGTCCTGTCATTACCCGTTAGGTTAGCTAACTAACGACAGAGCGGGGACTGGACTAGCGCGGATGCAAAACATATACAACATCTACTAATATATATACCAATATATTATATTCGCTCAAGGCGTGATAAGAAATGCAACATCACAGAGAATGAACAGCATCACAGAAACAATACAGATATCTGGGATCCCCGGGTTTCACAGAGCCACTACTGAAATCCGACGTTCCCCTGGTCGTGTGGATAGCCTGCGCAATGAAATCCTAGACCCCTACGGGCGCGGCAAGTTACCCGCCAAAACCTGAAGCGAGGCAGCCCCCTTCAGCACCGTGAATGGACCACCCAGCACTTCACGGAATCCGGTAACTTGGGCACCCCTCCTGGGTCAACCTGTACCCCCTACGAGTGCGGCGAATAGCCCGCCAATCCTAGAGTGAAGCCCCCTCCCTCTCAATGCCATGAGATGCGGGCTTGTTGCCCTCTAGAACCCGGCTATCCGTACACCCCTCCGCGGGGCAATCCTAGTACAGAAAGTAAAATATACATACAACGGGTACATCGACCGCAACCAGGTCGTGCCCCAAAATAATAATACAAACTGGCAGTGACGGCAGTCCATAAGTCGGACGCTCGCCCCGCAATATCAAATGTACATAATACAACCACAACTGTACTAGCATTGCATCCAGGATATCCCCCACGACCGATCCGCAACATCACAGCAAAAACAGAACATCAACGTGAAAGTCACGTTCGCAAATCCGTCTAACCGGGCTATAGCAGTTAGACCGGATTTACCGATCGAGTGACATTCACGGTCGCAGATATAATGTAAATACTGTGAAAAATGTGTTTAAAATATCCGATCGATCAAAAAATAACAAGTGGGCCCCAAAGGAATACTGTAGCACTCACAGAAATAATTGGCCCAATTTTAATATTCCAAAACCCCTATTTTAAGCCCAGAAGCCCACTGGGAAAAATTGATGCAGTCACGACACCAATGTGCGGCGGATCCGCGGCCCAATGGGGGGTTTGGCCGCGGATCCGCGCTACATTGGTCGACTGACTGTGTCGAATTTTTCCAGTAGTCTTAGAATTTCCTGCACAGTACTTTTATACAACCTGAAAAATTTTTGGAGACTAAAAAATTCCAACAGAAAACTGTCACAATGAAAAACATGGTTTTGGAACTTTTTGATCGATCGGAAATGTAAACACATTAAACCAAGCTAGACTAAGTTAATGGCGAGGCTCTGATACCACTGTAAGTGCACGGCGGCGCCCCGGCCGTCAATCCGACGGCCAAATGCGGAAGCGGTGATAAACATTAGATTTTACTTGAACTGGCAAACCGCCGCGCACTAATACCCAGATCGAACCATTAATTAGTCCTAGCTAACAATAAGATGGGAAAGAGATATACCGACGATCCAAGTCCTCCGGTCTTCTCATCGTCGTCCCAATCTCCTACGGAATGTCCCGTCTCCTCCTCGTCGCCGGAAGTGCACCACATCGCCTACATCGTTTACGGGCTCCCACCTCAATGCCGAGGCAACTCGGGCACGAAGCCGGCTACTCGACGTGCCCAAGATTTGCTGTAGAATGTGTGAAGAACCATGTCTCACTTTGGGTTTGTGGAATTGCCTTTTTAGTGGAGGAAAAGAACTTGGAATTTTGGAGAGTCTTGTTGTGTGATTTTTGGAGCATGAAGAGAACCAAAAATGCCACACCAAAAATCAATCAACCCCCCACAAGGGATGGCCGGCCCATGTATATCAAAGAGAGAGGGAAAAGTCAAGGGGGAGGTGACCATATCAATCATGCAAGAGAGAGAGAGAGAGAGGAATGGTTATCATAAGGAATAATGATCACAAAGAAACACCAACACTCAACAACCAAATCATGCAAAGAAATGATCACCAAAAGAGAACCTCACTCCACCACAATCATCATGAAAACCATGTCATATGAAAGTCAAGCCATGATGGAGAAGTCAAGAAGTCAAGGTCAAGGAATGGTGCAACCATCATCACTCAAGAATATGCAAAGACCCCCTCCATAAACACTTATTTGCAACAATGCAAATAAGCCCTCCTCCACCAAACTTCGGCCAATGAACGGAACAATGGAAATCGGCCGAAACGGAAAGCAAACTGGCAACTCCAGAAAACTGGTCCCGTAATAAATTACAGGAAAACCCCGATACTGTGCATACACACCCGCATCTGTATTTCGACCGAAATACAGATGCAAGGAGACAAAATCTACACTGTACTATACTAGGATCCGGCTTATACCAAAGCCGGCTAGTAATATCCGTTCGATCCTGATCCGTGCAATACCGCACGTATCTGATCGAACCCTGCCATATAACCATACGGCCTATAGTACAGACTGTCCGATCCTGATCCGTGCAATACCGCACGTATCTAATCGGACCTTGCCATATCTCCATACGGCCTCTACAACCTTTCGCCCGAAAGCTGAGTAACTGAATGTGGGGGACTCTAAAGACTCATCAACACCTTGGTTGTGGATTTAACCACTAGCACGTTAGAGGTATAAGCCAATACATAACGGGCTACCAGGTATTGACCAAAAAGGGACGTCTGTGAGCGAACTCAGCCTGACTCCCTACTGAGTCTGTCAGTGACAATATCCGTACAGTCCGGTCCGTTCGTCTATGAGCATCGCATGGCGGGCCTAGGGGGTTGGTAAAAGTCAGACCCCCAAAAGCGGTACAATTCGTGTCGGAGTGTAGCCCAGAACACCCTGAGATACTACTGGAATACCTACCAGTAAATCTCCTTGCCTCGGCCGAGGGCTTCGTGTAATGGCTCTCCTAGACACAGCACGACCTCACCCCCAATACCGGGAGAGACGAACCCCTGAAGATGCGCTCACTGCCTCCATGTGGCTCGGGACTGTACCCAACTAAAACCTGTTTGCACGACTCCTTTGAGCCGTGGTAGGGTAGTAATCAAAGTACAGTGGGAACTCACACGAGACAAATGACGATCCCCAGGTCGATGAACTAACCTGTACACATTTCACCAGGGAACTGCCATCTGATGTCTGGTATATGACCAACTAGCATGTTCCCGGCGAGTCCTGTCCGGTGTACTCATAACCCAATGAGCACCTGTATACATCTTAGGTGATCCAACTGACACCAGTGGCTTGTGAGACCGGCCACCGCCCCTCGTCGGGGTCTCGACTGTATACACTAGTCTACTATGGAGAATCGATGCCCTGTCTCGAAACTCTCACGACTAGGGACCTTTTTAAGGATATGCTTATAGACCCCCAGCTCCCACTTATATGATCGCCCTCATACTGCTGGTGGTCAAGCAAGAATCCTAGGGGCTCTATCAACGTGTAATAGCGACGTGTCAGGTCACTTAAAATAGTACACGATGATAAAGGTAAACCAGATAGCATACTATCATCTCGAGTAAGACTGTCCTACCGGGATAGGTCCTCCCTCAATCATTGCAATCACGTACCTGTGATCCAATAATTGACTCTGAGGGCACTATCTCCAACAGTATGGTTGTCTCTGTCATGTGCCGATCTTAGCGCACTCTGGGAAGTGGGGCGTGACAGGGTTTGTTTGGTATCAGGGCCATAGGATTTAGGTTAATCGGGTTTGATTCTTTTATAGTTGGGTATTGAACCCAGTACACGAATCGGAAAACCCGTAATTAGGAACTTGTCCTCCACATTGTTATCGTAATCCTTGAATCTTATCTTTCTCTTAACCCTTGTCTTGACGATATGCAAATGACCTTGCATCTCGGCTTGAAATCCTTTTGGTTCCCTATTGTCTCTCTCATCCTATTCTTTTGATTCTGATACTAGGATTTGGGCGACTTGAACGGAGTTATGTGATTGTAACTATGAACTGCAGCATGGTTACAATGCGGTACTCTATTTAAGTAATTTTGAGTACTAGTCTTGATTCACTTCCTTGTTTTATGTCATTATATTACCTCGCTTCTCTCGGTTTCATTACTTACCAGTTTATGTTTTATCGCTAGTTTTGAATCTTGTTTATCTTACCGATCCTCTTCGGTGTCTTGGTTTCAGGATCATGGCGGATAGAGAAATGCGATCGTACTAGAGGCGTGTTGATGACGCCGCATTTCTTGGAGTAATTCGTGGGATGCTGGAGAATCATAAGTGGCAAACCGAGCTGAAAAAGTGGCATGCCGAAGCTTTTGAGGAAGGTTTGCAGACCGTCCAGCAGTCCGTAAACAATGTTACGGCCAAACCAGTACAGCGTGTGGGTACCGTGGCGGATTTCAGGAGACTTGGTCCGTCCATTTTCACTGGTCTGGAGGAGCCGTTGCCAGCGGAGCAGTGGCTAGTCGATATGGAGAATCTGCTCATTGCAGCACAGATTCCGGAGGACCAGAGAGTGGATGTTGTACGCATCCAATTGGTGGACTATGCCCGCGAGTGGTGGCTTGTGGAAGAGACCCGTTTTCCCAAGCAATCAGTTGGGCAACTTTCTCGCAGAGTTTCTTGGAGAAGTTCATTCCGCAGACTGCACGGGAGGAAATGGAAGAAAAATTTATCAGTTTGAAGCAGAATGGTGGATCCGTGGATGCGCATGCTGCTGAGTGGACATGGATCAGTCGATTCGCGGGACCTTTGGTTGCCAACGATGCTGATAGGGCATGAAGGTTCATGCGCAGTTTGGACATGGAAATCCAGAAGCACATTATATCTTTGGGATTGACCACTTTCTCGCAAGTTCTTAAACCAGCCAGAGAGCAGCAGAGCTTATCAGTGAAGACAGGGGGTACGCAGCAGCAGGCAGTTGTTGTACGGAAGCCGGTGTTTACGCAGAACCGAGCGCCTATACGCAGAGGTATTTTGGTGAACCGACGTGGCATTGTACCGATGAAAAAGCTAGTTGTGCCCGAGAAAAAGGGAAGGACGATTTGTTGGTACCGCCATCTACCCGGACACGTGTAGAAGGAGTGTCGAAGGATGCTTGGACTTTGTTTGGTTTGCGGGTCAGCTGACTATACTGTCAGTGTTTGTCCGTCGAAACTTCGTTTGAAGGATGATGCTCAGAAGCCAACACAGAGGCAGATTCAGAGGCATAAGCAGATAACTCAGGGACCTAATCAAGCTCGAGCCTTTACTCTGACGGCCAAAGAGGCCAAGGCTTCAGATGAAGTTGTTTCAGGTATCCTACTTATTCATGATTTTCCCGCATTAGCATTATTCGATTCTGGTGCATCCCATTGTTTTATGTCGTCCAAGTTTATTACTGCACACTTGATTGCTTGCACGACCCTGTCTAGTTGTTGGGACATACACACTGGGAACGGGAAGATCATATCTAGTAGTGAGTGCAAGGATTGTTCTATTGTTATTTGCGGACGAGAGTTATTTGCAGATTTCTTGGTGATCGATACTGGCAGTTATGACGTGTCTTGGGAATGGACTTTCTCGGCACTTTCCACGCCCACATTGATTGTAGGGAAAAGAAAGAGGTTTTCCAGATTCCCAGACATCCGGAGTTTGTTTTTGCTGGAGGTAGCAGTTCTATCGGGCCAGTCGAGTTTAGGGCTAGGCCGACGGGCGCCGTTCTTTCATCGATGGATGTTGATAAGGAGGAAGCGACAACTGTAGTTCGGGAGTTTATGGATGTGTTCGAGGACATCTCAGGTTTACCGCCAAAACGAGATGTGGAGTTCGCGATCGATCTTATTGCTGGTGCAGCGCCAATCTCAAAAGCGTAGTATCCGATGGCACCAGTAGAGTTGGAGGAAATAAAGAAGCAGGTTACCGAATTGCTAGAAAAGGGTTGGATTTGCAGCAGTAATTCACCTTGGGGAGCTCCAGTTCTACTAGTCAAGAAGAAAGATGGCACAAGGTGGATGTGCATCGATTATCGAGAAATAAAACGGGTTTCTATTAAGAACAAGTACCCGATCCCTCGCATTGGCGAATTGTTCGAGCTACTCAGTGGAGCGAGGGTATTCTCGAAGCTGGATTTGAGATCCGGATATCATCAAGTTCGAGTTAAATTAGAGGATATTTGCAAGACTGCGTTCCAAACTCGATTAGGACATTACGAGTATTTAGTGATGCCATTCGGAGTCACGAATGCACCGGCGATATTTATAGACTTGATGAACCGAATCTTTTCACCGTTCTTGGACCAGTTTATAGTGGTGTTCATCGATGATATTCTGATCAACTCGAGGAGCCTAGAAGAGCATGCAAAACACTTAAAGACCACACTGCAGACATTGAGGCATGAAAGATTATATGCAAAGATGAGCAAGTGCGAGTTTTGGCTTGGAGAAGTGAATTTTTTGGGGCACGTCGTATCCGGAGATGGAATCGCCGTTGATTTTGAGAAGATTACAGCAGTTCAAGATTGGCCGATTCCGAAGAACGTAGCGGAGATCAGAATTTTTCTTGGACATGCCGGATATTACAGAAGGTTCGTGGAGAATTTTGCTCACTTAGCTGAGCCTTTGACCTAGCTTACGCGAAAGGAGGTACCGTTTGTATGGAAGGATAGTTGTGCGTCATCTTTTGAGGCGTTGAAGCAAAGATTGATAACCGTGTTAGTGTATATGCCCAAGAGGCCATTACTGTATCATACTAGATTGTATATTACTTAATGGAAGCTTGGGATATTCACCTTGTATTGACAATCTTGCTCAAAATGGTAGTATGCTACTTGGTTTGTTTCTGCTTTAATGTGTGCATGTGTTTCTTTTAGCATATCGCCTTTACACAATAGTGGAGCCCTTAGGATCTTTGCTTGATTACCAGCGTTGTGATGGCAGTCACAATCATGGGGGGTGGGTAATCCACAAGCACATCCTTATGCAAGTCCCTAGTCACAGGACTATCGAGACAGGGCATCGATACTCCGGAGTAAACTAGCGCATGCGCTTTTTATCCCAGCTTAGGAGACGGTCTGTCCCACAGCCGTCAGTACGTCATACTTGAGATAGTATGCGGGTGCTCGTTAGGTTACGAACACTGGACAGAACTCGTCGGGAACAGTTGGTTGGTATTATACCTATCGTCAGTTATCAGTTCCCAGGTGACATGAGTACAGCTTAGTCCGTTGACTTGACACTGTCACTTCTCCTCGAGTGTGTTCCCACTGTACTTTGATTACTACCCTACCACGGCTCAAAGGAGTCGTGCAAACAGGTAGTTTTTGGGTGCAGTCCCGAAGCACTTAGAGGTAGTGACGGTTAGACAGGATTCGTCTCTCCCGGTATTGGGGGTTGATATCGTGCTGTATCTAAGAGAGCCATTACACAAAGTCCCTGGCCAGGGCAAGCGAGATAGACTGGTAGGTTTCCAGTGTTATCTCAGGTGTTCTGGGCTACACTCCGACACGACTTGTACCGCTAGTTGGGGAATGACGTTTACCGCCCCTAGGCCCGCCATGCGATGTTCTTAGACGAACAGACCGGACTGTACGGAGACTGTCACATACAGGCTCAGTAGGAGTTCAGATGGGTTTACCTCGTCAGTCTTCTTATCGGCATCTACCTTGGGACCATTACGTACAGCTAGTACCTCTTGCGGTCTGTGGTTAAACCCACTGCCAGCGTAGTGTCGAGTCTTTAGAGTCCCACACAGAGGGTTGTTCACCTTTAGGAAAAATGTGTAGAGGTCACATGGTTTTGCGACAGGGTTCGTTAACATCCGCGCACTTGTGCACGTTTAGTGTCCGGACAGCGTATACTAGCGGGCTTTGGTTTAAGCCAGATCCTAGTATATTATTTGGTATTGGTTTTATCTCATTGTATTCGTGTTCCTCAGACACGAATACGGGTGTGTATGCACAGTTGTTTGAGACAATTATCATTACACATCAAAGATGCTCTCTACTCTTTCTAAGGTTCTAGGTTTAGCACACCAAGCACCTTAGTTACTTCTAGTTTGAAGTTGGAGCCAAAGGTAGAGGCTCTCGGGTGGATCATTCTTCGACAAGAGAAGGTGACGAGACGATCCGTTCTTTCGCTCCAAGGAGCAAGAAGAGAAGGACTTGAAGACCTAGGTATAACCCCCTTTCCGAGTAGCTAAACTCTCTTTAGCTTTGTAGTTAGTTTTGTTTAGCAAAGATCCCTCCTTTAGCATAGTCCATGTTGCCTAGTGTTGTAAAAATCTGATTTTTCATAACGTTTCCGCCTCCCCGCAAGCACCGGGGCGGGCAACGTGGACTTACAGTGGTATCAGAGCCTAGCTAAACACAAACTAACTAGTTAGCAAAGTATCTAGAACTTCTATCCGAAAAAATCGCAAAACTATTTTTCAAAACCCTAAGTTTCTGTCGATTTTTGTTTCTGCTTTAAAAGTAATAAATCATACTTCAAAAATCGGCTCAGGGTTTATACAGAACGCACATGGAAAACGATCCACTGACTCGGCCGACTCACCGTGGATCCGCGGCCGAGTTGACTCGGCCGTGGTTCATTTTCCTTGCAGTGTTTTTCTGTTGCTGTTTTGGGATTTTTAATATAGTTTGTTTCCACCCAGATTTTCCAGAGAACAAGTTAGTTTTTGGGGTGGTCACAAATCCGTATTTTGATAGAATTTCTTTACACTTTGGCTAATGGGTTATATCTGTGATGTGATATATGTATTGAACGTCTGCTAATCGCTATATGTCGATTAGTGGGGGTTATACATATCTGTGATCTGTAATGTTGATGGTTTGTGTATATAAATTCGTTGGATTGTCGCGGATGAATAGCCGGGGGTTGTGAGATAAGAGTTTTCTTATTCTTTCAATTCTTGTAATATGTAAATTGATGTAATATTGTTTGTATGGCCGCACACCGGGTCGAGGTTGTAGCCGTCATTGTATAATTTCTTTTTACTGTTTTTGCTCCTAGGATAGACCTAAGGTGGGGTGCACAAACTATCGGGTACCTCGAAGTGCCGAGTGGCCTACTCACGTTGTTGAGGGAGGTTGCTTCACTTCGGATACTTGGCGGGTAGTTTGCCGCACCCGTAGGGGTCTAGGGTGGGGTTTGGCTATTCATCGCGACCGTGTAATCCGCTCTTCATTACAGGCTCGTACGAATTGCGGATTCCTAGTATATCCAATGTATTCATCTGTGATCTGGAATGGCTATCATTGCATGTGACGAATGTTTATATATATCTATATGATATCTATTTAGGCTTGCTTATGTTTTGCATCCGCGCTAGTCCAGCCCCTGCTCTGTCATTAGTTAAGTAACCTAACGGGTGATGACGGGACCCCGTGGCGAATGCGGATGGCATAAGCGTACGTCATATTTTCGTTGTTTTCTGCAATGGTAGGATTAAATGATGGGACGCATTGGAATTAATGCAAGAAAAAAATAAACTAAGTAAAAGTCGTTGGAACACTTTGAAAACCACTCGGTTCTTTTCAAAACCAAACTTTTAAATGCGGAGCTTGAACCTCTCCTTTTGAAAGCTATCTCGTTCCATCGATTATATCAAGTTCACTACGTTCACGGTTTCGCCAAAACCATTCGTAGCCCTCCGTCGTTTCACATGAATGGTCAATAAGTATTCAAGCTATGTTTGTTGGCCAAAGTCAAGGCATAGTGATTGGTAGCTATTGGGTATTCATGTGCAGTATAAATAGATGTGTTGGTTTGGGGCAGTCGTTCTACCTTGTTGGCCAAAGTCAAGGGTATGTGCGGGTGGGCTCAAATTAACCTGGAGAATGACGGGTAGAACTTGACATGTGACTTATGATTTGTTGGCCAAAGTCATGGTCATAAGAGCATGGGGCAAAAATCCACTTCGGGAGTTTCAAAAGAACTGAAATTTGCTAGCGATGCATACCATTTGGAATGTGATGATTCTGGTAGGATTCCTTCAGTTTTGTCACGCGATGATATTTGGATCCCGATCCTACTGTGAGTATATGCTACTCCTCGGGAAATTTCTCACTTAACGATCAATGCTATAAACCAAGTAGGTGTCTAGAATGGTGTTAGCGGGGCTATGTCCCCAGGGAAAAGAGGTTACTTAATTAAGGAACTTCGCGAAAGCGTTGGAAAACCTCCCTCGAAGTACCGACACTGGCCTGGCTGAACGGTTAAGCAAGTATTATACGGTGAGATTGATCCCGACTAATTCTTCCTTTATGGTTTGAGGAGGGATTTGAGAGACAGTGGGAGCCATCCTGTTTAGACAAATTAAAAACCACTCTAAACTTGCAAAAGCATCATGCTAAAGTGTTTCTTCTCTCTCTCCTAATTGCAGCGACCAAACATCATGATTGGACTTAAGTTACTACTAGATAAAAACATACTGACAGGGCCAAACTACAAAGATTGGCTCAGGAATGTCAAAATGGCAATCACTTATGACAAGTTGGGGTATCTTCTTACCACCAAAGCTCCCCCTGTCCCAGGTCCCAAAACCAGCGTTGCGGATAGGGAAATCCGTTAGACCTGGGAAATCGACTGCGTGAAGGCCAAGTGCCTCGTGCTTGCCTCTATGGACAATGAACATCAGAGGAGGCACGAGAATATGGACCTCGAATCCATATTTCTCCATACAAAAGAACTGTATGGAGAGCAATCTCGTATCGCCAGATACGAAGTGTCGAAGAAGTTGTTTTCGGCAAGATTGGCCGTCGGATCATCGGTAGCGGAACACGTGCTTAAGATGATTGGCTACATAGAGGAGCTCGCGGACCTTGGGACCACGTTGGAGAATGAGCTCTATACGAACTTGATTCTCCAGTCCCTTCCTTCCACTTATGCCCAGTTCATCCTGAACTTCAACTTACAGGAAAAGAAAGTTGAACTTTCAGAACTCCTCAACATGCTGAGGAGTGCAGAGGGCACCCTACAGAAAGGTAGGGAAACATCCACTTTGTTTGTAGGAGGATCTTCCTTTTCTAGGTCCAAGGCGAAAGCCAAGGGAAAGAAGAAGAAAACCCCCGCCAAACCAAGAGGCGGTGTTAGTAAGGTGGATACGAAGGGAAAGGGAAAAGCAACAAAGGTAGCGGGGAAGCTTGTGGATAAGGAAGAATGCTTTTACTGTCACAAGAGTGGACACTAGAAGAAAGATTGCAGGGCTTGGAAGGCCAGAACACAGGATCTGAAGCAGGTTGCGGCTTCAGCTTCAGGTGTGCATGTTATTGAAAACTGTCTATCAATAAACTCTACGTCCTGGGTATTGGATACCGGATCAGGATCTCATATCTATAATTCTTTGCAGGCGTTGAGAAAGCGTAGGTTTTTGAAAGCAGGTGACATGACCCTCAAAGTTGCAAACGGAGCTAGCATGGATGCTGAGGACGTGGGGGACTATCACCTGGGAATGTCAAATGGACATGTTTTGTTTTTACGTAATTGCTTTTTTGTACCCAATGCAACTTGTAATATCATTTCTGTATCTTTAGTTTCTAAAGAAGGTTATGAATTTGCGTTTGTAAGTAATGTTGTAAACATTCACCTTAATCAAGTTCTGATTGGGTCAGGTACATTGAGCAATAGTATATACGTATTAAACCAACCACGGATTTTCAATGTCCAGAATACACACAAAAGAAAGTCTCCGGAAATAAATCAGACTTTCTTATGGCATTGTAGACTGGGTCACATCAATGAGAGAAGGTTGACGAAGTTACATACAGAAGGATATTTGGATCCGTTCGAATATCAATCATATGCAACTTGTCAATCCTGTCTCAAAGGAAAGATGACAAAGACTCCGTTCACTAGACACGGAGTAAAAGCGAGCGAGCTCTTGGGACTCGTACACAGCGACGTGTGCGGTCCAATGTCTACGCATGCACGAAGCGGTTATTCTTACTTCATTACTTTTACGGATGACTTTTCAAGGTACGGTTATGTCTTCTTAATGAAACATAAATTTGAAGCCTTTGGAAAATTCCAGGAATATAAGAATGAAGTAGAAAAACAAACAGGCAAAAGTATCAAGACACTGAGATCAGATCGAGGTGGTGAATACATGAGCGCCGAGTTCCTGGATTACTTAAAAGAGAATGGAATTCTCTCTCAGCTTACTCCTCCATACACTCCGCAACATAACGGTGTATCGGAGAGACGGAACCGAACCCTATTGGATATGGTACGGTCCATGATGAGTAACGCTGAGTTACCGCGATCATTCTGGGGATATGCACTAGAATCAGCTGCATACCTTTTGAACCAAGTTCCAACTAAGACTGTGCCTACTACACCATATCAGATGTGGTGTGGGAAGAGACCCTATCTTAATCACATTAAGACATGGGGATGTCCAGCTTTTGTCAAAAAGCAGCATGCGGACAAGCTCGAGGCACGCTCAGTACAGTGCAAGTTTGTGGGATATCCAAAGAACTCCAAGGGATATTTATTCTATTGCGAAGAGGAACAAAAGGTTTTTGTTTCTAGTCATGCCCACTTCTTGGAAACTGAGTTTTTGGAAAATCAGATAAGTGGGAGCGCAGTAGAACTGGAAGAAATTCCAGAACCACGAGCTATTACTGAAAGCTTAGTAGAACCGGAGGGTTCGAAAGATCAGGACATTCCTACGCCGCTCCGCAGAAGTAGTAGGCAGTCTCATCCGCCCGAGAGATACTACGGTTTTCTTATAGACGGGGATAGAGAGGATTGTATCATTGATAGTGATGAGCCTACTAGCTTCCAGCAGGCCATTCAAAGCGTTGACTCGGTAAAATGGCTGGATGCAATGCGGACCGAAATAGAGTCCATGTACACCAACAATGTATGGACATTGGACATTGCTCCAGATGGGGTAAAACCCGTAAGATGCAAGTGGATCTTCAAAAGGAAGATTGGTGTAGATGGACAGGTTGAGACCTATAAAGCTAGACTTGTTGCAAAGGGTTTCCGTCAAAGACCTGGCTTGGACTATGACGAAACCTTTTCTCCAGTGGCTATGCTAAAATCCATTCGGATCCTTCTTGCCATTGCTGCTTTCCACGATTATGAGATCTTGCAAATGGACGTAAAGACCGCTTTTCTAAATGGAAATTTAGAGGAGTGTGTCTATATGGACCAGCCAGAGGGTTTTATTCAGAGTGGGAGCAGCGGAAAGGTGTGCAAGTTGCTTAAGTACATCTATAGACTAAAGCAGGCATCGCGGAGTTGGAACATCTGTTTTGATGAGACGGTCAAGGAATTTGGCTTTATCAAAAATCCAGATGAACCATGCATCAATAGTAGATTTGTAGCAAGAACTGTTGTATTCCTCGTATTATACGGGGATGACATTCTCTTGATAGGAAATGACATTCCTATGCTACAATCTGTCAAAGGGTTCTTGTCACACAGGTTCTCCATGAAAGACTTGGGTGATGCCTCATACATTCTGAGGATCCGGATCTATCGTGACAGATCCAAGAGGATATTAGAACTCTCACAGTCCAGGTACATCGACACCATACTGAAAAGGTTCAGTATGGAAGATTCCAAGCGCGGTAATCTACTGGCTTGTCACGGGATCACCCTCTCCAAAGAGATGTCTTCCAAGACTGATTTGGAAAGGGATCGCATGTCAATTATACCCTACGCGTCTGCGGTAGGCTCTATAATGTATGCGATGTTGTGTACCAGACCAGATGTAGCTTATGCACTGAGTGTGGTAAGCCGGTATCAGTCAAACCCTGGGGAGAAACACTGGATAGCGGTAAAGAACATTCTCAAGTACCTGAGAAGGACTAAGGAGATGTTCTTGGTGTATGGCGGAAAAGATCTCCAGATCGAGGCTTTGTTGACTCCAGCTTCCAGAGTGACAAGGATGATTCCAAGTCCATGTCGGGTTATGTCTTTACCCTCTATGGAGGGGCGGTGTGTTGGAAGAGTTCCAAATAGGAAACCGTTGCTGACTCGACGATGGAAGCGGAATATATCGCTGCTGCAGATGCTGCAAAAGAAGCAGTATGGATAAGGAAGTTCCTAACAGAACTTCAGGTGGTTCCGTCCATTGTTGATCCAGTACCTCTGTATTGCGATAACAACGAGGCTATAGCTTTAGCGAAGGAACCCAGGTCCCATCAGAAGTCCAGACACATCTTGAGGCGGTATCACCTGATCAGGGAGATCGTGGGTCGCCAGGAGATCGAGGTTCGGAGAGTTGCTACGGAAGATAACACTGCTGATCCATTCACGAAGGCCTTACCCCAGACTCAGTTCGAGCGGCTGATCGAGAGGCTGATCGAGATGATAGGTCTTCGATACGCCAGTACATGGCCTTAGTGCAAGTGGGAGATTGTTAGTGTATATGCCCTAGAGGCCATTACTGTATCATACTAGATTGTATATTACTTAATGGAAGCTTGGGATATTCACCTTGTATTGACAATCTTGCTCAAAATGGTAGTATGCTACTTAGTTTGTTTCTGCTTTAATGTGTGCATGTGTTTCTTTTAGCATACCGCCTTTACACATTAGTGGAGCCCTTAGGATCTTTGCTTGATTACTAGCGTTGTGATGGCAATCACACTCGTGGGGGCTGGGTAATCCACAAGCACATCCTTATGTAGGTCCCTAGTCACAGGACTATTGAGACAGGGCATCGATACTCCGAAGTAGACTAGCGCATGCGCTTCTTATCCCAGCTTGGGAGACGGTCTGTCCCATAGCCGTCAGTACGTCATACTTGAGATAGTATGCGGGTGCTCGTTAGGTTACGAATACACTGGACAGGACTCGTCGGGAACTGTTGGTTGGTATTATACCTATCGTCAGTTATCAGTTCCCAGGTGATATGAGTACAGCTTAGTCCGTTGACTTGACACTGTCACTTCGCCTCGAGTGTGTTCCCATTGTACTTTGATTACTACCCTACCACGGCTCAAAGGAGTCGTGCAAACAGGTAGTTTTTGGGTGCAGTCCCGAAGCACTTGGAGGTAGTGACGGTTAGACAGGATTCGTCTCTCCTGGTATTGGGGATTGATATCGCGCTGTGTCTAGGAGAGCCATTACACAAAGTCCCTGGCCAGGGCAAGCGAGATAGACTGGTAGGTTTCCAGTGTTATTTCAGGTGTTCTGGGCTACATTCCAACATGACTTGTACCGCTAGTAGGGGACTGACGTTTACCGCCCCCTTAGGCCCGCCATGTGATATTCTTAGACGAACAGACCAGACTGTACGGAGACTGTCACATACAGGATCGGTAGGAGTTCAGATGGGTTTAGCTCGTCAGTCTTCTTATCGGCATCTACCTGGGGACCGTTACGTACAGCTAGTGCCGCTTGCGGTCTGTGGTTAAACCCACTGCCAGCGTAGTGTCGAGTCTTTAGAATCCCACACAGAGGGTTGTTCGCCTTTAGGTAAAATGAGTAGAGGTCGCATGGTTTTGCGACAGGGTTCGTTCACATCCGCGCACTTGTGCACGTTTAGTGTCCGGACAGCTTATACTAGCGGGCTTTGGTTTAAGCCGGATCCTAGTATATGATTTGGGATAAGTTTTATCTCATTGTATTCGTGTTCCTCGGACACGAATACGGGTGTGTATGCACAGTTGTTTGAGACAATTATCATTACACATCAAAGATGCTCTTTGATCTTTGCAAAAACCATTTAATGTGAAATTATAATTGTCTCATCAAACCAACTATCAACTTTTTCATTTCATTAAAATTATTAATTTGATTAATTCACTTATATTGTTATGGTTGTAAAAAGCTATCTCATTCTATGATTCTCATTCTCTCTCCTCCTCTTCCTCTCTCTCTAGCTCTCCCCTCTCATGAGTTGAGAACCCCTTGAGCTTGAGATAAAACCCTCAAAAATACTCTCTACTCTTTCTAAGGTTCCAGGTTTAGCACACCAAGCACCTTAGTTACTTCTAGTTTGAAGTTGGAGCCAAAGGTAGAGGCCCTCGGGTGGATCTTTCTTCGGCAAGAGAAGGCGATGAGATGATCCGTTCTTTCACTCCAAGGAGCAAGAAGAGATGGACTTGAAGACCTAGGTATAACCCCCTTTCCGAGTAGCTAAACTCTCTTTAGCTTTGTAGTTAGTTTTGTTTAGCAAAGATCCCTCCTTTAGCATAGTCCATGTTGCCTAGTGTTGTAAAAATCCGATTTTTCATAACGTTTCCGCTTCCCCGCAAGCACTGGGGTGGGCAACGTGGACTTACAAACCGCTCCTATTTTGACCGTATCAGACGGTTCCGGAGGATTGGTGATTCACAGCGACGCATCTGGGAAAGGTTTGGGATGTGTTTTGATGCAGCATGGGAAGGTTATAGCCTACGTATCGAGACAGTTGAAGACCCATGAGAAGAATTACCCAACTCATGATTTGGATCTTGCAGCAGTGATTTTTGCTTTGAAGATTTGGAGACACTACTTATTGGGCGAAAGGGTCGAAATATTCACCGATCACAAAAGCCTAAAGTACGTGTTCATACAGAAAGAGCTTAATATAAGGCAGCGTAGATGGTTGGAGCTAATGGCTTGTATGATCTTGATCTCAAGTACCATCCGGGGAAAGTTAATGTAGTGCCGGATGTGCTTACTCGGTTGCCAGCATTTCGGAAGTTGACTGCACAAAAGGAGCTTATCGATGGATTTCGGAGATTCAATTTGGAGATCGTGTTACCGCATTCTTCAGGACAGTTGATGCAGCTGCAAGTACAGTCGTCATTGATCGATAGTATTAAAGCAGCGCAGTCGTACGATCTAAGATTTCAGAAGTTTCGAGAACAGGTTGAAGCGGGACTTCGAACAGATATGTTGATTCATAAGGATGGTTCGTTGCGTTATGGTAGCCATTTGTGTGTGCCGAAAGGGGATATTTGCGAAGAAGTTATGAAGGAGGCGCACAGTTCCGCATATTCTGTACATCCAAGAGGCATGAAGATGTACTGTGATCAACGACAGCATTTCTGGTGGGAAGGCATGAAAAGGGAGATTGCTCATTTTGTAGCAAAGTGCTTTGTGTGTCAGCAAGTTAAGGCTGAACATCAAAGGGTAGCTGGTTTATTGCAACCACTTCCGATTCCTCAATGGAAGTGGGAACATATAACCATGGATTTCATGACAGCTTTATCGCAGAGTCTAAAGGGCAACAATGAAGTTTGGGTGATCGTTGATCGATTGACCAAGGCAGATCATTTCATACCGTTTCAAGTTGGTCAGTCGATGGAAATGTTAGCAGAACGGTATATGCAGGAGATTGTGAGATTGCATGGAGTACCTATAAGCATCGTTTACGACCGTGATATCCGATTCTTATCGCACTTCTGGAGGAGTCTACAGGAAAGTTTGGGGACACGATTGAAGTTTAGCACTGCTCATCATCCCCAGACAGATGGCCAATCAGAGAGAACGATCCAAATTCTTGAAGACATGTTGAGAGCCTGCATGTTAGACTTCAAGGAATCGTGGGAGGATCATCTACACTTGGTGGAATTTTCTTACAATAACAGCTTCCAGGAGACTATTCAGATAGCCCCTTTCGAAGCATTGTATGGTCGCAAGTGTCGCTCACCCGTTTGTTAGGATGATGTTGGATAACAGAGATTGTTAGGACCGGATCTTGTCGTGCAAACATTAGAGAAGGTTAATACTGTCCGGAATCACATGAATGCAGCACAGGATCGGCAGAAGAGTTGGGCCGATACATCGAGAAGACCTTTTGAGTTTGCTGTTGGTGATATTGTATTCTTGAAGATATCACCGACTAGAGGAGTGATTCGTTTTGGGAGTCGATGCAAGCTTTGTCCTCGATTCGTGGGGCCTTTCGAGATTATGGAGCGTGTTGGAGAAGTGGCATATCGATTGGCGTTACCACCAACTTTGGCAAATGTGTAGGGTTACTAGGCACACGCACAAGGGTCTATAAGGCATCAACCATGCCCGATTTAAAATTTAGTCGTGCCGAACAACCCTAAACCAAGATCTTAGACTAGAGATTAGGCGAAACAAAGCATGTTAAACACTTTAACATCTAAGAGTTTGGGATTACAACCTTTGTAGTCCGGTCCTTGACTTCATAAGCTCCGTGTTGTGGTCCCTTCGCTGTGATCATCAAGTTCCGGACTCTCGAGAGGCTCCACGAAGAGAAAGATGTAAGCTTGCTTCCGATCTTCGATAACAAAGATGATCTACCTTGAAGTTTCATTAACACAAGTTCTCACTCACAAAATGAAGTGAACACCCTAATCTAAATGGCTAGGATAGATTAGGATGATGAAGTAGGATTTTAGCTCTCATTTTTTTCCTTTAACTCACTCATTTTCATCACTATTGAAAAAGGTAGTAAGCTTTTCCATCAAGAACTCAAGGAAGAAGAAGAAGAATCTTTTTGTGATGAATAATGAATCCATAGTGTGGTTAGAATTGCAACCATGGGTTAATTATGAAGACTTAACCCATGTAGAGATTTAACTAGGGTAAAGGGTTGGGTTGGGTTAAGGAAATATCACAAAATATCTAAGTCAAAGTCAAAGCTTCAAGAAGCTTCTTGAAAGCTTCATGAAGACTTAACCCTAATCCAAACCCTAACCTCAATTAAACTCCACAAAACATGTTGCATTTATAACCATAACATGTTACAATATTATATATCACATATATAATATTTATTGTAACAAAATAAAATAATACAATTAACATATATCGCATATATATCAATGTATTACCCGAGTGAGAAAAAGAATCATTTAGTGAGCTTATATTAGTTAATGTAATTTAATATATCAAATATATATAATTATACATTAAATTATCGAGTCAACACTTGATCCGATAATCCGGCTATTTCACAAATAACCGACTAATATAATCTGTATCAGTTCATCGAATCAACACTTGATCCGATGACCCGGCTATATCTCATATACCCGGTCGATATCTCATATCGTGAGAATCTAATACGGTATCACATACACATATTTTTCTCGATCCCGCACATATCACATATGTGCTCCTACTCCGTTTTGCCTGAGCCAAGAAATCTCTGTGTAGGACTCTAAAGAATCGTCAATACGCCGGCAGTAGGTGATGATCATATCAAACACCCACAAGCTGCAAGCGGTCAGCTAAACGTAACAGCCACCCAGGTATTGAGCGCTTAGAAGATCAACAAGAAAGCCTGTACATTCTCCTTTGAATCCAGTCAGTAACACTCCCATACAGTCCGGTCTCTTCGTCTGATATGTCGCATATCTCGCCTAGGGGTGGTAAACGTCAGACCCCAGTAGCTTGATATGTCGTGTCGATATGAGGTCTATAACAGTTCGAGAAACTACTGATAACACTTACCAGTAAATCTCAGCAACCCTGGCCAGGGATTTCCAGTTATAGCCAATCGAACACAGCGCAACATCAACTCCCTATACCGTGAGAGACGAATCCCCTCCTATCGCTCATTGCCTCCATGTGATTCGGGACTGTACCCAAAAGCCACCTTTTTGCACGCCCTCTTGAACGTGGTATGATGGAAATCAAAGCACAGTGGGAATCCCATAAGACTCTATGACGATCTCGGGTCTACAGACTACTCTGTACCAGTGTCACCAGAGAACTGCCATCTGACGTGGTGTATAATACCATCTGGGAGTTCTCGGCGAGTCCGTCCAGTGTACCCAGTCTCCACTAAGCACCCGTGCATCATCCTTGATGTTAAACAACGATGGATATAGGATCATCCATCGCCCATCATATGGGTCAAGATGCGTATACGCTAGTCTACTCTGGTGTATTGATGCCCTGTCTCGATACACCCTCGACTAGGAACAGTTATATGATGCACTCGTCGACTACCGTGGCCCCACTGGTATGATCTCATCATAGTCCCAGTAGTCGAGTACACATCCTAAGGGCTTTATCAACATGTATATATAGAGACAATCAGAGTACATGTTAAGATAAAGATTAACCGGATAGCGTACTATCATGCCGAGCAAGAAAGTCCTCCCTATATATGTCCTAGCATCCACTACAATATACATCGTATGTACAGTAATGGCCTTTATGGCATACATATAACTATCAATCTCCCACCTGCACTAGGGCTATCTGTTGTGGTATCTCATACCCAACAATTAGCTGTGGTTGAAGTATCTCATACTCAACCATCCCATAAAAGTCTCTACTGGGAATAAGGCCTTTGTGAGTGGATCCGCGCTGTTGTCCTCTGTGTCTACTCTCCTAACCTCGATCTCCCTAGAGATCAACCATCTCCATGATCAGGCGATACTGCCAAAGAATAATATCTGGATTTCTTATGGGACGGGGGTTCCTTGGCATAAGCCACAACTCCATTGTGACACAATGGTAGGAACGAAGTTCATCTTATGAACTTATATATCCAGACTGCCTCTTTGGTAGCATCCTTGGTAACGATGTATCTTGCCTTTAATCGTCCAGTAAGTCACGGTATCTAGCTTGGAACTCTTCCAACATACCGTCCGTCCACTGAGGATAAAGATAATGCTTGTGACTGACATTCAGTCGTCCTTATCACCCTGGAACTTTTCCAGCGATTCTCCCCAGGATCGATTGATACCATCTCACTACAACTAGTGAGAATCTTAACATCCAAATAGATCTATCTCATAGATCCATAACCCAGGATTTAGGAGGTATCACCTTGATCCTATATGGAGAATCCTTGTGATAAGCGGAGATTGACCGAGCATAGCATAGGAAACTCCTTCCCTATCAAGAGTATGTCATCCACTTACTCTATGAGGATCACCACCATACTCCCTACTACCTTTTCTATATACAAGGTTCATCTACCATTTTGATGAAGTCAAACTCTTTGACTACTCCATCAAAACAGACGTTCCAACTCCGCGATACCTGATTTATCACATAAAACATCTTGCACACTTTTCTGCTACTCCTACTGTCTACGAAGCCCTCTAGCTGTGTACTTATAGACGCCTTCTTCCAAATCATCATTTAGAAAAGCAGTCATGACACCCAACAACCAGATATCGTAGTCATGGTATGTAGCCGTGGCAAGTAGGATCTGGATGGACTTAAGCATAGCTTTGAAAGTCTCAACTTTTCTATGTACACCAAGTAATCTTCTCAAGATATACTTGCTCCTGATGGGGATTTAACCCTTCAGATAAAGCAACCAAAGTCCATACTTTGTTGGTGTATAAGGATTCCATCTCAGATCGCTAATCATCCAGCCATTCGTACAGAGTCCTACTCCTGATGGCCAGCTAGAAACTAGTTGGGTCATTTTCTCATGATGCAATCCTCGCTCCCACTGTCATAGAGAAAACCGAAGTATCTCTCAGGTGGGTGAGGAGCCCTACTAGATCGGCGGAGAGGCCGAGGTTCGTTGGAAACTATTGAATCCTTTGGTTCTACCAAATCATCAGCTGCAGTTTGTATAGCTGGAACTATTTCCAGTTCTACCTCATGACCACTAATTTCTTCACAAGAAATTCCCTTTCACAAAGGTGGCATACTGAGAAACAAAACATCTTTTGTTCCTCGATTTGGTAGAAGATATTCCCTTGCAAATGCTTAGGATATCCAATAAACTTCTACAGAACTGACTTTGCCTCGAGCTTGTCCGGATTTTGCTTTTAGACATATGCCGGACAACCCCAAATCTTAACATACTTAAGATATAGGCTCTTCCCATACCATATCTCATATGAAGTGGTAGGCAATTGATTTGATTGGAACCCTATTCAATAGGTATGCAGCTTCTCAAGTGCATAACTCCCAAATGAAATAGGAAACTCAGTAGTACTCATCATAGAGCACACCATATCACATAGGGTGCTATTGCTCCGCCCCGATACACCGAGGTGCTGTGGTGTATTCGGAGGAGTAATGTTGAGAGAGAATCTCATTCTCCTTTAGAATAGTCCAGGAATCTCGTGCTCAAGTATTCTCCTCCTTGATCTCATCAAAGGACATAATACTTATACCCGTTTTTGGTTCTCTACTTCTAACTAATATTCATTGAATTTCTCAAAATTTTCAGAACTTTGTTTCAACAGTAACATATGTCCGGATCTTGAGAGATAATCAGTGAATGTAATGAAGTACAAAGAACCGGCCTTGGCATGTGTAGACAGGGGACCTTCATACATCAGCATGTATCAATCCCAAGAGTTCACTAACTCTTTCTCTGTCTCTAATAAACGGAGCTGCGGTCATCTTATCTTTGTGACATGACCGGCAAGTTTCACAAGATGTAAATTCAAACTAATTTAAATATGCATCTAAATGTAACTTCAGCTAGTCGGGTCACATTGATATGACCTAGTCTACAATACCTCAAGAAGGATTCGTTCATTTCTGAACTCTTCCTCTTGTGTGTGTTCTGTACTTTAAGAACTGTGGTTTGATTTAGAACGTCTATGCTTTTAGATAACGTGCCTGATCCGATCAACTCTTGATATAGGAAATATTCGAAACATTATCCAACAATAAAAAATTATATCCTTCTTTACTAATAAAGAGACTGATATGATGTTGTATATCAGGTTCGGTATCTAATAGCATTCGTTCAGAATCAATGTATTCTGGTAACACAGTGTGATAACTGCCAACGGACTTGGCTGCAACACTTGCATCCTTTCCAACTCTTGAAACTTATCACCTGTTCTCAGTTCTCTACCTTTCTGTAGCCCATGTAACAAATTACATATGTGGGATCCTGATCCGGTATCTCATACCCAGGATGTAAAGGATACTGCGAAACAGTTCTCGGTAATGAACACACCCGAAGAAGATGCATCAGCATGCACTTTCTTCGTTTGGGCGGCACGGGAAATCTGGTATTCCCCAATTTCCTGTTCTGTCTTATAACAATTATAAGTTGGAGCGGGATCAACGTTCCCTAGCGCAGTATAACAAGCGGGTTCGGTCAATACATCCATATTATTATCTTGATTAAGGCGTGACATAGTCGTAACCAGGAGAGAGAGAAGAAAACACTCAGCGTGCGCTTTTATAAGATTAGATTGGTTATCAATTTATCTAATCAGGATGTCTCCCATTGTTTTAGTCAAATCTTTCTTCAAACCCTAAAAGGAAAGACTAGCCGGGATTAATTACACTCTACAAGTTCTCCAATCTTTCAGCCAGGCCAGTGTCGGTACTTTGAGGGAGGTTCCCCGCGCTTTCGCACGGACCTAATTAAAATAAATCTCGTTTTCCCAGGGGCGTAACCCCGTTAACACCTTTCTAGACACCTACTTGATCGGCTAATTGTAATGTGTAAAACTCTCCCAGGAGTAACTCTTACTCGCAGCGGGTATTGGGATCCAACTATATCACAGAAGGTATGCAATCTTATTGCAAATTTCAACACTTGAAATTCCCGATAATATTTTACCCCTAGCAGCTTATGACCTTGGCTAAGGTCAACAAATCATAAGTGCTAGCCAAGTTCAACCCATCATTTCCCAATTTTATTAAACCCACCCGCATGACCCTTGGCTAAGGTCAACAAAGTCGCACGACTACCCTAACTCAATCACATCATATACTTATACAGATAAGCACTAATCGCCTTGGCTAAGGTCAACAAACGCAGTACGAATACTAACCAGTACTTATCTGAAATGACGGAGGGCTACGACAGGTTTTTAAGAAAACCCTTTGCGTAATGAACTTGATATCGTTGTAGAATCGAGTGATTTTGAATGGAATGTTTTTGAGGCCTTTTCTAGTTTCGCTAAAGAGGCCACTCCCGGTGAAGGGATCTCGGCTTTTTTCTCGTCGAATAAGGTGCAAGATATTTCACAAATATCACTATGCAAAGAAAAAACTATATAAGCAATCAAAAGACAAACCGAGTTTGTAGAATCTGCCAGTTTCGCTAAAGAGGTCACTCCAGGTGAAGGGATCTCGGCTCTTTCATTATCAAATAAGGTGCTGGATGTTCTACAAGGAACACCGCTATGTAAAGCAAGAATTAGAGCTACCAGTTTTTGAACAAGTTTCTACAACATCTTTATTTCGTTAATCTCATTAATGAAGTCCCATTTTAATTATGCTTCACAAGCATTACTTTTGAAACGAAATTGGCAATATAACATATATCTCATATATATAATATAAACATTCGTCTCAGGCAGTAATATGATCTCATCACAGAACATTGCAGCAGAAGAACATATATGAAATATTGGATATACTAGGTGCTGGAGATAGTGCCCTCAGAGTCAATTATTGGATCACATGCACATGATTGCAATGATAGAGGAAGGACCTATGCCGGTAGAACAGTCTTACTCAAGATGATAGTATGCTATCTGGTTTATCTTTATCATCGTGTTCTGCTTTAGGTGACATTACTGATCACTATTGCACGTTGATAGAGCCCCTAGGATTCTTGCTTGACTGCCAGCAGTATAATGGCGATCATATATGTGGGAGCTGGGGTCTATAAGCACATCCTTAAAAGGTCCCTAATCGTGGGAGTTTCGAGACAGGGCATCGATACTCCAGAGTAGACTAGTGTATACAGTCGAGACCCCGACGAGGGGCGGTGGCCGGTCTCACAAGCCACTGGTGTCAGTTGGTTCACCTAAGATGTATACTGGTGCTCATTGGGTTATGAGTAAACCGGACAGGACTCGCCGGGAACATGCTAGTTGGGATTATACCAGACGTCAGATAGCAGTTCCCTGGTGACATCTGTACAGGTTAGTTCATCAACCTGAGATCGTCATTTGTCTCGTGTGAGTTCCCACTGTACTTTGATTACTACCCTACCACGGCTTAAAGGAGTCGTGCAAACAGGTTTTAGTTGGGTACAGTCCCGAGCCACATGGAGGCAGTGAACGGATCTGTAGGGGTTCGTCTCTCCCGGTATTGGGGATGAGGTCGCGCCGTGTCTAGGAGAGCCATTACACGAAGTCCTTGGCCAAGGCAGGGGATTTACTGGTAGGTATTCCAGTAGTATCTCAGGATGTTCTGGGCTACACTTCGACACGACTTGTACCGCTTTTGGGGGTCTGACTTTTACCAACCCCCTAGGCCCGCCATGCGATGCTCATAGACGAACGGACCGGACTGTACGGATATTGTCACTAACAGGCTCAGTAGGGTGTCAGGATGAGTTCGCTCATCGACGTCCCTTTTGGTCAATACCTGGTAGCCCGTTACGAATGGCTAATACCTCTGACGTGCTAGTGGTTAAATCCACAGCCAAAGTATTGACGAGTCTTTAGAGTCCCCCACAGACAGTTTCTCAAGTTTCGGGCGAAACGCTGTAGAGGCCGTATAGAGATATGGCAGGGTTCGATCATATATGTGCGGTATTGCACGGATCATGATCGGACGGATAATACTAGCAGGCTTTGGTTTAAGCCGGATCCTAGTATTGTACAGTGTAGATTTTGTCTCATTACATTTGTATTCGGTCGGAATACAAATGCGGGTATGTATATACAGTCGCGGGGTTTTCCTGTAATTTATTGCGGGATCGTTTTTCTGAAGTTGCCAGTTTGTATTTCCGGTTTCGGCCATTTTCCTTTGTTTCTTTTCTTGGCTGAATTATCCATGGAGGGGGTTATTTGCAATTTTGCATTTTATAAAAGAGAAGACTTTTGTGGTTCATGATGGTTCAACCATCTCTTGACTTCTTTTTGCTCATCATTACTTGCTATTTGATTTGATGATGATTGGATTGGTTATGTTGAGAGAGTGAGGCTTGCTTTTTGACTTATGATCAATCATTCTTTCTTGCGTTATCTTTTGACACTCTCCCTCCTCTTCTTTGATATGGGGCCGGCCACTTCTCTTGGGGGGCTGTCAAAAATTTGAGTGAGGGATTTTTGTTCTTTTCATGCTTGCAAAAATTCCCTAGTTCATCACAAAAGTTCATATCTCCTTTCCCACTTCCAAATGGCAACTTGAACAACCCCTAGAGACAAACCATTCTACACTTAGCCTACAACATTCTTGGACACGTCGACTCGCCAACTTCGTGCCCGAGTTGCCTCGGTCCAGAGGTGGGAGCCCGTAAAAGAACCCGGCGATGTGGTGCCCTTTCAACGAGGAGATGAAGACCGGAGATTCCGCGGAGAGATCGGGATGACGACGAGAAGACCGAAGGACACGGATCGCTCGGTATATCTCTCTACCCTTTCTCTAGTTAGCTAGCATTAAGTTAATGGTCCGATCCGGGTTTTTAGTACGCGGTAGCGCCGGTTTTAAAAGTTAAAGAAAAGTATCGTTTCCGCATTTTGGCCTCGGAAAGACGGCCGGGGCACTGCCGTGCACTTATACTGGTATCAGAGCCACGCCATTAATCTAGTCTAGCTTGCACTAACATGTTTACAAGTTCGATCGAACGGATTTTCCAAAAACCGTATCTTCAAGCACAGTTTCTGTCGATTTTATTTTGTGCTCCAAAAATTTTTCTGGGCATGTCAAAAAATCGTGCAGGGTTTTTTAAGCATTCTGTAAAAATTTGGTTAGGTGATGCTGCAGTGAGACCGCGGAAATGCAGCCAAACCCCTGTTCTGGCCGCGGATTCGCGGCTGAAAAAAGTCAACGCCATACCAAATTTCTACAGTGGCTTTCTGAGTTGAAATTGGGGTTTATGGTATGTTCTGTTTGGGCCCAGATTTATTTTGAGTGCTACAGTTGTGCTTGGGGCCCACTTCGGTAAATTTAGTCGATCGAAAATTTTAAACATGTTAGTTCACAGTATTTACATTATATCTGCGACCGTGAATGTCACTTGATCGGTAAATCCTGTCTAACTGTTATAACCCTTTTAGACGGATTTGCGAACGTGACATTCACGTTGATGTTCTGTGTTGTGCTGCGATTTTGCGGATTGTCGTGGTGGATAGCCTGGATGCAATGGTAGTACAGTTTGGTTGTATATGTACATTTGATATTGCGGGGCGAGCGTCCGACATGTGGACTGCCGTCACTGCCTGTTTGTATATTATTCTTTTGGGGCACGACCGAGCTGAGGTTGATGTACCCGTTGTATGTATATTTTACTTTCTGTACTAGGATTACCTCGCGGAGGGGTGCACGGGTAGCCGGGTTCTAGAGGGCAACGGGCCCGCATCTCATGGCTTTGAGATGGAGGGGGCTTCACTCTAGAATTGGCGGGCTATTCGCCGCACTCGTAGGGGGTACAGGTTGACCCAAAGAGGGGTGCTCAAGTTACCGGATTCCGTGAAGTGCTGGGTGGTCCATTCACATTGTTGAAGGGGGCTGCCTCGCTTCAGGTTTTGGCGGGTAATTTGCCGCGCCCGTTGGGGTCTAGGATTTCATTGCACAGGCTATCCACACGACCAGGGGAACGTCGGGTTTCAGTAGCGGCTCTATGAAACCCGGGGATCCTAGATATCTGTATTGTTCTGTGATGCTTATTACATTTCTGTGATGTTGCATTTTATCACGCCTTGAGCGAATATTATATATTGATATATATACTAGTAGATGTTGTATATGTTTTGCATCCGCGCTAGTCCAGTCCCCGCTCTGTCATTAGTTAAGTAACCTAACGGGAGATGACGGGACCCAGTGGCGAATGCGGATGGCATATACGTACATCATTATTTTCGTTCTTTATTGGTGTGATCAATTGATGGGAGTGCGTTGATTCGGATCAATGCAAGCTATACAAACCTATTTGACGTTGTTGGAATATTTTTCAAAAAGCTATTATTGCAAGGACGTTCTCTTTTGTTTTGCACAGTGGTATTCGGTTATGAATATCCAGCACCTCAGTCGACGAGGCAAGGGCCGAGATCCCTTCACCGGGAGTGACCCCTTGGACAGAAGTTTGCGTCAGGGTAATAACTTCACTATAGCCGATTTCCTTTTGCTTTGCATCGTGGTATTCAGTTGGAATATCCTGCACCTCATTCTACGGGGAAAGAGCCGAGATCCCTTCACCGGGAGTGACCTCTTTAGCATAGGTTTTCGCCACTATATTTTTATAATAGCTATCCAGTTCCTTCAACGATATCAAGTTCATTACGTTAAAGGTTTTTTGCCAAAAACCATTCGTAGCCCTCCGTCATTTCAGACGGGTAGCACGTAGTATTCATGCTATGTTTGTTGACCTTCGTCAGGGCATAGTGTATGGTAGCTATTTGTTACTTTTCTACAGCATAGATAGATGCGTTGGTTTGGGACAGTCGTACTGCCTTGTTGGCCAAAGTCAAGGGTAGGTACGGGTGGGTTCAAATTAACCTAGAAAATGACGGGTAGAATTTGACATGTGACTTATGATTTGTTGACCTTCGTCAAGGTCATAAGAGCATAGGGTAAAAATCACATCGGGAGTTTCTAAAGAAACTGAAACTTGCCAGATATGCGCATACCTTCTGGAGTGTGATAACGTGAGTGGATTCCTTCACATTATCATGCGATGATAGTTGGATCCCGATTCCCACTGATGAGTTGGTTTACTCCTCGGGTGATCCCGACTAATTCTTCTTTCAGGTTTGGAGGAGAATTTGAGGTTACAGTGGGAGGTTTCCTGATTAGATAAATTGATAACCATTCTAATCTAGGTTAGAGTGCACGCTGAGTGTTTCTTTTCTCTCTCTCTTTGGCAGCGACCATGACCCGACCCTTGACTATGACTCAGTGACCAAGTTGACCGAACCTTCTTAAAACACTGGTTTTTTGATTGTCAGAGTTGCATACCTCATTGCCACTCCTGCTTTTACCCTTTTCTCCAGGACACCCCGTATTACTACAAACGTCCACTTCCATTGGATAAAACCATCGTATGGTTATATACAAACTCGAAGGAACTTGTTCCAGATTCGAGGATGGTTTCAGGTTCTGGAGAAAACGAATAGGACTATACAGTTGTCTTTTCCTTTTACCTTCTCTCAGGTTGCGAGTGCTCCTTGGATTAGGACGGTACACCTATTACGCTTATTAGATAGTCTTCTTCCAAACCATAGGCTGGTGCCGAACGGTAGGGAATGAAGAAAACCATTTAGCCTAAAAGGTGTACAGAAGCTATTAAGTAAAGACAAATAAAGGGATTAGTAAGAGGGCAAAGTAAACCGCGACTGCTATTCACGACCAAACCAAGTATTTCATCGCCACTCCTATTTCACCTTTTTATTTCTCCAGGACACTCCGTATCACTACGAAGATCCACAGTTATTTGGATACTCTATCGTATGGTTATATACGAACTCGAAAGGAACTTGTTCCAGTTCGGGGATGGATTCTGGTTCAGGAGAAATAGGAATAAGGTTTATTCGGTTGTATTTTATCATCACCTTCTCTCAGGTTGCGAGTGATCCTAGGATTAGGACAGTACACCCATTACGCTTATTGGATAGTCTTCTTCCAAACCATAGGCTGGTGCCGAACGGTAGGGAAGGAAGAAAACTATTTAAGCCTAAGAGGGTGTACAGAAGGTAATGACTAAAGACATATAAAGGGATTTGGAGAGATGTCAAAGAAATATACGGTTACAGTTGTGAATCTGATAATGGAAGAGGCATTACTAGGAATACCCGGATACCCCTACGAAACATTTCAATGTTTCAGTTTCACTGTGTACTGTTGAAAGAAAACTGATTTCCCAATTAGCCCTTGCTCCAGGGTATGTATTTACCAGGTATGATTCTCACATCTGTATGGTTTTGCAAATGATGAGTGGGAGTAAGTTATTGGGAATTAGGTGATCATCCACATTATATCGGAATTCGTTGTAATTGGTGATATTTGAGGAAATCACCTGGGTTGTTTGCCGAACGGCAAATATTTGGTTTTGAATATCCGTTGCTATGTACCAATTTCAAATTGATATATCTGTACGTCTATTTTTAGAGAGTGAGATATAATTTTTTGAAATTATGTCCATGACATTTACCTATATCAGTGGATGGTTAGGTAAGGAGCATTAAACAGCGGTGTAATTCTTCTTAACCATAAGTACAGTTTTCAACCTACGACACACAGCGAATGAGTTATTAGACTCTGGGGACTTATACAGAGTGTTGTATGTTGTCCAGTGTCTATTAGGACAGAGGGGTTGGTCCTCGTACTATATTCGGTTTACTTATGACTTATCTAGTTTTTAGATAAGTGTTTCGTAGAAACACAAGGTCCAAGTTTTGAGAAGTTATAGGTATATGAATAAAGTAGAGAACCAGGTATTGCAAGTATCAGGATTCTTCAAGGCGATCGAATATGTAGATACTTGTGTATGGTATTCTGTTGATAGTAATGATTTTGAGAAACTTGTTTCTCTTTTAGGTCACTCATAATTGGAAGCATTCCTAGGTTGAGTAACGCTGACAGGCCTCCTTCTATTTAGTTGACATGCACTGGAGACAGCTGCATGATTTGAATCTGGTTCAATTAAATCAGTGCTTCTGTTTCTATATTGGATATAGAACGGTTCATATCTTAACGATGCTAAGGTACAGGGAGTTGTCCGACATATGCTTAAAACCAGAATCTGGATAACTTAAGGCATGTTTCCGTAATGGCAGTTTGTGGGTTGACCCGGGCTATGACGAGGGTTGACTTTCTACCATCTGGAAGATCAATAGTGATATTGTTCTTGACTCGCCACAGTTTTGATAAAAATGGATTTTTTCAGATAACAGTAGTGGGAGTATGGTAGAACTGGAAGTGATTCCAGAACCGCAAACGATTACTGAAGATTTGATAAGAACCTAAAGATTCAATCTGGTTTGACATTCCATTGGCCACTCCGCAGATAAGGTGGGTAACCTCAGGCACCCGAGAGGTACTCCGGTAGCCTCAAGGACGGTGGCAGGGAGGTTCTTGTTTACCCAGACTTGCCATTGCTGTTGTTCCAGACTATGAGACCCGGTAAGAGGATGAGTATAGCGTCGTTCTGAACTGGCTTTAGAAGTGCATGTATATATGACTTTGCCAGAGGGTTGTCGTAGTCAGTTGGAGCAGCGGGAGCATTGGTGGACAAGAGGCTTATGTCTATTTATAGACTAAAGCAGATATAGCGGAGATAGATCATTTATTTCCGATGTGACAGTCATAGGTTTGACTTCATCAGATTAGGGGATGGATCTGTTAAGAAGGTAGTAGGGTGTGATGTCCTGGTATTTGGATGACATACACAGAGTAGGAAGTGATGTTCCTATACTACGGTCGGTTATATTTTGGTTGTCACACAGTGGTTTCTCCACAAAGGATATAGACTGTATATCAGATATTCTGGTTACTAGATCTATGGTTTTAGGTCTAGATTTGTGTAGTTTCGCAATCTGGGTACTTAGACAGCATTCTAAAGGTATTTAGAATGGACGACTCCAAGCATGGTAGTATACCTGCAGGTGATGGAGTCACCCTCTCTAAAGGTGTCTTACAGACTAAAGGGGAGAGGGATGTGCATGACTGGCAGATCACTTCCTTCCGCAATTGAGTCAATCATGAGAAGTCAAGTACCACACCAGATGTTGTTTTGCACGGGATGCAATAAGTTGATATTGATCCAATCTTGGAGAAACATTCGGAAGCAGTTTTAGAACATAAGTGGATGTTCTAGGGATATGATAACGACAGCCTCATTCGGGAGACAGTTATCATTCCAGGCTTCCAAGGTGACCTGGATGACAGAGTGACTGTCATAGTTATAGTTTCCCTCTGACGAGGGGCAGTATTTTGGACAGGTGATCCAAGCAGATGCTGAGGGAGGCACTGATTAAGTTCAGTTGACGATACAGTCTAAGAAGTTTGGATTTAGAGTTCATTTATGAACTAGGTCCCATCAGATATCCAGAGATATTCTAAGATAGGTATTGCTCATTTCGGGAGATGGCTTTCTCCGCGAACTTGAGATTAAGAGAGAAATAGAAAGAAGTATCAGGGCGGATCCACTCACTGAGGCTATTCCTCGAACACAATAGTTTCACAAACGGGCTTTGTGAGACTGATTAGTAGAGGAGTTGGGTGTTCGGTATCACACGGGCTGTGAGTATCGACATCGCAATAATTAGCCTTGAGTGCAAGTGGGAGATTGTTGGAGATAGTGCCCTCAGAGTCAATTATTCGATCACAGGCACGTGATTGTAATGATTGAGGAAGTACCTATGCTGGTAGAACAGTCTTACTCAAGATGATAGTATGCTATCTGGTTTATCTTTATCATCGTGTACTGCTTTAGGTGACATTACTGATCACTATTGCACGTTGATAGAGCCCCTAGGATTCTTTCTTGACTGCCAGCAGTATGATGGCGATCATATACGTAGGAGCTGGGGTCTATAAGCACATCCTTAAAAGGTCCCTAGTCGTGGGAGTTTCAAGACAGGGCATCGATACTCCAGAGTAGACTAGTGTATACAGTCGAGACCCCGACGAGGGGCGGTGGACGGTCTCACAAGCCACTGGTGTCAGTTGGTTCACCTAAGATGTATACAAGTGCTCATTGGGTTTTGAGTACACCGGACAGGACTCGCCGGGAACATGCTAGTTGGGATTATACCAGACGTTAGATAGAAGTTCCCTGGTGACATGTGTACAGGTTAGTTCATTGACCTGAGATCGTCATTTGTCTCGTGTGAGTTCCCACTGTACTTTGATTACTACCCTACCACGGCTCAAAGGAGTCGTGCAAACAGGTTTTAGTTGGGTACAGTTCCGAGCTACATGGAGGCAGTGAGCGGATCTGTAGGGGTTCGTCTCTCCCGGTATTGGGGGTGAGGTCGCGCTGTGTCTAGGAGAGCCATTACACGAAGTCCTTGGCCAAGGCGGGAGATTTACAGGTAGGTATTCCATTAGTATCTCAGGGTGTTCTGGGCTACACTCCGACACGACTTGTACCGCTTTTGGGGGTCCGACTTTTACCAACCCCCTAGGCCCACCATGCGATGCTCATAGACGAACGGACCGAACTGTACGGATATTGTCACTGACAGGCTCAGTAGGGTGTCAGGATGAGTTCGCTCATCGACGTCCCTTTTGGTCAATACCTGGTAGCCCGTTACGAATGGCTAATACCTCTGACGTGCTAGTGGTTAAATCCACAGCCAATGTATTGACGAGTCTTTAGAGTCCCCCACAGACAGTTTCTCAAGTTTCGGGCGAAACACTGTAGAGGCCGTATGGAGATATGGCAGGGTTCGATCATATACGTGCGGTATTGCACGGATCATGATCGGACGGATAATACTAGCGGGCTTTGGTTTAAGCCGGATCCTAGTATTGTACAGTGTAGATTTTGTCTCATTGCATTTGTATTCGGTCGGAATACAAATGCGGGTATGTATATACAGTCGCGGGGTTTTCCTGTAATTTATTACGGGATCGTTTTTCTGAAGTTGCCAGTTTGTATTTTCGGTTTCGGTCATTTTCCTTTGTTTCTTTCCATGGCTGAATTATCCATGGAGGGGGTTATTTGCAATTTTGCATTTAATAAAGGAGAAGACTTTTTGTGGTTCATGATGGTTCAACCATCCCTTGACTTGTTTTTGCTCATCATTACTTGCTATTTGATTGGATTGGTTATGATGTGGGAGTGAGGCTTGCTTTTTGACTTATGATCAATCATTTTTTCTTGCATTATCTTTTGACACTCTCCCTCCTCTTCTTTGATATGGGGCCGGCCACTTCTTTTAGGGGGGGGCTGTCAAAAATTTGAGTGAGGGATTTTTGTTCTTTTCATGCTTGCAAAAATTCCCTAGTTCATCACAAAAGTTCATATCTCTTTTCCCACTTCCAAATGGCAACTTGAACAACCCCTAGAGACAAACCGTTCTACACTTAGCCTACAGCATTCTTGGACACGTCGACTCGCCAACTTCGTGCCCGAGTTGCTTCGGTCCAGAGGTGGGAGCCCGTAAAAGAACCCGGCGATGTGGCGCCCTTCCGACGAGGAGATGAAGACCGGAGATTCCGCGGAGAGATCAGGATGACGACGAGAAGACCGAAGGACACGGATCGCTCGGTATATCTCTCTACCCTTTCTCTAGTTAGCTAGCATTAAGTTAATGGCCCGATCCGGGTTTTTAGTACGCGTTAGCGCCGGTTTTAAAAGTTAAAGAAAAGTATCGTTTCCGCATTTTGGCCTCAGAAAGACGGCCGGGGCGCTGCCATGCACTTACACTAGAACATCCGTGTTTTAATACGAGCCTGTATAAAACACGGATTCCACGGTCGCGATGAATAGCTAAACCCACATCCCTAGACCCCTACGAGAGCGGCAAGCAACACTGCCAATTCTATGGTTAGGAGACCCGGTCTCGACTCCTCGAGATGGTCTCCCACTGGACCCTAGAACCCGGTTACTTGTGCTCCCCGCCTTGGGTCTACCTAATGCGGAAAAGTAAATAATATACAATGGCGACATCATCCTCAGGCCGGAAGTGCCCCAATAAAAGAATATTACATACAATGAATTTTACATGAATGAAAATAAAAACCCTCATCTCACATAAAACCCCCGGCTATTCAAAACGCGACGATCCAATACAACATATCACAGCAACACATAATATCTCATATCATCAACGTAAGCAAACATGCATATCCCGATTGTCGTTGATGTATAGCAATGAAGCCGGCGATACACCACATACTACGTTTACGGTCACAGAAAAGAAAGTGTAAAACTACAACAGTTGGAATCCGCAACCACCTTAGACATCGCATGCCTAACCAAATGAATTCCTTACACATCGCATGCCTAACAATTATAAACCCCGCATTTGAGTCTCATTATCAAAAACACTTTTCAATATCAAGTCGGGCAATTCAACAAGATTCCCGACATCCTGATCGAATGCTCGTCGCAAACTTTAGTAGATGGCCGCACCCCCAGATGCCATTGACGAAGTGCACTAAGGCGGAACACCGCTGCCGCGAGCACCCGAACGGATGCTTTTGGCGACGGGGTTCTCCTATAGTCACTTGGTCGGGGCTATGGGGCGTGGCTATCTATTAAGTTTACCTGGCGAGTATCCGCGTACGCTACGTGATTGCGACGGACTTTTGATCACATCAAAATCCCGTGGCAACCGATCAATTGAGACAAAACTGCTAGATTTATATAATTCAAATTAGTTATCTCATAACTACTTGTGGATTCCAAATATTGTATCACATTCCAGATAAATAGACAATGTTAAACTTTCCGATCGAATAATCAAACACCCAAGTTTTCCTAAATAGCTCAACACTTGAGCGGAGTTTAAAAATATCTATCACATGCTACAGTACTAACGGTTCAGCCGTAAAAGGGTCAAGCCAACGCCTCACATGTGGCAACGCCGTACTGCCCTAAACCCTAAGCTTCAGAGGCGGTTCAAGACGGTCACATAATCGAGTTAAGTTTTGTGTTCTTCTAGAGGGTCCACCGCGTTACTTGCATGATTTTCCGGAAATTTCAAACTCGAGAAAAAATCCAACTTTTGAAAAATTTTCCGAAAGGGGAAAAAGTGAGTTATTGATATCCGTTCGAACTTTTTAACAGTTTCTAAAATTATCCGGAAAAACATAAACGAAGTTAAATTATCCGATCGAATCAATGAGTCCCCAATACATCCCAGAAAACTCAACACTTGAGTAGAAATAAAAAATTCCCAAAAATATCAGGAAAGAAATACGGACATTACTGTGCAAACAGTAAACCCTAATGTTACTGTTTGGCCGCGGAACCGCCGCGCAAGCCAGGTTATTGCCGCGGTTCCACGGCGGAATTGGTGGCACGTGCTGCACAATAACTCTTGTATTTCCCTGCTGATTTTTTTGAGTACTTTTAATATGGAAAAATCAACATTTTAACAAAATTTCCAGAGAGGGGTATAAATCGGGGTTTACGGGTTCGATCGGACTTTAAACTTCGTCTAGACTTCGCCTGAAGCTCTATCTTGGCTCTGATACCACTGTAGGGTTACTAGGCACACGCACAAGGGTCTATAAGGTATCAACCATGCCCGATTTAAAATTTAGCAATGCCGAACAACCTTAAACCAAGATCTTAGACTAGAGATTTGGCCAAACAAAGCATGTTAAACACTTTAACATCTAAGAGTTTGGGATTACAACCTTTATAGTCCGGTCCTTCACTTCATAAGCTCCGTGTTGTGGTCCCTTCGCTGCGATCATCAAGTTCCTGACTCTCGAGAGCCTCCACGAAGAGAAAGATGCAAGCTTGCTTCCGATCTTCGATAACAAAGATGATCTACCTTGAAGTTTCATTAACACAAGCTCTCACTCACAAAATGAAGTGAACACCCTAATCTAAATGGCTAGGATAGATTAGGATGATGAAGTAGGATTTTAGCTCTCATTTATTTTCTTTAACTCACTCATTTTCATCACTAATGAAAAAGCTAGTAAGCTTTTCCATCAAGAACTCAAGGAAGAAGTAGAAGAATCCTTTTGTGATGAATAATGAATCCATAGTGTGGTTAGAATTGCAACCATGGGTTAAGTATGAAGACATAACCCATGTAGAGATTTAACTAGGGTAAAGGGTTGGGTTGGGTTAAGGAAATATCACAAAATATCACAAAATATCAAAGTCAAAGTCAAAGCTTCAAGAAGCTTCTTGAAAGCTTCATGAAGACTTAACCATAATCCAAACCATAACCTCAGTTAAACTCCACAAAACATGTTGCATTTATAACCTAACATGTTACAATATTATATATCACATATAATATTTATTGTAACAAAATAAAATAATACAATTAACATATATCGCATATATATATCAGTGTATTACCCGAGTGAGAAAAAGAATCTTTTAATGAGCTTATATCAGTTAATGTAATTTAATATATCAAATATATATAATTATACATTAAATTATCGAATCAACACTTGATCCGATAATCCGGCTATTTCACAAATAACCGACTAATATAATTAGTATCAGTTCATCGAATCAACACTTGATCCGATGACCCGGCTATATCTCATATACCCGGCCGATATCTCATATCGTGAGAATCTAATACGGTATCACACAAACGTATTGTTCTCGGTCCCTCACATATCACATATGTGCTCCTACTCCGTTTTGCCTGAGCCAAGAAACCTTTGTGTAGGACTCTAAAGAATCATCAATACGCCGGCAGTAGGTGATGATCATATCAAACACCCATAAGCTGCAAGCGGTCAGCTAAACGTAACAGCCACCCAGGTATTGAGCGCTCAGAAGATCAACAAGCAAGCCTGTACATTCTCCTGTGAATCCAGTAAGTAACACTCCCGTACAGTCTGGTCTCTTCGTCTGATATGTCGCATATCTCGCCTAGGGGTGGTAAACGTCAGACCCCAGTAGCTTGATAAGTCATGTCGATATGAGGTCTATAACAGTTCGAGAAACTACTGATAACACTTACCAGTAAATCTCAGCAACCCTGGCCAGGGATTTCCAGTTATAGCCAATCGAACACAGTGCAACATCAACTCCCTATACCGGGAGAGACAAATCCCCTCCTATCGCTCTTTGCCTCCATGTGATTCGGGACTGTACCCAAAAGCCACCTTTTTGCATGCCCTCTTGGACGTGGTATGATGGAAATCAAAGCACAGTGGGAATCACACAAGACTCTATGACGATCTCGGGTCTACAGACTACTCTGTACCAGTGTCACCAGAGAACTGCCATCTGACGTGGTGTATAATACCATCTGGGAGTTCTCGGCGAGTCCGTCCAGTGTACCCAGTCTCTACTGAGCACCCATACACCATCCTTGATGTTAAACATCGATGGATATGGGATCATCCATCGCCCATCATATGGGTCAAGATGCGTATACGCTAGTCTACTCTGGTGTATTGATGCCCTGTCTCGATACACCGTCGACTAGGAACAGTTATAGGATGCACTCGTCGACTACCATGGCCCCACTAGTATGATCTCATCATAGTCCTAGTAGTCGAATACACATCCTAAGGGCTTTATCAACATGTATATATAGAGACAATCAGAGTACATATTAAGATAAAGAGTAACCAGATAGCGTACTATCATGTCGAGCAAGAAAGTTCTCCCTATATATGTCCTAGCATCCACTACAATATACATCGTATGTACAGTAATGGCCTCTAGGGCATACATATAACTAACAAAATGTTCATGACGTGTTTCATGTATCTCAACTCTTTAAGTATGTGCGAGATGAAACATACGTGCTAGATCATTCGGAACTGACTGTAAGGGAGGACTTGACTTATGAGGAACGACCGATGTCGATTGTCGATCGAAGAGAAAAGGTCCTCAAGAACAAGGTTATCCATCTCGTACTTGTTTCTTGGGGGAATCGCTCACTAGGAGAATCTACTTAGGAACGAGAAGACGAGATTCGACAGAAGTTTCCACACCTTTTCTCGTAGATTTATGTTTGTTTGTCTTCTCTTGTTCCAGGAATTTCGAGGACGAAATTCATTTTGTAGTTGGGTATAATGTAACACCTAGTTCATTTATACCAGTTCTATTTTGAGTATTTCTTTATTTATGGGTATTTCTTGATTTATTGTGTTTTGGGTGTGAATAGTGTATTGGTATCCGTCTTTGCATCCGACCAGACCCGCTTGCTGGAAACCCGTCTTGATTCCTGTTTATGATTTATTCCGGCTAATTACGAGGATCCGTCCACTTTTAATATTGTTTATACTGCATACTGGCATTATATCTGGCATCTGCATTTTTTAGTATAACAAATAAAGTCAAATAAAATATTTTAAAAATATCTAGCATGACCTGTATCATACCCCAAACCCTGTGGTGGCATCCATTCATCTTGTTCTCGTCCCGTTCAGTGAAACGGACTCGTTTGGATAGTTACGTGCACGCTACGTGTATCCGTTCTTCGGGGTATGCATTTTCGTTACCCGGATATCCTATTCTGGTTTTGGTCACTACGTATATTATCCGTATTTTCAAACCGTAATTTTAGACCCGATCCGGGCATGTTTTGGACTATTTTTGTATTAGCCAAAAACCCAAATATATTTAATATTATATTCTTTTATATTAAAACTGTTTATATACCATTTTAAAACAAAATATATTTCTTACTCTATTTGAAATATTCCTAAACGATTTTCCTAACCAATCTAACTCCCGGATCTCAGCCTCACACTATATCTATATATAATTCTTTTATTTTATTTAACCTATATTTTTACCTAACTTATTTTACCCACAGCCACTCTCTCTCTCTCTCTCTCTTGATTACTATCTCCTTCTTCTTTCTTCGTTACCTGCCTCCATCGTAAGAACGTAACCCACGCCTTCTTCTCGCCTCGCGCGACGCCGCCTCCACCCTCGACCCTGCCTAACCCTCGACCTTCTCCTTCACTTTCCTTCATCATCACCACCTCACCTCCTCTCTTTTCCCGACGAACCCAAAACACGCTGCAACCCAACACCCTCGCCCTGCACCTCGTCGGCACCGTCCCAGCCTCGCCGTCGCTACCGGCCTCATCCTCGTGACAGCCTTCTCCTACATCTCCTTTTCTCCCAACCTCACACCACCTCCTTTCCCTGCAAGAACCCTTCAACCCATCACCCGATTTCCCCAGCACACCTCGTCGCCGTTCCCTCACCTCCGGCGACCCCGACTTCATCCCATCATCATCATCATCATCACCCCCTCGCCTTTCTTTCTGACCCCAGAGCCAACCCTGAACACCAGCCAATTCTTCTTCTTCTACTTCTTCTTCCTATCTTTTCTTGGTTCTTGATTCCGGTGATCGCCGCCGGAGCCGAACTCATCGCTGACGATCAGGACGACCGAGTGGGCGCTCCAGCCAGCGTGGACGCGTTCTTGCCTTGCCGAGTTCTCTTCTGTACGCCTTGTGTGCATTGCGACGTTTACCCAACGTCGGACGCAGCGTACACACCCCGTCGTGAGATCCATTCAGGCAAGTTTATCTTGCTACATGCTATGATACATATTTTGCATCCATATGAATAAAAATATCACATGTTTACTTTATTGTACATCCTTATTATTATTTTACTGTTTTCGGATAGCCGTACGCATCCATATGATTAATTACATATCTGGTTGCATGCAAGATTAACTTGATACATGTTATATTATTATACTTGCATCTATATTAATAAAAATATTCCATATTTATTAAATTGTGCATCCATGTTACAGTTTTACCGTTTTTCCGATATCAGTTCATATCCGTATCATTTATTGCATATCTAGCTGCATGCCATATCATATTATTTCATATTACTGTTATATTAGCACCTATACTTGATAATGTGCAACATGCGTAGTCATGAAGTTGTAGATGTATTCCCTGATAGATATTTGTGCATCCGTGTTTTATTGTGCATCTGTACAATTTATTATATGTTTAGATGCATGCCATATCATATTATTTCATATTACTGTTATATTAGCACCCCATACTTGATAATGTGCATCATGCATAGTCATGAAGTTGTAGATGTAATCCCTGATAGATATTCGTGCATTCGTGCTTTTACCGTGTTTCGAGGCTTGCTACATTTTACTGTTGGGCATCCACTTGATACATATGCACCACATGACATGACCTGATACACTACTGCTTGACTTAATACCTAATATTGTTATTAATGCCGACAACCCGGACTTGTTTTCCGGATGGACGTTGCTGTTTTCTGTATAGACAAACTTGTACTTGATTGGTCCTGTGTCGGCATTCGCTCCAGATTTATCAATACCTGATTTGAATATATAACTTGGGGTAAGGGAAAATCAATGATGAAACCTGACTTGTAACTCAACAGTTCGACGCTTATACTGATCAGTTGTGGGGGTAGGACAGTCCCGGGATGATGTTGCTGACATCATTCGTCTGTACATGTTTCATGTTTGTGCTTAGCGGCACGTCTCGGATTTAGCCCCGAGAGTCTGGACCATGGTCCTGGGTATGCACGGGATACTATTGAGTTATATCAATGATTCATTAAATTGATTTCAAAGACTTGAGAGTAATTAACCAAGTAGCACAGTTTAGATGGATCACCGCATGTTACATACACTGATACCCTTCACTGTTCCATATCCGTGTTTACTTCTTACATTCATATTACGGTTCCTACTCATGCCTGCATATCTTGTTACCTCCTGATTATATTTTATTGTCTGATATTATGACGCACTGACGTCTGGGTTTTGCATGGCCCAAATCCTCTATCTTTGTCGCAGACCGATCAGGAGTATTTCAGCCGACAGGCCGAGCAGTGAGGATTCTGTTAGTATCCAGTTTTAGTTTAGTTTCTTTCCATACTTTTGTTTCCTGATGTGAGCCCGTATTTAGGACATACTTTCCAGATGTTATTGTTTATTGGATTTATTGCTTCCGCATATATTATTTCTTGACTCGTTTATTCTGGCATATGGACATGTACTAGATAGTTCATTTTATTTTATTGTTCTTGATATCTTATAGATAGCCATAATGTGACTGTGGAGGGATGTTTTCTAACCACAGGTAGCATAGTTGGCTCTCTCATGTGCCGATCGTAGTGCACTCTGTTAAGCGGGGCGTGACAAAGCTAGTTGGGTCATCATCTTCCATGATGCAATCCTCGCTCCCACCATCAATAAGAAAACCGTAGTATCTCTCAGGTGGATGAGGAACCCTACTAGATCTACGGAGAGGCTAGGGTTCGTTGGAGACTACTGAATTCTCTGGTTCCAATAAATCATCAGTTGTAGTTTGTGTTGCTGGAACTTCTTTCAGCTCTACCTCTTTGCCACTAATTTCTTTTACAAGAAATTCCTTTTCCAAAAAGGTGGCGTATTGAGAAACAAACACCTTTTGTTCCTCAGCGTGGTAGAAGATATATCTTTGTGAATTCTTTGGATATCCTACAAACTTGCAAAGAACTGATCGTGACTCGAGTTTGTCCGGATTTTACCTTTTGACATAGGCCGGAAAACCCTATATCTTAACTCATTTATGATATGGTCTCTTTCCACTCCATATCTCATATAGTGTGGTAGGTACCGATTTAGATGGAAATTGATTCAATAGGCATGCTGCTGTTTCAAATTCATAACCCCAAAAGGAAATAGGTAACTCAACGGTGCTCATCATAGAGTGCACCATATCCAATAGGGTGCCATTCCTCCGCTCCGATACACCTTTGTGCTGTGGTGTATACGGAGGAGTAAGCTGAGAGAGAATCCCATTCTCTTTTAGATAACACAGAATTCCGTGCTCAAGTATTCTCCACCCTGATCAGATCGAAAGATTTTAATACTTTTACCCGTCTGCTTCTCAACTTCATGCTTATATTCTTTGAATTTCTCAAAAGTTTCAGACTTGTGTTTCAACAAGAACACATGACCGAATCTTGAGAGATCGTCAGTGAATGTAATAAAGTATGAAGAACCATTCCAGGCATGTGTAGACATGGGACCGCATACATCACTATGTATCAGTCCCAAGGGTTCCGTAACTCTTTCTCCGTGACTTGTAAGCGGAGTTTTGGTCATCTTTCCTTTGAGACATGACTGGCAAGTTTCATAAGATGAAAGTTCGAACGAATTCAAATATCTATCCTTATGTAACTTAGGTAGTCGTGTCGCATTGATATGACCTAGTCTATAATGCCACGAGAAGGATTCGTTCATTTCTGAGCTTTTTCTCTTGTATCTGTTCTGTACGTTAATAACTGTGTTTTGATTCAGAACGTATAATCCGTTACATAACGCACTAAATCCAATCAACACTTGATTTAGGTAAATGTTCATAACATTATTCTCCACTACAAAGTTATATCCTTCTTTATCGAATAAAGAAATTGATATTAAATGGCATATCATAGAGGGTACGTAATAACAGTCGTTCAGGATCAATGTATTCCCAGTTGGCAATACAAGGTGATATTCACCAACTGCTTTGGCTGCAACACTTACACTATTCCCTACTTTTAGAGAATGATCACCCTTTCCCAGTTCTCTACCTTTCCTTAGCCATGCAACAAATTGCATACGTGGGATCCCGATCCGGTATCTAATACCCAGGACATAGAGTAAACTGAAAAATAGTTCTCGGTAACTAACACACCTGAAGAAGATGCATCAACATGCTTATTCTTCGTCTGGATGGCGTGGTAATCCGGATGTTCCCCTATTTCCTGCTCGGAATTATAACACTTATAAGTTGGAGCAGAACCAACGTTCTCTTGCTCAGTATAACAAGCGGGTTCAGTCAATACATCCATATTATTATCTTGATTAAGGCGTGACATTGGTTGTTACCTGGAGAGAGAGAGAGAAGGAAACACTTTAGCGTGCGCTCTTTGCAAGATTAGATTGGTTTATTATCTTATCTAATCAAGATGGCTCCCATTGTTTTTATCAAATCTTTCTTCAAAACCTTAAAAGGTAAGACTAGCCGGGATTAATTACACCTTACAAGTTCGCCAATCTTTCAGCCAGACCAGTGCCGGTACTTTGAGGGTGGTTCCCCGTGCTTTCGAACGGACCTAATTAAAATAAATCTCGTTTTCCCAGGGGCGTGATCCCATTAACACCTTTCTAGACACCTACTTGATTGGCTAATTGTGATGTGTAAAACTCTCCCAAGAGTAAGTTTTACTCGCAGTGGGTATCGGGATCCAACTATCTCATAGAAGGTATGCAATCTCATCGCAAATTTCAATACTTGAAATTCCCAATAATATTTTGCCCCTAGCAACTTATGACCTTAACATAGTCAACAAATCATAAGCGCTAGCCAAGTTCAACCCGTCATTTCCTGATTGAATTAAACCCACCTGTACGACCCTTAACATAGTAAACAAAGTCGCATAACTACCCAAATCCAATCGCATCTCATGCTTTAGCAGATAAGCACTAATTAGCTACCGCACTGTCACGACCCAAAAATTTGGCACGTGACTGGCACTTAAACCACGTAACGTCTAAAAGCGTAACGCAATTTAAGTAAGCCGAAAACCCAGAAATCTAAACCATCAAAAGTAGTAAGTGATAAAACATTGTTCAAAACATTTAGAATCTCAAGTAAAAATCTTTAAAGTTTAAGTTTATTTTCTTAAAAATTTCGGCAGCACCTCCTTTGTAAAAACTAGCCTCGAAATGGGTACAGCATAAGATATAACTAAAGCAGCATATGATATAAATAAAGCATTCCCAAACGGGAGCAAATCACGCCTAAAGGCGAAAACAATCACCACAAGTATATATACGACGCCGTAGCGAAGAAATGGACAATATAAGTGAAAAACAGCATAAAAGATAAAACTGCATAATAAAAGCCGGCTCACACGAGCTCGACACCCAGAGACACAAAATAATATACAATATCATCCCCACATCTCATCTCTAAGTCAATACATGAAGTGGTAGAAGGAGAATACTAGACACAATAAGATGTACAAATGAATATAAACGGATAACCGCAAAACCCACCTATAGCAAAACGGCTCACAGCCAACCGTAGCGGTATCCGCTGCAAAAAGATACAATAAGATGACCTGCTGCGACTACTCTGAGGGTCAAACCTGCAAAACACTATGGCACAATGTGGGTGAGTTGCCAACTCGTGAATAGTAAGTAACATCATACAGGTAATCGTAGGTATGCACGTACTGCGATACTCTATCACATACAATCTGATAGTATCAATATACTAATGTGGATATGCAACATTCGTGTAAGGTACTCTATCAGGTACTACACATAACATGAAGCAATGCATATCAATGAATGCTGAATATGGGATAAAACATATCATCATCACGAATCATCATCGTGGAAAAACCCGGTGTCCATCAACGACACCCCAAATCCTAATACCTCAGGTGCCGTCACTCTAATCGACCCTCATATCCTGTAAATCTCATAGAACCTGAGTGTCGAACATCGGCACTCGAAAACATCATGAAATAATCGTGTCAAACATCGACACTCAAATCCACATATATCGGGCTCCGTCAGTCCGGATCGGCCCACGGGTTCCGTCAGCCCGGATCGGCCCATATCCATCTCTCGACACCGGTCAGTATCCTCTGGATAACCGCCAGGTCCAACCAATCACCGGTAGGTAGTGCTCCCCTGCCAGGCTCACCGCCTAACTATACGAGTCTTCTTGCCCCGGGGTACCTCACCGGGTCCACCACGTACCCGCAGACGGTGCCTACCGCTCCTCGAATCGGGTATACTCACACAAGCTCTCAGAACCGAGAAAACTCATGGTGGACGTACTGAAATATCATATCAAGAGAAACTGGGTTTTCAAAACAATGCATACTTTCTTGAAATAATACCACGGTTCTCAAATCTATAAATCATATGAAATTCATATCTCAATGCGTAAATCCATGAAATGTGATATATGCAACATAATATAGCAATATGAGCATATCAAGGGAAAACTGCTCTTTTAAATAAATCTAGTTTTTAAATATATCATGCGGGTCCCAATTCCTCCAAAATCAAATCCCACATCATATAAGGTGTACATGTAGCTATAGCAAGTATGGGTTTATACATGTAAGTATGTATGCACAATGTATCTCATATGCGCAATAGAACAATAATCAATCTGTCAATATCAATAACAATACAATACTGCATATGTGTATAGGTTGTGCGTGTCATGGCAATTACCGACGGTGTGGGTGTAGCATACAATTTAGTGCTCGTGCAACATGAACCGTCAGTAATGGTGCAGTGTCCACTAGGCACTAAGTCAAGGCACAAAAAGTAATGGTATGTAATGATGCTCATACATAATCAACTTATATGAATATAAACATGCGGCTATACTATTATATCAAGCCCTGACGCATAACGTCATACGGGAGATTTCTGCGTAGATGTTAAATCTACTCACCGGTGATCTCTAGCTATGTATATCCAACCACATGCTTCCCTTTCTTCGCAGCGTCCGAAGTCCCCGCACTTGCCCCTAAAATCGCACAAACATAGCAAGTGCACATAGAAATCGACCCATAATATGTACAATTACGTTTAAATCGACGCACCAACTCCAACACCCTCTAAAGTGTTCGCTTAGCGGCTAACGTGTGTGGTGACACTATTAAAACAAACCCAAGTGCAGAAATCACGTGAAGCACAGAAACTGAGTCGGACATCATATCGCACCTAGTCGAAACCCTAAAAACTAGCAATTTGCTCCCAGATCTTACCCACTTCTAAAACATCAAAATCTAGCAGTACCAAACACCCTAAAACTACATAAGAAAGCTACCCACAAAAACTCAACCTCCCCGTCACCCACAAGGCCGAGCTCGCCGGATAAACACCCCATGTCGCCGGCCAAACAAGGTTGGGTTGAGTCAGGGTTTCAGGTAAACACTTAGGGTCTCGAGTACAACACTACCACACTGCTAGTTTTTATAGTAAACACTCGTGGTCGTATCAGATCACAGAGAACCAAAAAGACACTAGAAATACGATATTTTGCACAAACTAAACTTTTAGTGTTCTAAACGATAACTACTAAGCAATACAATATAATAAGTACCTAATCTAACAGTTAGGGATCACTACCTCACCAAACTGAGGAAAAACCCTTGCTTTCCATGCTCCAAGTCATCTCCATAGACTTTAGATCAACTTTAATGAAGGGTGTATTGAGTATTATGAAGGGTAGTGAGGATTTGGATTAGGGTTTAGTGAGGAACAAGGTGAGTGTTCAGTTGAGGGAGTGAGGGAGAAGAATATGAGAAGGAGAAAATATAAGGATGAGAGAATGAGATGAAAGTGAAGGTGTGTGTGTGAGTGAGGGTGATATATGCAGAATGAGGGTGTGGGTTTAGATGAGCCATGCCCTTCCCTTTCTCTCTCCTCATAAATCCATGCCATGCCTCATCATGCCATAGTCAACCCCCTCTCTCTCTCCCCCCCAAGTCAACATATTTCAAACCCTAATATTTTAAAACTAAATACTTTAAATAAATACATATTACATCGTAATTGAAATGGGGTTAGGGTGCCATGGCTACTTAAGCCTGGTTAACCCTAGGTTAATAATGCACATATGTGTGCAAGCCCAAATTAAATATTAATAAAATATTATTAATTTTTATAAAATATTTGAAAACTATTTTTGTAAACTTTTTACTAAAAATCCGCATTATCGCTTAATTAACACTAATCGCGTTCTAAGGTGTTACAATCTTCCCCTCTTAAAGAGATTCATCCTCGAATTTAAAAATCTTACTATGCGTACCTTCAAAGAGATGAGTGAATTTCTTTCGCATCTCGCTTTAGGCCTCCCAAATGACCTCTTCACCATTCGGGCTACGCTAAAGAACCTTCACATATGGCAAGACCTTTGACCGAAGTTTCTTCACCTGCCGATCCAATATAACTACAGGTTACTCGGTGAACGAAATATCGCGCTCAAGCTGAACGGTTGATTGGTAATGATTTTATGTGTAGTAGTTAACCACAATCAATAACGGTATCGCGTGTAGCTAGACCGATATGAGTACGGGTCGTCCTCTGGAAAACGTTAAATATTTTATTCTTACTTTAGGCGTGTTGAGAAAGAAAGGAGGAAGAATAAAGAATGATGAAGAATGGTTGTAGGATCTAGATCTACGTTAAACACGGATGCAAAATATAGATCTAGATTAACTATGGATTTAGGTTTTATATTAAAAGGGGGCTTGTAGGGTTTATTAGGATTTAGTAGTTATGGATGATTAATTAAAGATTACTCTTTTTATCCTTTAATAGATTTAAAACTAGAACGATAGTGATGCATGTAGATTAGGGTTTCTGCAAGGAAAAGGGTTCCTACTCTTAACCCCTATCTCGACATGGAACTCCATTCATATCTAGCCTTTACCAAAACAATAGTTAATCTAATTTCTAATCGTGGTCGAGACTAGCAATGAATTGGTAGCGCGCCCGATTAGGATGTTAACTATTCTTTTGATAAAGTTCATAAACTTTATAGGACTTAAAAAGAGTTTAAGGATCTTCATCATCTATTAACCTACCCTAATCCCATGAACCCTAACAAGCAAAGAATTACTTGTGCATGTTGTGATAAGAAAAGATAGAAATCATGAAGAAAATAAAATGCAATAGAATAAAACTACCTTTATTAATCAACGAGATCAAGTACACTTTGTTTCCTTTGAAAATGATTACAAAAACATAGTTTGCTTCTCGATCTCTTCTAAGGAGGTAGATGAACAGTTGATGATCAGCCTGGATGCGTGAGCCTGTCGCGGACTTCGTGTTTTCTTCAGCTTGATGATTTTTCCAAGAGGCTCGCGGTCTTTATTTATAGTCTCAGAGTCAGAACCTTAGCTTCCTAATTTGGAAACCAGTGGTTAAGATCCTAACAACAAAATCCCGACTCACAACTCTTCTGATACGCGGCGGAACTGCGGCCAATAGGTGGGTTTGGCCGCGGTTTCGCGGCCTTATGGTGGGATCTTTGGATTGTTTTCCTAGGCTTCATCTTGATGACACGTGGTGATCTTTTGAATATCTGGAAACTGAAAATATTTTCTACGTCACTGCCAGACTTGATTTCTTTAGTTTACTTTCTTAATTAGGCAGGTTTGTTTCGCCAACTTTGATTTCCTTGATTTCAGTCCTGAAAATTCTGCACAATAACTCAAAAAATAATATTAGTTTGTTTTATGGAGATATTAACTTAACCATTAAGAATTGGTCAAAGGCTTTTAATAAGGTAAGTATATTTAAATGGGCCAAATGTTACATGGATATTATATGCTTACTTTTTCCTACCAAATGTTAATTATATTATATAAACACATGAAAATAGTATTTTTACAGATAAACCCTTATATGTGTCATATATTATAATGAACACCTTTTATTATATAGAAATAGAAGGAAAAATGTCATATTAAATGTTGCAATTTTATCAACTGAACAAATACCCCCAAACTTATCTTTGATCGTTCCGAGCAAACTAGTTTATTCAAGAGAAGGAGAAAAAAGAAAGGAGAAAGCTAAGCACACTTTCGTAGGCAACACGATGGCACTGAGCACGTGCAACAAGCCGTTAAACTTTTAGGTGTCCCTAGTAGGAGGAGTGTGTTAGTGTATATGCCCTAGGGTCCATTATTGTATCATACTAGCTTGTATATTACTTAACGGAAGCTTGGGATATTCACAGTTATATTAACAGTCTTGCTAAACATGGTAGTATGCTACTTGGTTTATATCTATCTTAATATGTGTGTACGTATTGATAGAGCCCTTAGGATCTTGCTTGATTACCAGCGTTGTGATGGCAGTCACACTAGTGGGGGCTGGGTAGTCTACAAGCACATCCTTTTTCAGGTCCCTAGTCGTAAGATTATCGAGACAGGGCATCGATACTCCAGAGTAGACTAGTGTGTACGCTTCTCATCCCAGTTGGGGAGATGGTCTGTCCTACAGCCATCAGTACGTCGTACTGGAGATAGTATACAGGTGCTCGTTGGGTTACGGGTACACCGGACAGGACTCGCAGGGAACTGGTTGTTGGTATTATACCCGTCGCCAGTTAACAGTTCCCAGGTGACATGAGCACAGCAAAGTCCGCAGACTTGACACTGCTGCTTCGCCTCGTGTGTGTTCCCACTGTTCTTAGATTGCTACCCTACCATGGCTTAAAAGAGTCATGCAAACAGGTAGTAGTTGGGTGCAGTCTCGAACACTTGGAGGCAGTGGCCGTTAGACAGGATTCGTCTCTCCCGGTGTTGGGAGTTGATATCGCACTGTGTCTGGAGAGCCATTACGCAAAGTCCCTGGCCAGGGCAAGCGAGATTTACTAGTAGGTTTTCCAGTAGTTTCTCAAGGTGTAATGGGCTTCGCTCCGACATGACTTACACTGCTTTTAGGGGACTGACGCTTGCCGCCCCCTAGGCCCGATATGCGATAGTCCTAGACGAACATACCGGAGTGTATGGAGATTGTCACATCAGGCTCAGTAGGAGTTCGGATGGGTTTCCTCATCGGCCTTCTTATCGACATCTACCTGGGGACCGTTACGTACAGCTAGTGCCGCTTGCGGTCCATGGTTAAACCCACTGCTAGCGTAGTAGTCGAGTCTTTAGAGTCCCACACAGAGAGTTTTCCTGCTTCGGGTGAAACGATATAGAGGTCGTATGGTTTTACGACAAGGGTCAGACGCATACGTGTTTTTATGCACGAACGATGTTCAGACAGTTTTTACTAGCAGGCATTGGTTTAAGCCAGATTCTTGTATTGGATTATTGGATTTATATAGTCTCAGTATTTCCGTGTTTTCACGGATAGGAGGAGCGTTCTCGTAAATTTTCGAGAAGCTTCTAGAAGCTTGATGGCAAGGAGAGCTTAGGTGTTATATGCATTAAATGGTTTTGTGACTCATGGAGATGATTCATCAAGAGAGTTAATGATGCATTAAATATTTTTAATGACTCACTTGATGATTCATTATGTATTAAATGAAGCATGAAGATATTTGTGCAAAGAGATTTTTGTGCAAAATATCTTATGCTTCATATATATACACAAATGAGTTAATTCCATTTCATAATTATTATCACATTCTCTCTCCTCAAGCTCTCTCTCTTCAAACCCTAACCCTAACCTCTCATGTGTTGAGATCAAGGGTTAGCAAGACTAATTGATCCCTAATCCTATTCTATATCCTCTACGTTACTTTGATTAGCACTCTTAGTTACCTAGTTACCTCAAGTTAGAGGTCAAGCTTGGAATAGTAGCTCTCGGGTGGATCTTCTATCACAAAGAGGAGGCCGACGAGGAGGTGGTCAACGAGAACAAGAAGGACTTGGTTCATTAGGTATAATCTTCTTTCATAGTAGCTAATCCCTCCTATGATGTTGTTAGTTAGGGTTTGGCAAAGATCCGTAAGTTAGTCGATGTTTGTTTTAAACAAAATGATTGTTTTACCTATTCCGCCTCCCCGCAACTCGTGGGGTGTCTAACGTCGACTTACAGTGGTATCAGAGCCTCGCTAAACCATAACTAACTTGTTAGCAAAGTCGTTAGAAATTCGATCTCAAAACGAACCGGAAAAAACATCTTTTTCACCAAGTTTCTGTCGTTTTTAAAACAGGGTCTAAAATTTTTTCAGGGGCCCTTAAAAATACAAGCAGGGAAATATAAGGTTACTGGAGAAATTTGGGGTCATAACTTGTCCAAACCGCCGCGGATCTGCGGCCAATCCAAAGCGATCCGCCGTGGATCCGCGGCCGAGTTGGGGCCGAGTCAACCCAAAATTCTCCATTAACTCTTCTGTGTTGATTTTGTTCTTTCTGGGATGTTCTGTTTCTGCTCAGGTTTCAGGTGCACAGTGAATTATTTGGAGTAGAATCATTTGCGTTTTCTTGATCGAAATTCTAAGATGTTTGGCTAATTTGATTATAACTGTGATTTCTTTAATGTGTTCGTAAACCTCCCCTAACTGCTAGTATGTCGGTTAGCAGGGGGTTGCACATTTCTGTAATGGTTTGTGTTTGTGGACTTGTTAGATTGTCGTGAATGGATAGCCGGGGATGTGAGACGAGTGTTTCTTTCATTCAAATATAATTTGTAAATTGTTGTAATATTCTTTTGCGGGGCACATCCGTGCTGAGCTTGTAGCCACCGTTGTATTATTTCATTTACTGATTTTTTCTCCTAGGATAGATCCAAGGTGGGCTGCACAAATGTAACGTTTTGAAAATCGTTTCGGTGAAATTTCGAAAAATCGGTAAAATAAGGGGGTTTTCTGTAAAAAGTCAAAATATAAATATCTTTATTATAAAATTAAAAAATACATATTCTAGCTATGAAATTGCTAGTGTTTAGTGTTTATTGAGCCACTGGTAAAATTTCTGAAAATTTTTCCGAATTTAATTATTTTTAATATTATTTTAAGCCGGTAAGAAAATACATTAAATTAGCGATAAATATAAATTTAAATGGGCTAATTTTAATCTTTAAAATCATGTTAATTAAAATCTAGTTGTAATATATTTTTTTAGTATTTTATTTCAAGTTTTAATTGGTTTTTATTATGGAAACCAAAAATATAATTATTTTGAACTAAAACTTGCAAATATGGTATTGTGGGGGGTCTTTTTGCATAGAATTTTTTTGTAAAGTCTCTCACACTCACCCTCACCCCCCCTTGGCCGGCCCCACACTGTTGTAGCAGCCCAAGAATTTTCTTTCCCTCTTTTTGACCTTAAATCATGTGAAGAAATGGGTTAAAATAAGGGTTTTTATATATAGTAAAGTAGGTAGGGGTATTATGGTAATTTGGGAGGGCTTTGACTTGGAAATTATTCACCAATTCCCTCACCCTTTCCCCATTACTCCCTTGGCCAAAATCTGAGCTCCAGCAGCCCCATTTTCCCCCATGTTCCCATTTCTTTTGGCCTCAAATTTCATCTCAAAACACATAAAAATATCCACAATTTCTTCACAAATTCAAAGCAAAACCTAATTCTATCCCTCCTCACACCCAAATTGGTTTAAAGCATGGAGAAAAGAGGTGTCTTTGGTGGCTAGAGCAACCTAGGGTTTCAAACTTGGAGGTATAATTTCTATCTAATGGTTAAATTGTAGTTTGTATATGCTAAATTAGTTATTTAAAGTGTGAAATTGCAGTTGTTGCTAGTTTATAAAAAAATCAAGAGAAGGGGTTGATTTTGGAAATGAGAATTGAAGCATTGCTTGTGGATTATTTGAGTGTGGTTGATTGCTTGTAGTGTGGATTGGTTATTCATGCTAGATTGTAGTCTTTTTGTCGCAAATCAGCGATGGTTGCGTCAATTTTCTAGTATTCATGCTTACTAGTTTTTTTAAAATTGAATTAGAATGTGAGATTAAAAATACGGTTAGGATTTTTATCACATTATTAACATTATAAATTTTATTTTAATATTTTAGATCATGCAAATCCAACCTAAATTGTTGTTTATGCATTTTTGCTAAAATGGTTGAAATTTGGGTATAATTGCAAACTAGAATTTTTGAATTTTTACAAATTAGTGTCATAAAAATATAGAAGTAGTTTATATGACCTAATTCAGATATTTAGTGAATATATTTGGCATTAGTTTTGTTAAAACATCAAGTTTCGAATTAAAATGAAAACTTTTGCTAACTAGGTTTTCGAGAAATAAAACGAATTGATTAATTTTAATGTTTTGATGATTTAAATCCTATTTCATATATAATTAGTGATTTGTGAAACCATGATTGGTACGTTTGATGTTTTTATCGATGGTTTGGCGTTTGTACGCCGACGTCGAGGTTTATTTGGGTTGATTTGTGAAAGCAGCCATAGGTTTTGACCTATGTGGGATTCGTGTGTCATTTTGGTCATGAGTCGGATTTTAATGCGATACGGTGCGTTATGATATGTGTTAGTTATATGTATGCCCTAGAGGCCATTACTGTACATTGGATGTATATTGTAGTGGATGCTGGGACATATATAAGTAGGACTTTCTTGCTCGACATGATAGTATGCTATCTGGTTGATCTTTATCTTAACATGTATACTTTATGTCTCTCTGTTACATGTTGATAAAGCCCTTAGGATGTGTACTTGACTTCTAGGACTGTGATGCAGATCATACTAGTGGGGCCTGGATAGTCCATGAGTACATCCTTCAATGTTCCTAGTCGAGGGAATATCGAGACGGGGCATCGATATTCCAGAGTAGACTAGCGTATATCTTCTCGACCCATGCGATGGGCGATGGATGATCCCATATCCATTGGTGTTTGACATCGGAGATGGTATGCGGGTGCTCAGTGGAGACTGGGTACACTGAACGGACTCGCTGAGAACTCCCAGATGGTATTATACCTCACGTCAGATGGCAGTTCTCTGGTGACACTGGTACAGCTTAGTCTGTTGACCCGAGATCGTCATAGAGTCTTGTGTGTCTCCCACTGTGCTTTGACTTCCACCCTACCACGGCTCTACCGAGTCGTGCAAACAGGTGGTTTTTGGGTACATTCCCAATTCACATGGAGGCAATAAGCGATAGGAGGGGATTCGTCTCTCCCGGTATTGGGGGTTGATGTTGCGCTATGCTCGACTGGCCATAACAGGAAATCCCTGGCCAGGGTTGCAGTGACCTACTGGTAAGTGTTTCAGTAGTTTCACACATGTCATGGACTTCACGTCGGCATGACTTATCGAGCTATTGGGGTCTGACGTTTACCACCCCTAGGCGAGATATGCGGCATATCAGACGAACAGACCGGACTGTACGGTAAGTGTTACTGGTTGGATTCACAGGAGTGTGAGCGGGCTTGCTCGTCGATCTTCTGATCGCTCAATACCCGGGTGGCCGTTACGTTTAGCAGACCGCTTGCGGCTTGTGGGTGTTTGATATGATCATCACCTGCTGCCGGCGTATTGACGAGTCTTTAGAGTCCTACACAGAGGTTTCCTGGCTCAAGCGAAACGAAATAGGAGCACATATGAGATATGTGCGGGACCGAGAATAATGCGTGTATGTGATACCGTATTTCATTCTCGCGATGAATGTGTCGAATGGTTGTATGCGATATAACCTAGTTATCGAATCAAGGATTGACTCGATAAGCCGATTGTAACGTTTTGAAAATCGTTTCGGTGAAATTTCGAAAAAACGGTAAAATAAGGGGGTTTTCTGTAAAAAGTCAAAATACAAATATCTTATTATAAAAATTAAATATACATATTCTAGCTATGTAATTGCTATTATTTGGTGTTTATTGAGCCGCTGGTGAAATTTCAAATTTTCTGAAAAAAATATTATTTTATTATTATTTTAAGCCGTCACTAATACATTTAATTAGGGAAAATTACAAATTGGAATGAGTTGAAACAAATTTTGTGCATCATAAAACTTTAAATAAAAATTTATCATGTGGTTTTTGGAACGAAATCATTTGCCAAAACGGTTTAGAAATTATTGAAGAAAAAAGGCTTTTTTTAGCGTAAATGGATGTTTGGTGTATTGTATTTATCATTTTTCATCACACCACACCCGTGCCCACACCCACAAACCCCCACTTACTCCTCCCCTTAGCTAAATTCAGCAGCCCCCATTTTTTCCCCACTTGAATTTCAAAGGAAAAGAAATGAAAGAAAAGAAAAGAAAATGGATAAATTAGTTAGACTTTTGACCTTGAATTGACTTTGACTTTCTCCCCATTTTTATCCACCTCCCTCTCCCTCCTCCCCCACTCATTTTCTGGCCAAAATCTGAACCCCAACAGCCCTTCATTCTTCATCTCCTTCTCTTTAAAAAAGTTCTTCAAAAATGCTTGAAAAATCCACAAAAAATCAAGCAAAAATCCAAATCAAAATCCACCTCCTACCCATTTTCCCTTGGCTACCATTGCATGGATCTAGGGATTTAGATTTCAATTTGGGAGGCTAAGTGTGCTTGTGGGTTCTTCAAATTATTTGGGTATAAATTCTAACCTTTTTGCTTAATGTGTTGTTAATTGCTTAGGTTAGCTTAATTAATTGTTTAATTAGGTTTTTAATTAGTTTTAGATGCATGATTTAAAATTCAAGAGAGGGGTTTGATTTTAAATTGGTATTTTGTGTTGTGAGATTTAGTTTATGTGATGTAATTGACATATTAATGTTATGCTAAATCCAATTTAAGTTGCTAGTTTGCATATTTGTTAATTTAAAAGTGATAATTATATAATTGGTAAACTAGTTTTTTTAAATAATTATATTCTTATGAGATAAAATTCAAATTTAGGTTTCATGTCATTATAAAGATTATATTGAGTGGTTTAATGCTTTTTGTTCATGGAAATCCAACATAAATTGTAGTTTGTGCATTTTTTTGCTTTGAAATTGTTAAAAAGGGTATTTTGTAAACTAGAATATTAGGGTTTTTGGAATTTAATGAGATTAAATTCCGGAAATTGTTTCTATGACTTATTTAAGATATTTAATAAATTTATTGGCCTCTACATTCATTTAAACAACATGTTTTGTACAAAAACGGTGAATTGTGCTCGCTAGATTTTCGGAAAAATGACTTTTTGAGTGAAATTGGCGTTTTTGTGAGTTTCAACCTAGTTTATATTAAAATTAGTGTTCGTGAATGTGAAAATGAGTGTATTTGGGTTTTTCTCGATGGTTTGGCGTTTGTACGCCGACGTCGAGGGTTTTTGGGTTGATTTGTGAAAGCAACCATAGGTTTTGACCTATGTGGGATTCGTGCGTCGTTTTGATCATGAGTCGGATTTTAATGAGATATGGTGCATTATGATATGTAGGTACCCCATGTGAACTTCGGGACGACAAGCAAGCGCCTGGCAACGTCGGCACCGGCGAGCGAGGACCAGGTGAGTAGATTTATATCTACGGGGAGAAGTCGGGTGGATGGCGTATAGCACCCCCGCAGTCCGTGGTGGTGTATACGGATGCGTATACACACCAACATTTATTATATGTTATTTAGGATTAATAACGATGCTTAGGATGGATATTGGTGTGTTGGACTATTTTTAGTGTTGCGAACCCTAGGGTAGTGTTGCACTACACATACACACATACATACTTTCATACATTCCTATTGATATGTGCTCATGGGATTCTTTATAGTTATGTGTTCACATGGGTATGGGACTATGTGTTCACATACGGATTGAGGATGATACTTGGGATTGAGCTGAGTCGATGAGATTTGATTTGAGGCCGTGAGATCGGTAATATAGCAGGGTTCGTATCTTAGATACGACATGACGTTGTAGCGGGTCCTTGACGTAGTGTTTCACACATGTCCATGCACACGTAGGCGGTATCAGTATGGGACTAGACGTAGATCAGTACCCCGATCATGATATTTGATAAGAGGATACCAGGTGAATAGTATGATGAATGTGATATTGACCCGTACCCAGATTGGGATGCCGTACGACGGATTTACGTACGAGCTATATTGATGATTGATCCGCACTCTTGACTTGGGATGCCTGATTATAGATATGGTATCGGATATGATATTATTGAGGCGGGATCACCGACTATACATATACAGGTATGTATATGTATCGACTCAGATGATAGGCGGTTTCCTTACCTGTAGTTCAGCTTGTTAGTTCAGCCGTATAGTTTAGTGTAGTTGTTAGATTAGATTAGACTTCTTACCTATTTCAAAACTAACGAATCGTAGGTATTTTAAAAGACAGCCCAAGGGATCTTACGGATATTTCAAAAGACGTATCTTTTCATAAAAACACCGTAGCCCCTATTTTCAAAACCCCATGATTCGGGTTATTTCAAAAGGCACCAATTTGTAGGACTTATATTAGATTAATGCAGATTAGTTATCGTTGTGTCTAGTTTCAGCTCCCGCACATTATTGCTGTTCGCTCTGCCTCGCATATTTATTTTGTTGCATATTCCATTATTGATATCATGCTGTTAGGACACTAGCACCATTACCGATGATGCGTATGTACCACGTACACCTATTTGCCGGTTCACACACATCTTCATCGGTAATTGCTATGTCACGTACACTTTAGAGAATATAATTGCTTGATTTAGATTGTTAGCTAGTAGTTTTGACATGATATTAGTGTACTTCCCTTATATGCCATATTAGACATTGTAGTTATTACCTACCACTTCATGCATACTGTTATTCAGTTGTTCATGCCTAGTTCATTATCATTGACATATGCACTTGTGATGATTTCTTGAGATTTATGATATTTCTGGATTTCGGGGAAAGCCGCAAAATTTACAACTTATGATCTTTTAAAATATAAAATGTTGCGGTTTTCTAGTGATGTAAAGTGTCGTCCACCATGAGTTTGCTGTGGTTTTGGAGATCCGTGTCGAGGAGTGGAGGAACCGTCACGGGTACATGGTGGGCCCGGTATGGTACCCCGGGACAAGAGGAATGTGGTGTTGACGTTGAGCCTGGCTGGGGAGCACTACCTACCGGTGATATTACCCGACGCGTCGGATATCCGGAGGATACCGTCGTGGTTTTGAGATGGATGGTAGGGGCCGGTCTGAACTGACGGCGCCCTAGATATTGAGATTGAGACATTGATATTTCGAGACAGTGAGATTTATATTTTGTGTCGATGCTAGACACTGTTGATGCTGATTTCATTTATGATACCCCAGTTTAAAAATACGAAGGAAATCTCACTAATTTATGAAAACAGTTTCTTCATTTACATGTATTCTGTTTCATGCATTCATACCTCATTCATATGATATATTGCTACCTGAGGCACTGACACGGGCACATGAAATTATACTCGGGTTAGATATTACCCTAGCCATTGTTATAGGCTGCCTGTTATACTTATATTTGAGGATATATTATGATCATTGACCTAGGTTGCGTTATTTATGCGATTTCTGTGCGTAGATGTTTTTCTATTCACGAGTTGGCAACTCACCCCCGTTGTGCCCCAGTTTCTTGCAGGTTTGCCGTACAGGTTTCATTACGGCGTTGCGGGCTCAGTTTCATTCGGGTGACTTGCTAGTAGGTGGGTTTTTCTTGTATCGTACCCATCATATTACCTTGTATAATATATTTCAGTTGTATCTAGTAAATTCCATCAACCAAACATCTATTTATTTTGAGATAGAGACCAGTGCTGTTTATTCTTTCGACCTTAGAGTCGCTCGTTATATTTCTGGTGGTTTTGAGTTCCTTTTGAGTTTTGATCCTCGCCGTTGGCGTTGTATATTATATTGCTTGTGTGGTTGTGACCGTCGATTGACGAAGAGCTAGCTCCCGCTTGGGGATGCCTTTTTCTTGATTTCGTATACTATTCATGTTGTATCCCGTTTGGTAGACAGTTTTTACAAAGGAGACTCTGCCGAAATTTTCAGTAAATTTTGATGTTCTTAAAAACCGCATAATTCGGTTTATGCTATTAAAACTACTTGTTTAAATTGGTTTTCCTGCACTCTACTACTTTTCTTGGTTTGGATTTCTGGGTTTTCGGTTTACTTAGATTACTTACGCCTCGAGACGTTCGTAGTTTAAGTGCCGGTCATGTTCCGTACTTTCGGGTCATGACAAAGTTGGTATCAGAGCGTTAGGTTTTACCTTCGGAGCGTAGGATGACCCTTGGTTGATGGAATAGGTGACTAAAGTTGAGTGACGTACCGTGGGTATGTTCCGCGGCATATTTACGATACGCTACTCCACTTAAGAAGCCTTAGGATGTACATTTCTTTGCTCAGTATTATATTCATTCCGATCTAGCCTCATCAGTACCAGTTATTGTTTTGCTGCTACGGTTACGGGCAGGGAGAGCTACGGCTAGAGTTGCGGTCAGCACAAGCTCGTCACGAACGAGGACTGACCAGGGCAAAATTCCGGCGACATGATTGCAGAGATGTGTCTTTTTACTGTGTTTCCGCGCCACGAGCGTTTGGCGGATCGCCTTTATGAGGTTACTCGGAGGTGCTGATCGACATTAGAGAATTGAGCCAATGATGGAGGCCAGCCAGATTTTGATGACCATTGGTGTGTTGCTTATTCATGACGATCGAGGCACTGTTCAGCGTGCAGACGAGCGAGCCAGTTATTGCTGCGAACAACGAGACATTGCCCCAGATGCTGGAAATCGTGCAGGACGAGTTGTACTAAGAGATGAGAGGAGGTCGCTAGTCATCTAGGATGAATGACTAGGACATGTGGATCGTTCGCTTACCCCGATGCGAGGTCATCAGATAGATTGATTCCAGCTAGAGACGACTTCACGCAGAGACGTGAGGGTCGACAGAGACGATCGAATGTCGGAAACCTATTATTCCAAGTTTAAAGTAGTCGGAAAGACATGCAGGCAATTCTATGGTCCCTCTAGAAGAATGAAACCCTAACTCGACTTAATGACCGTGTGAAAGCCTTTGAACCTTAGGGTTTGCGGCAGTTCTGCGGCGCCATTAGTGAGGCTTGGGTTTGCCCTTCTACGGCTGGACCACCGATGCTGTGGTATGTATTCGCTACTATTAAACTGTGCCCAAGATGTTGAGCTCTTGGGGGATTATGAGGTTTTGACGAATCGATCGGATGGCTCGACTTAATTCGGATGCTAGGTGGTGAGATGCATTTCTTGGGAGACTCCTGATACGAGGATAGCCGTTGGAGCTCAGTCCATGTAGCCACGATGAGACAAGTCCGAAGCAGTCGACATTAGAGAAAGTGGAGTAAAGAGGTCCGTACAAGATCTGGATAAGACGACGTTCCACTCTGCCGACATCAGAGATGCGATACGCATGCCGAGGCAGAGTACTGGATATACCTTCCAGAAGAGGTCGCGATGGGTATGCAGCCGTTCCAGAGCAAGATGCAGATATAGGAAAGGACGATGACTTCCGGACAGTTGGCAGAGATGAGGCATGGAATAGACCGTGAGCAGGATTCCTTCTAGGACACTGCTGCAATGATACTTGCACCCAGGATCAGATGTGTCACGTACATTCAGAGAGCCAGAGGCCGACGCCAGTGATATGCTGTCTTACGAGTGGTCGCGATGATTGACCAAGAGATGACCGGAGAAGTGCCAGAACGGAATCGTCCCCGTTAGCACACCTGACAGGGCCGATGAGCCGATGGACCGAAAGATTGGTAATTCACAGTGAAGACCTTGACCCAGGAGTGGTCATGGTTACGCACACCAGCAGGCCAGAGTTCATGATCATCGACGAGACGTCCCATTAGTGACCGCGACAATTGGCCCGAGATTCTTAGAGGATGCACTTGAGCGATACTATTCCGCCATTATTGGTTTCGATGTTTTGGGTGATTTATTCGTATGATTTGATTTTGATGATTGAGGATTTACGATCTTTGCACAGTGTTGCACTTGATATCGTTTTCGTGCTTTAGTTTCACATGTTTGTGATTTTACGGTTTTAAACAGTTGAGTTGATTTTGTGCGTATGCACGCACGCGATTTGGTTCCTACACTCTGTATAGTTTATATATGCTGGCAGTGCAGTGACATATATTTTGTGCACTTGGATACACTGGATTTCGATTTCGAGGGTGATGCTCGATATTTGTTTTGTGCATTTTATGCACCGGATTGGATTTTTAGCGCCTGTTGGGCGCCTGTTACGAGATGCGATTTGGTGCACACCAGATGCACTAAATCGAGATTTTTTTCGTGCATGTCAGATGCACTTGTTTTTGCTGTCAGGCACACCTGTTGCCTACGACAGATGTTTCGTGCACACCCGATGCACTTAGATGTTTCTGTGCGCATGTATGGCACATTCATGGATTTTGATTTCCGTACACACCAGACGCACGTAGTATTCATGTGTATATTTTGGGATTGATTTCTTATAGAGCAGTACGTTTTTATGATATTGCTATATGTTTTCGTACTGAGCAGGACTAGTCAGAGGACAGTACCTGAATATATTTTGCATGCATTGATAGTTTTTGAAGGGATTTCCAAAAAGCGAGCTATAGCCTCAGTATTTACCTACGTGTCTGATATGACACGAAATGTTTAAAACAAGGAGACCCTTCTAAATTGTTTCCAAAACGGCGGAACGTACATTTCAAACAAAGGTATATATGTATATAGCTATTTTCTTATGATAGACGTCTGCCACTGTGCAGTGTTATACGCGTTGCACAGCGACTTAAGAGATTTGGCAAGCATTTCCTTCAGATACTTACAGATATAGATTCGATGTTTACATGTATAGTTTCGAGTTATATCATATTGGTTTGATTTGGATTTGGCATTGATGTCTTCTCCATGACTCCGATGATTGCGGGATGCTTGACGGAGTATTGATTTGAGTTATATACTCATTTTTTTTTCAAGCGCATGCACTGCGCTACGATTTGTTTTATGTATTTACAATTTCGGAGCCCTGACGACTTGATGGTTTTGGTTTAGATGTTTTAGTATTTGGGGAGAGTTTTAATTTAAATTCGGGGACCGAATTTCTTTAAGGGGGGAAGATTGTAACGTTTTGAAAATCGTTTCGGTGAAATTTCGAAAAAACGGTAAAATAAGGGGGTTTTCTGTAAAAAGTCAAAATACAAATATCTTATTATAAAAATTAAATATACATATTCTAGCTATGTAATTGCTATTATTTGGTGTTTATTGAGCCGCTGGTGAAATTTCAAATTTTCTGAAAAAAATATTATTTTATTATTATTTTAAGCCGTCACTAATACATTTAATTAGGGAAAATTACAAATTGGAATGAGTTGAAACAAATTTTGTGCATCATAAAACTTTAAATAAAAATTTATCATGTGGTTTTTGGAACGAAATCATTTGCCAAAACGGTTTAGAAATTATTGAAGAAAAAAGGCTTTTTTTTAGCGTAAATGGATGTTTGGGGTATTGTATTTATCATTTTTCATCACCCCACACCCGTGCCCACACCCACAAACCCCCACTTACTCCTCCCCTTAGCTAAATTCAGCAGCCCCCATTTTTTCCCCACTTGAATTTCAAAGGAAAAGAAATGAAAGAAAAGAAAAGAAAATGGATAAATTAGTTAGACTTTTGACCTTGAATTGACTTTGACTTTCTCCCCATTTTTCTCCACCTCCCTCTCTCTCCTCCCCCACTCATTTTCTGGCCAAAATCTGAACCCCAACAGCCCTTCATTCTTCATCTCCTTCTCTTTAAAAAAGTTCTTCAAAAATGCTTGAAAAATCCACAAAAAATCAAGCAAAAATCCAAATCAAAATCCACCTCCTACCCATTTTCCCTTGGCTACCATTGCATGGATCTAGGGATTTAGATTTCAATTTGGGAGGCTAAGTGTGCTTGTGGGTTCTTCAAATTATTTGGGTATAAATTCTAACCTTTTTGCTTAATGTGTTGTTAATTGCTTAGGTTAGCTTAATTAATTGTTTAATTAGGTTTTTAATTAGTTTTAGATGCATGATTTAAAATTCAAGAGAGGGGTTTGATTTTAAATTGGTATTTTGTGTTGTGAGATTTAGTTTATGTGATGTAATTGACATATTAATGTTATGCTAAATCCAATTTAAGTTGCTAGTTTGCATATTTGTTAATTTAAAAGTGATAATTATATAATTGGTAAACTAGTTTTTTTAAATAATTATATTCTTATGAGATAAAATTCAAATTTAGGTTTCATGTCATTATAAAGATTATATTGAGTGGTTTAATGCTTTTTGTTCATGGAAATCCAACATAAATTGTAGTTTGTGCATTTTTTTGCTTTGAAATTGTTAAAAAGGGTATTTTGTAAACTAGAATATTAGGGTTTTTGGAATTTAATGAGATTAAATTCCGGAAATTGTTTCTATGACTTATTTAAGATATTTAATAAATTTATTGGCCTCTACATTCATTTAAACAACATGTTTTGTACAAAAACGGTGAATTGTGCTCGCTAGATTTTCGGAAAAATGACTTTTTGAGTGAAATTGGCGTTTTTGTGAGTTTCAACCTAGTTTATATTAAAATTAGTGTTCGTGAATGTGCAAATGAGTGTATTTGGGTTTTTCTCGATGGTTTGGCGTTTGTACGCCGACGTCGAGGGTTTTTGGGTTGATTTGTGAAAGCAACCATAGGTTTTTACCTATGTGGGATTCGTGCGTCGTTTTGATCATGAGTCGGATTTTAATGAGATATGGTGCATTATGATATGTAGGTACCCCATGTGAACTTCGGGACGACAAGCAAGCGCCTGGCGACGTCGGCACCGGCGAGCGAGGACCAGGTGAGTAGATTTATATCTACGGGGAGAAGTCGGGTGGATGGCGTATAGCACCCCCGCAGTCCGTGGTGGTGTATACGGATGCGTATACACACCAACATTTATTATATGTTATTTAGGATTAATAACGATGCTTAGGTTGGATATTGGTGTGTTGGACTATTTTTAGTGTTGCGAACCCTAGGGTAGTGTTGCACTACACATACACACATACATACTTGCATACATTCCTATTGATATGTGCTCATGGGATTCTTTATAGTTATGTGTTCACATGGGTATGGGACTATGTGTTCACATACGGATTGAGGATGATACTTGGGATTGAGCTGAGTCGATGAGATTTGATTTGAGGCCATGAGATCGGTAATATAGCAGGGTTCGTATCTTAGATACGACATGACGTTGTAGCGGGTCCTTGACGTAGTGTTTCACACATGTCCATGCACACGTAGGCGGTATCAGTATAGTACTTGACGTAGATCAGTACCCCGATCATGATATTTGATAAGAGGATACCAGGTGAATAGTATGATGAATGTGATATTGACCCGTACCCAGATTGGGATGCCGTACGACGGATTTACGTACGAGCTATATTGGTGATTGATCCGCACTCTTGACTTGGGATGCCTGATTATAGATATGGTATCGGATATGATATTATTGAGGCGGGATCACCGACTATACATATACAGGTATGTATATGTATCGACTCAGATGATAGGCGGTTTCCTTACCTGTAGTTCAGCTTGTTAGTTCAGCCGTATAGTTTAGTGTAGTTGTTAGATTAGATTAGACTTCTTACCTATATCAAAACTAACGAATCGTGGGTATTTTAAAAGACAGCCCAAGGGATCTTACGGATATTTCAAAAGACGTATCTTTTCATAAAAACACCGTAGCCCCTATTTTCAAAACCCCATGATTCGGGTTATTTCAAAAGGCACCAATTTGTAGGACTTATATTAGATTAATGCAGATTAGTTATCGTTGTGTCTAGTTTCAGCTCCCGCACATTATTGCTGTTCGCTCTGCCTCGCATATTTATTTTGCTGCATATTCCATTATTGATATCATGCTGTTAGGACACTAGCACCATTACCGATGATGCGTATGTACCACGTACACCTATTTGCCGGTTCACACACATCTTCATCGGTAATTGCCATGTCACGTACACTTTAGAGAATATAATTGCTTGATTTAGATTGTTAGCTAGTAGTTTTGACATGATATTAGTGTACTTCCCTTATATGCCATATTAGACATTGTAGTTATTACCTACCACTTCATGCATACTGTTATTCAGTTGTTCATGCCTAGTTCATTATCATTGACATATGCACTTGTGATGATTTCTTGAGATTTATGATATTTCTGGATTTCGGGGAAAGCCGCAAAATTTACAACTTATGATCTTTTAAAATATAAAATGTTGCGGTTTTCTAGTGATGTAAAGTGTCGTCCACCATGAGTTTGCTGTGGTTTTGGAGATCCGTGTCGAGGAGTGGAGGAACCGTCACGGGTACATGGTGGGCCCGGTATGGTACCCCGGGGCAAGAGGAATGTGGTGTTGACGTTGAGCCTGGCTGGGGAGCACTACCTACCGGTGATATTACCCGACGCGTCGGATATCCGGAGGATACCGTCGTGGTCTTGAGATGGATGGTAGGGGCCGGTATGGACTGACGGCGCCCTAGATATTGAGATTGAGACATTGATATTTCGAGACAGTGAGATTTATATTTTGTGTCGATGCTAGACACTGTTGATGCTGATTTCATTTATGATACCACAGTTTAAAAATACGAAGGAAATCTCACTAATTTATGAAAACAGTTTCTTCATTTACATGTATTCTGTTTCATGCATTCATACCTCATTCATATGAAGTATTGCTACCTGAGGCACTGACACGGGCACATGAAATTATACTCGGGTTAGATATTACCCTAGCCATTGTTATAGGCTGCCTGTTATACTTATATTTGAGGATATATTATGATCATTGACCTAGGTTGCGTTATTTATGCGATTTCTGTGCGTAGATGTTTTTCTATTCACGAGTTGGCAACTCACCCCCGTTGTGCCCCAGTTTCTTGAAGGTTTGCCGTACAGGTTTCATTACGGCGTTGCGGGCTCAGTTTCATTCGGGTGACTTGCTAGTAGGTGGGTTTTTCTTGTATCGTACCCATCATATTACCTTGTATAATATATTTCAGTTGTATCTAGTAAATTCCATCAACCAAACATCTATTTATTTTGAGATAGAGACCAGTGCTGTTTATTCTTTCGACCTTAGAGTCGCTCGTTATATTTCTGGTGGTTTTGAGTTCCTTTTGAGTTTTGATCCTCTCCGTTGGCGTTGTATATTATATTGCTTGTGTGGTTGTGACCGTCGATTGACGAAGAGCTAGCTCCCGCTTGGGGATGCCTTTTTCTTGATTTCGTATACTATTCATGTTGTATCCCGTTTGGGAGACAGTTTTTACAAAGGAGACTCTGCCAAAATTTTCAGTAAATTTTGATGTTCTTAAAAACCGCATAATTCGGTTTATGCTATTAAAAATACTTGTTTAAATTGGTTTTCCTGCACTCTACTACTTTTCTTGGTTTGGATTTCTGGGTTTTCGGTTTACTTAGATTACTTACGTCTCGAGACGTTCGTAGTTTAAGTGCCGGTCATGTTCCGTACTTTCGGGTCGTGACACCGATACATTGGATACTAGCCGGTTATATGCGACATGACCGGATCATTGAATCAAGTGTTGATTTAATGATTTAATGTATAATTATATATTTGATATATTACTTTACATTAACTAGTATTGGTTCACTTTAAATGGATTTTCTCACTTGAATTGTGCAAGTTGTATATGTGATATACATTTGTGCACATGATTGTATCATGTTTGATGATACATGCTTACTTGGTTAAGTGTAAAGAATTAAACCATGGTTAAACTAATGATTAGGGTTTTGTTTTTCCATTTACTTATTTATCTATTTATTTATCTTATTCATATTGGAAAAGAGAAAGGTGAATGGTGGCTTTATTTGTTTTTAGTTGAACATTCATGAAACTTTGACTTGGTCACCATTCTTGTCTCATGCTTAACCTTAACCATATGAACTAACCATAGTACATTCTCTACACTTAACCAAGGGTTAGTAAATGATAAGTATTGATTTATTTATCTAATTTATTCAACACTTATCATATTTTTTCTTCTTCTTCTTCATGAGCAAGAAGAAGAAAAGCTTGCTACATCAATGGCAAGTGATGAAAAAAAGTGTGAAATCCAATTCTAAAGTGAACCCACCTCCTATTTCTTCATCCTCTACCTCTTGCCAAGTAGTATAGGGTGTTTCCTTCACAAGTTTACAAGGCTTGGTGAAGTTGGAGCTTGATCTTGTGATGTCTTGACGTAGATCATCTTCGGCATCGAAGCCGACGACCAAGCCCGCCCATTTCTCCGATGAAGCCGATGCTAGAGTCATGGATTTGATTTGGACAGCGGAGGGACTTCATCACAGAGCCTAGGACGTGGAGGACTGGATCTACAAAGGTTGTAGCTTCTTTCCTTTAGTTAAAATTCGTTTATTTACTTTGCATCGCCTCATTATCTAGTTAACGATCTGTATTAGGGTTTGTAGGCACATGTAAAATTTGAATTAGCCATGTTTGATGCCTTGTGAGACTTTATTAGTGTGCCTAGGAACCCTACAGTGGTATCAGAGCCTAGCTAGAGCCTTAGGCGATGCGTAGACGGAATTAGAAGTCCGATCGAACCAAAACCAAAACCCTAAAATGCTCTCTGTACATTTTTGAAATTCGTGGTTTTTTGAGAATTAAAAATATGCAGAAAAATCAGCAGGGAATCCTAAGAATTACTGTGCAACACGTGTCCATGATTCTACAAGAGTGCGGCGGAACCGCGGCAGAAGCAAGGCTTCTGCGGCGGTTCCGCGGCCATATTGTCACATTGCCCAATACTTTTTGCACAGTAATTCCTATTTTCTGGTGCTGGTTTTCCTGGGAATTTTTAATATTTATTCAAGAGTTGAATTTTCTGGGTTGTATTGGGGACTCGGTGTATCGATCGGATTGTCTAATTGTGTCTGTGTGTTTTTCCGGGTAATTTTAGAATATGTTAAAATGTTCGACCGGATATAAATACCCACTTTTTCCCCTGCCGGGAAATTTCCAATTGTTGGACTTTTCCGTAGTTTAATGACGTTCTAAGTAGTGCAAGTAATGCGATGGTCCCTCTAGAAGACAACAAACCTTAACTCGATTATGTGACCATCTTGAACTGCCCTTTGAACCTTAGGGTTTGGGGCAGTACGGCATGCCGCATGTGAGGCGTTGGCTTGACCCTTCTACAGCTGGACCGTTGGTACTGAGGCATGAAGTGAATGTCTTTAAACTTGTTTCATGTGTTGATCTGTTTCGGGAAAACTTGGGTGTTCGGCTGTTCGATCGGAAAGTTTAACATTTTCTGTTTATCTGGAATGTGATGCAATAATTGGAATTCACAAATAGTTATGAGATAACGGAATGAATATTATAAACATAGCAGTTTAGTCTCACTTGATCGGTTGCCACAGAATTTTGATGCGATCAAAAGTCCGTTGCAATCACGTAGCGTACGCGGATACTCGCCGGGTAAACTTAATAGACAGCTTCACTCCATAGCCCCGACCAAGTGACTATAGGAGAACCCCGTCGCCGAAAGCATCCGTTCGGATGGTCGCGGCAGCGGTGTTCCGCCTTGGTGCACTTCATCGACGGCGTCGGGGGTGCGGCCGCCTACTAAAGTTTGCGACGAGCATTCGATCAAGATGTCGGGAATCTTGTTGAACTGCCCGACTTGATATTGAAAAGAGTTTTCGATAATGAGACTAAAATGCGGGGTTTATAATTGTTAGGCATGCGATGTCTAAGGAATTCATTTGATTAGGCATGCGATGTCTAAAGAGATTGCGGATTCCAACTGTTGTAGTTTAACACTTTCTTTTCTGTGACCGTAAGTGTAATATGTGATATCGCCGGTTTCGTTGCTATATGTCAACGACAATTGGGATGCGCATATTTACTTACGTTGATGACATGTGATGTTATGTGTTGCTGGATATGTTATATTGGATCGTCGTGTTTGAATAGCCGGGGGGGGGTTTATGTGAGATGAGTGTTTTTCATTTTCATTCATGTAAAAACTTAAATGTAATATTCTTTTATTGGGGCACTTCCAGGTTGCGGAAGATGTCACCCATTGTATATTATTTACTTTTCCGCATTAGGATAGACCCAAGGAGGGGAGCACAAGTAACCGGGTTCTGGGGTCCAGTGGGAGACCAACTCGAGGAGTCGAGTCCGGGTCTCCTAACCCTAGAATTGGTAGGGTTGCTTGCCGCTCTCGTAGGGGTCTAGGGGTGTGGGATAGGCTATTCATCACGACCGTGGAATCCGTGTTTTATACTGGCTCATATTGAAAACACGGACGTCCTAGTATATCCAATATTTCATATGTTTCTTCTGCTGTGATTTATCTGTGATGTGATCATGTGATGTTCTGTGACAGATATTATATATAGTATATATGATATATTATATAGACGTTGCTTATGTTTTACACCCGCGCTAGCCCTGCCTCGCTCTGGCGTTAGTTACCTAACCTAACGGTGCAGACGGGACATCGAGGCGAATGCGGATGGCATAAGCGTATGTTATATTTATCTATGATGTTTAGGTGGACTTAAATGATGGGATATTCATTAATGAGATTAATGAAAGAAAATAAACCTAATTGATGTTGTGGAATCGAATTTCAAAATAAAAACAGGTAGCTACAGTTCTTGCTTTGCATCGCGGTGTTCATTATAGAACATCCTGCACCTTATTCGATGAGGAAAGGACCGAGATCCCTTCACCGTGAGTGACTCCTTTAGCAATAACTGGCAGATGCTACAACCCTCGGTTTGTCTTTGATCGCTTCTATAGTTTCCACTTTGTACAGTGATATATATGATATATCCTGCACCTCATTCGACGAGGAAAGGGCCGACGATCCCTTCACCGGGAGTGACCCCTTTAGCAAAACTAGAAAAGCTTCAAAAACATTCCATTTAAAAACCGTTTGATTCCGCAACGAGATCAAGTTCAAAGCGTTAAAGGTTTTCATAAAAAAACCATTCGCAACCCTCCGTCATTTTAGGAAGTAGAGTACTTAGTATTCGTGCTACGTTTGTCGACCATAGCCGAGGCGTAGTGTGCGGTAGCTAAGTGATGTCTTCCTACACAGCATATGATGCGATTAGTTAGGACAGTCATGTGGCTTTGTTGACCTTAGCCAAGGGTCATGTGGGTGGGTCTAATTAATCACGAAATGACTGGTAGAACTTGACTAGTACCTATGATTTGTTGACCTTAGCCAAGGTCATAGGTGCTAGGGGTAAAAACCCTTATCGGGAGTTTCAAGTGTTGAAATTTGCAATGAGATTGCATACCTTCTATATGATAGTTGGATCCCGATACCCACTGCGAGTAATTGTTACTCCTGGGAGAGTTTTGCACTTTGCAATTAGCCGATCAAGTAGGTGTCTAGAAAGGTGTCAACGGGGTTAAGCCTCTGGGAAAACAAGGTTTACTGTAATTAGGTCTGTGCGAAAGCACGGGGAACCTCCCTCAAAGTACCGACACTGGCCTGGCTGAAAGATTGGCGAACTTGTAGAGTGTAATTAATCCCAGCTAGTCTTTCCTTTTAAGGTTTGAAGGAAGTTTTGATAAAAACAGTGGGAGCCATCCTGATTAGATAAAATATATAACCAATCTGATCTTGCAAGAGCGCACGCAAAGTGTTTTCTTCTCTCTCTCTCCAGGTAGCGACCATATCACGCCTTAATCAAGATTATAATATGAATGTATTGACCGAACCCGCTTGTTATACTGAACTGGGGAACGTTGGTCCCGCTCCAACTTATATTTGTTATAAGACAGAGCAGGAATTAGGGGAATACCAGGATTCCCATGCCGCCCAAACGAAGAAAGTGCATATGATGCATCTCCTTCGGGTGTGTTCATTATAAAGAACTGTTTCTCAGTATCCTCTGCATCCTGGGTATTCGATACCGGATCAAGATCCCAGAGATGTAATCTGTTACATAGGGCTACAAAAGGGTAGAAAAACTGAGAACGGGTGATAAGTTTCATGAGACAGAGAACGGGGCAAGTGTTGCAGCCAAGTCTGTTGGTCACTGTCACCCTGTATTACCAATACATTGATTCTGAACAAATGCTATGAGATACCGAACCTGATATACAAAATCATATCAGTCTCTTTATTAGTAAAGAAATGATAAAATTTTGTATTGATGGATAATGTTTTGAACATTTCCTATATCAAATGTTGATCGGTTCAGGCACGTTATCTAAAAGCAATGATGTTCTAAATCAAACTACAGTTCCAAGTATACGGAACACACACAAGAGGAAGAGTTCAGAAATGAACGAATCATTCTTGAGGCATTGTAGACTAGGTCATATCAATGCGACCCGACTGGCTGAAGTTACATTTTAGATGCATATTTAAATCAGTTTGAATTTACATCTTGTGAAACTTGCCAGTCATGTCACAAAGATTAGATGACCATAGCTCTGTTTATTGGAAGCAGAGAAAGAGTTAGTAAACTCTTGGGACTGATACATGATGATGTAAGGTCCCCTGTCTACACATGCCAAGACCAGTTCCCTGTACTTCATTACATTCTCTGATGATCTCTCAAGATTCAGACCTATGTTCCTGTTGAAACACAAGTCTGAACCTTTTGAGATATTCACAGAATATAAGTTAGAAGTAGAGAACCAAAACGGGTATAAGTATTATGTCCTTTGATGTGATCAGGGAGGAGAATACTTAAGCACGGAATTCCTGGACTATTCTAAAGGAAAATGAGATTCTCTCTCCGTACTACTCCTCTGAATACACCACAGCACAACGGTGTATCGGGGCGGAGCAATCGCACAATATTAGATATCGTGTGCTCTATGATGAGTATTACTGAGTTACCCATTTCCTTTTTAGGTTGTGCACTTGAGAAGCTGCATACCTATTGAATTGGGTTCAAATCAAATCAGTTGCCTACCACTTCATATATGATATGGAAAGGGAAGAGCCCATATCTTAAGTTAGTTAAGATTTAGGATTGTCCGGCCTATGTCAAAAGCAAAATCCGGACAAAATCGAGGCAAGGTCAGTTATGTAGAACTGGAAATGTCCCAGCTATACAAACTGCAGCTGATGATTTGACAGAACCAAAGGATTCAATAGTTCCCGACGAACCTCACCCTCTCCACCGATCTAGCAGGGTTCCTCACCTGCTTAAGAGATACTTCGGTCTCTCGATGACAGTAGGAGCAAGGATTGCATCATGAGATGATGACCCAACTAGTTTCGAGCAGGCCATCAAGAGTGGGGACTCTGTAAGAATGGCTGGATGCTTAGTGATCTGAGATGGAATCCATGTACACCAACAAAGTATGGACTTTGGTTGCTATATCTGAAAGGTTAAATCCCCATCAGGAGCAAGTATATCTTGAGAAGATTACTAGGTGTAGATGGAAAAGTTGAGACTTTCAAAGCTAGACCTGTTAAAGGTTTTAGTCATCAACCAGGCGTGGATAATGATGAAACCTTTTCCAGTGCCTATGCTTAAGTCCATCCAGATCCTACTTGCCATTGCTACACACCATGACTACGATATCTGGTGGTTGGGTGCCATGACTACTTTTCTAAATAATGATTTAGAAGAGAACGTCTATAAGAACACAGCCAGAGGGCTACGTAAACAGTGGGAGCAGCGGAAACGTGTGCAAGATGTTTTATGTGACGAAGCAGGCATCGCGGAGTTGGAACATCTGTTTTGATGAGTTAGTCAAACAGTTTGACATCATCAAAATGGTAGATGAACCTTGTATATACAAAACGGTAGTAGAGAGTAAGGTGGTCATCCTCGTATTGTATGTGGACAACATACTCTTGATAGGAAAGAGTTTCCTATACTACGATCGGTCGATCTCCTCTTATCACATGGATTCTCCATATGGGATCAAAGTGATACCTCCTAAATCCTGAGTTTTCATCTATGAGATAGATGTAATTGGATGCTAGGATTCTCACTAGATGTAGTGAGATGGTATCAATCGATCCTGGGGAGAATCACTGGAAGGGTTCCAGGGTGATAAAGACGACTGAATGTCAGTCACAGGCATTGTCTTTACCCTCAGTAAAGGGACGGTATGTTGGAAAAGTTCCAAGCTAGATACCGTGGCAAACTAGATGATAAAGGCTGGTAACATCGCTATTAATGATACTACCAAAGAGGCAGTTTGGGTGTATATTGGTTCATAAGATGAACTAGGTTCCTACCATTGTATGACAATGGAACTATGGCTTTGGCCAAGGAACCCTGGTCCCATCAGTGACCCAGACATATTCTGAGGCAGCATCACCTGATCATGGAGATAGTTGATCTCTAGGGTGATCGAGGTTAGGAGAGTAGACTCAGAGGACAACACGGCGGATCCACTCACGAAGGCCTTTTCCCAAAGAGAGACTTTTAGGGGATGGTTGAGTATTAGATACTACAACTACTGCTACAGATGGCCCTAGTGCAAGTAGGAGACTGTTAGTTATATGTATGCCCTAGAGGCCATTACTGTACATTGGATGTATATTGTAGTGGATGCTGGGACATATATAGGTAGGACTTTCTTGCTCGACATGATAGTATGCTATCTGGTTGATCTTTATCTTAACATGTATACTTTCTGTCTCTCTGTTACATGTTGATAAAGCCCTTAGGATGTGTACTCGACTTCCAGGACTGTGATGCAGATCATACTAGTGGGGCCTGGATAGTCCATGAGTACATCCTTCAATGTTCCTAGTCGAGGGAATATCGAGACGGGGCATCGATATTCCAGAGTAGACTAGCGTATATCTTCTCGACCCATGCGATGGGCGATGGATGATCCCATATCCATTGGTGTTTGACATCGGAGATGGTATGCGGGTGCTCAGTAGAGACTGGGTACACTGAACGGACTCGCCGAGAACTCCCAGATGGTATTATACATCACGTCAGATGGCAGTTCTCTGGTGACACTGGTACAGCTTAGTCTGTTGACCCGAGATCGTCATAGAGTCTTGTGTGTCTTCCACTGTGCTTTGATTTCCACCCTACCACGGCTCTACGGAGTCGTGCAAACAGGTGGTTTTTGGGTACAGTCCCGATTCACATGGAGGCAATGAGCGATAGGAAGGGATTCGTCTCTCCCGGTATTGGGGGTTGATGTTGCGTTATGCTCGACTGGCCATAACAGGAAATCCCTGGCCAGGGTTGCAGTGACCTACTGGTAAGTGTTATCAGTAGTTTCATACATGTCATGGACTTCACGTCGGCATGACTTATCGAGCTATTAGGGTCTGACGTTTACCACCCCTAGGCGAGATATGCGGCATATCAGACGAACAGACCGGACTGTACGGTAAGTGTTACTGGTTGGATTCACAGGAGTGTGAGCGGGCTTGCTCGTCGATCTTCTGATCGCTCAATACCCGGGTGGCCGTTACGTTTAGCAGACCGCTTGCGGCTTGTGGGTGTTTGATATGATCATCACCTGCTGCCGGCGTATTGACGAGTCTTTAGAGTCCTACACAGAGGTTTCCTGGCTCAAGCGAAACGAAATAGGAGCGCATATGAGATATGTGCGGGACGGAGAATAATGCGTGTATGTGATACCGTATTTCATTCTCGCGATGAATGTGTCGAATGGTTGTATGCGATATAACCTAGTTATCGAATCAAGGATTGACTCGATAAGCCGATACATTGGATACTAGCCGGTTATATGCGACATGACCGGATCATTGAATCAAGTGTTGATTTAATGATTTAATGTATAATTATATATTTGATATATTACTTTGCATTAACTAGTATTGGTTCACTTTAAATGGATTTTCTCACTTGAATTGTGCAAGTTGTATATGTGATATACATTTGTGCACATGATTGTATCATCTTTGATGATACATGCTTACTTGGTTAAGTGTAAAGAATTAAACCATGGTTAAACTAATGATTAGGGTTTTGTTTTTCCATTTACTTATTTATCTATTTATTTATCTTATTCATTTTGGAAAAGAGAAAGGTGAATGGTGGCTTTATTTGTTTTTAGTTGAACATTCATGAAACTTTGACTTAGTCACCATTCTTGTCTCATGCTTAACCCTAACCATATGAACTAACCATAGTACATTCTCTACACTTAACCAAGGGTTAGTAAATGATAAGTATTGATTTATTTATCTAATTTATTCAACACTTATCATATTTTTTTCTTCTTCTTCTTCATGAGCAAGAAGAAGAAAAGCTTGCTACATCAATGGCAAGTGATGAAAACAAGTGTGAAATCCAATTCTAAAGTGAACCCACCTCCTATTTCTTCATCCTCTACCTCTTGCCAAGTAGTATAGGGTGTTTCCTTCACAAGTTTTCAAGGCTTGGTGAAGTTGGAGCTTGATCTTGTGATGTCTTGACGTAGATCATCTTCGGCATCGAAGTCGACGAGCAAGCCCGCCCATTTCTCCGATGAAGCCGATGCTAGAGTCATGGATTTGATTTGGACAGCGGAGGGACCTCATCACGGAGCCTAGGAGGTGGAGGACCGGATCTACAAAGGTTGTAGCTTCTTTCCTTTAGTTAAAATTCGTTTATTTGCTTTGCATCGCCTCATTATCTTTTTAACGATCCGTATTAGGGTTTGTAGGCACATGTAAAATTTGAATTAGCCATGTTTGATGCCTTGTGAGACTTCATTAGTGTGCCTAGGAACCCTACAATATGTAGGTACCCCATGTGGACTTAGAGACGACAAGAAAGCGCATGGCGACGTCGGCACCGGCGAGCGAGGACCAGGTGAGTAGATTTATATCTACGGGGAGAAGTCGGGTGGATGGCGTATAGCGCCCCCACGGTTCGTGGTGATGTATACGAATACGTATACACACATAGTGGTTATATATATTGTTTGATGTTATTGATGACATAGACGGATTCAGGGTGTGATCGGATTAGTTTAGTGTTGCGAGACCCTAGAGTAGTGGTAGCACTACACATACACACACACACATACATACTTGCATACATTTCTTTGTCCATATGTGCATATATGGGATTCTATGTAGTTATGTGTTCACATGGGTATGGGACTATGTGTTCACATATAGATTTGAGGATGATACTTGAGATTGCGATGAGTCGATGAGAGTTGATCTTAGATTATGAGGTCGGTGATATGGCAGGATTCGTACTTGAGATACGTCCTGATGTTATAGCGGATTTTTGGATGACGATGCCATGTGAATGGGATATATATAAAACGGTTGACATGTGATCGTGATGCGAGATATGATATGATATGATATGACAAGATATTTAAAATAGGTCGTATTAGGCGATGTATACCTCTTTATGACGATATATGATGATGATATCGGTTTGTAGGAGGTTGTAGATCAGCAGTCAGATGATGATTAGATTGATGATATTAGTATTGTACTATACATAGATCAGTACCCGGATTATGATCGTTGATAGAGAGGATACCAGATGAATAATATGAGGAATATAATATTGACCCGTACCCAGATTTGGGGATGCCGTACGACGGATTTACGTACGAGCTATATATTGATGATTGATCCGCACTCTTAATTTGGGAATAACTGATTATTGATATGGTATCGGATGTGATATTGTCGAGACGGGATCACCGACTGATATATATATATATATATATATATATATATACATATGTATCGACTCAGGTGTTAGGCGGTTTTCTTACCATCAGTAGCCAGTTAGCTTAGCCCTTTAGTTTAGTGTAGTTGTTAGACTAGATTTATATTAAATATACATTGTCATCTTTGTGTCTAGTATTTAGCTCCCGCTCATTATTGTTGTTCGCTCCGTATCGCATGCTTATATTATGTTTCATATTCTATTGTTGATATCATGCTGTTAGGATACCAGCACCATTACCGATGACGCGTATGTACCACGTACACTTATTTGCCGGCTCACACACATCTTCATCGGTAATTTCCATGTCACGAACACTTTAGAAAATACTATTTTATTTGACATAGGTTGTTAGCTAATAGTTTAGACATGATAATAGCGTACTTGCCTTATATGCTAGTTTAGACATTGTAGTTACTACTTGCTACTTCATGCATGTTATTATTCACTGTTGTACCGCATTCATGGATTTTCATGCTATATTCACTGTTTATATGCTATTGATGACTTGGATTCGGATTTCATGTGATTTCTGGGATTTGGAGGAAAACCACAAAAAAACTTATAAAATTCTTTCTCTTTTTTTAAAAAGAAAAGTGCGGTTTTCCCATGATGTATGAGTCGTCCACCATGAGTTTGCTGATAAATTTCGAGACCCGAGTTCGAGGAGTGGAGGAACCGTTTCGGATACATGGTGGACCCGGTGCGGTACCCCGGGGCAAGAGGATCACAGATGATGGCGTTGAGCCTGGCAGGGGAGCACTACCGACTGGTGATATTACCCGACGCGTCGGATATCCGAAGGATACCGTCGTGGTCTTGAGATTGATGGTAGGGGCCGGTCTGGATTGACGGCGCCCTAGATAGTGAGATTGAGACATTGAGATCCTGAGATATTGAGATATTGGGTTTTATGTTTTGTGTCGATGCTAGACACTGTTTATGCTGATTTCATTTATGATACCTCTTTTAGAAGTACAGAAATATCACTAAATTATGAAAGCAGTTTTATTCTATTTCATGCATTCATACATCATCCATATGATATATTGCTACCTGAGGCACTGACACGGGCATATGGGATTGCACTCGGGTTAGATATTTACCCTAGTCATTGTTATAGGCTGCATGTTATATATATTTAAGGATATATTATGATCGTTGACCTAGGATTGCGTTGTTCATGCGGTTTCTGTTCGTACATGTTTTTTCTACTCACGAGTTGGCAACTCACCCCCGTTGTGCCATAGTTTCTTGCAGGTTTTGCCGTACAGGTTTCATTACGGCTTTGCTGGCACTGCTTCTTTCGGGTGACTTGCTAGTAGGTGGGTTTATTGGTATCGTACCCATCTTATAACTTTGTATAATATTATTCAGTTGTATCTAGTAAATTCCATCAACCAAACATGTATTTATTTTGAGATTGATACTAGTGATGTTATTCTTTCGTCCTTAGAGTCGCGCGTTATATTTCTGTGGATTTCTTGTTGTTTTGAGTTTCCTTTTGAGTTTTGATCCTCGCCCTTGGCGTTGTATATTATATTGCTTGTGTGGTTGTGACCGTCGATTGACGAAGAGCTAGCTCCCGCTTGGGATGCATTTTATTGATTTCGTATACTATTCATGTTGCATCCCGTTTGGGAGCAAGTTTTTACAAAGGAGACTCTGCCGAAATTTTCAGGAAATATTTGATGTTTTTTAAAAAACGCATAATTCGTCATTATGCTATTAAACTAATTGCTTATGTTGGTTCTTCTTTCACTCTATTACTTTTCTTGGTTTGGATTCCTGGGTTTTCGTCTTACTTAGATTACGTACGCCTCGAGACGTTTCGTAGTCTAAGTGCTGGTCATGTTCCATACTTTCGTGTCGTGACAAAGTTGGTATCAGAGCGTTAGGTTTTACCTTCAGACCGTAGGATGACCCTTGGTTGATGGAATAGGTGACTAAAGTAGAGTGACGTACCGTGGGTATGTTCCGCGGCATACTTACGATACGCTACTCCACTTAAGAAGCCTTAGGATGTACATTTCTTTGTTCAGTATTATATTCATTCCTGATCTAGCCTCATCATTACCAGTTATGGTTTTGCTGCCACGATTACGGGCAGGGAGAGCTACGGCTAGAGTTGCGGTCAGCACGAACTCGTTACGAACGAGGACTGACCAGGGCGTGATTCCGGCGACATACGATTGCATTGAGAGGCGTCGTTTGAGTGTGTTTTCGCGCCACGAGCGTTTGGATGGATCGCTGTATGAGATTACTCGGACGTGCAGATCAGCGCCAGAGGATTGAGCCAATGATAGAGGCCAGCCAGATTTTGATGACCGTTGGCTTATTGCTTACTCCTGATGATTGAGGGACTGTTCAGCGTGCAGATAAGTGAGCCAGTCATTGCTGTGAACGACGAGATATCGCCTCAGATGTTGGAGCTATTGCAGTACAAGTTGTACTAAGAGATGATAGAAGGTCACTAGTCACCGAGGATGAATGACTGGGACATGTGGTTCGTTCGCTACCCCGATGCGAGGTCATCAGATAGATTGATTCCAGCTAGAGACGACTTCACGCGGAGACGTTGAGAGTCGACAGAGACGATCGAATATCAGCAACCTATTATTCCAAGTTTAAAGTATTCGGAAAGACATGCAGGCAATTCTATGGACCCTCTAGAAGAATGAAACCCTAACTCGACTTAATGACCGTGTGAAAGCCTTTGAATCTTAGGATTTGCGGCAGTTCCGCGGTGTCATTAGTGAGGCTTGGGTTTGCCCTTCTACGACTGGACCATCGATGCTATGGTACTTACTCGATACTGTTAAATTGTACCCAAGATGTTGAGCTCTTGGGGGATTATGAGGTTTTGACAAATCGATCGGATGGTTCGATTTCATTCGGATGCTAGGTGGTGAGACGCATTCTTGGGAGACTCCAGATACGAGGATAGCCATTGGAGCTCAGTCCATGCAGCCAAGACGAGACGAGCCCGAAGCAGTCGACATTAGAGAAAAGTGGAGTAAGAGGTTCGTACAAGATCTTGATGAGACGACGTTCCACTCCGCCGACATCAGAGATGCGATACGCATGCCGAGACATTGTACTTGGATATACTTTCCAGAAGGAGTCGCGATGAGTATGCAGCCGTTCCGGAATGAGAATAGATCTAGTAAGAGACGATGACTTCCGGACTGTTCGGCAGAGACGAGATTTGGGAGAGATCTTGACAAGACCGTTCTGGAATGAATTACGAGAAGATTTGGACCCAGGAGTGGTCATGTTACATACAGGCAGGCCAGAGTTCAGGATCGTCGACGAGACATGCTATGAGTGACCACGACGGTTGGCCAGGGATTCTTGGAGGATGTGCTTGAGCGGGACTATTCCGCCATACTTGATTTTTAGGTATTTTGGGGATCTATTCGCATGATTGATTTTGATGATTGAGTTTCATGATATTTGTTTTCATGGACCATGGTTGCATTTGCTGAGTATTTGCGAGTTGTTGCACTTAATATCTTTTTCGTGCCTTGGTTTCTCACGTTTATGATTTTATGGGTTCCATACAGTTGAGTTGATTTTGTACGTATATACGCACACGATTTGGTTTTTGCACTCGGTATGATTTACATATGCTTGTAGTGCAGTGATACACATTTTGTGCACTTAGATGCACTGGACTTCGATTTCGATTGTGATACTCGATGTTTGTTTTGTGCAACTTGTGCACCTGATTTGATTTTGCGCATGTTCGGCGCTTGATATTGGATTTCATGATTTTGTACATAATGGATTCACCTGATTCGGATTTTCGTGCATGTTGAGCGCATGTTTTGAGATACGATTTTGGTACACAGCAGATGCACTAAATCGAGATTCTTCGTGCATGTCAGATGCATCTGTTTTGCTGTCAGGCACACCTGTTGCCCTTGACAGATGTTTCGTGCACACCCGATGCACTTAGATATTGTTTCTGTGCGCATGTATGGCACATTCATGGATTTTGATTTTCGTGTGCACCAGACGCACGTAGTATTCATGTGCATATTTTTGGATTGATTTCTTATGGAGCAGTACGTTTTTATGATGTTATTATTGTTTTCGTACTGAGCAGGACTAGTCAGAGGACAGTACCTGAATATATTTTGCATGCTTTGATAGTTATCGAAGGGATTTCCAAAAGACGAGCTATAGTCTCAGTATTTACCTACGTGTCTGATATGACACGAAACGTTTTAAAACAAGGAAATCCTTCTAAATTGTTTTCAAAACGGTGGGACGTGTATGTTAAAGAAAGGATATATATATATATATATATATATATATATATATATATATAGTTATTTTTTCACAATGGACGTCCGCAACTGTGCAGTAATACACACATCGCACAACGATTTGAAATAAAAAGGGGTTGGCATGCATTGCTTCCAGATGTTTTAATGATGTATATCATATTGGTTTCATATTGGATGTTGGCATTGATGTCTTCCCCAGGACTCCGATGATTGCGGGTTGCTGGATGGAGTTTGATTTTGAGTTATAGGCTCATTTTTCATGAGCATGCGTTGCGCTATGATTTGTTTTACGTACTTATGGTTTCGGAGCCCCGACGACTTGATGGTTTCGCTGAAATGTTTTAGTATTTGGGGGGAGTTCTAATTTAAATTCGGGGACCGAATTTCTTTAAGGGGGGAAGATTGTAACGTTTTGAAAATTGTTTCGGTGAAATTTCGAAAAATCGGTAAAATAAGGGGGGTTTTCTGTAAAAAGTCAAAATATAAATATCTTTATTATAAAATTAAAAATACATATTCTAGCTATGAAATTGCTAGTGTTTATTGTTTATTGAGCCACTGGTAAAATTTCTGGTTTTATGAAAAATTTTCCGAATTTAATTATTTTTAATATTATTTTAAGCCGGTAAGAAAATACATTAAATTAGCGATAAATACAAATTTTAATGGGCTAATTTTAATCTTTAAAATCATGTTAATTAAAATCTAGTTGTAATATAATTTTTTAGTATTTTATTTCAAGTTTTAATTGGTTTTTATTATGGAAAACAAAAATATAATTATTTTGAACAAAAAGTTGCAAATATGGTATTGTGGGGGGTCTTTTTGCATATAATTTTTTTGTAAAGTCTCTCACACTCACCCTCACTCCCCTTAGCTGCCCCCACACTGTTGTAGCAGCCCAAGAATTTTCTTTCCCTCTTTTTAACCTTAAATCATGTGAAGAAATGGGTTAAAATAATTGTTTTTATATATAGTAAAGTAGGTGGGGGTATTATGGTAATTTGGGAGGGCTTTGACTTGGAAATTTTTCACCAATTCCCTCACCCTTTCCCCATTCCTCCCTTGGCCGAAATCTGAGCTCCAGCAGACCCATTTTCTCCCATGTTCCCATCTCTTTTGGCCTCAAATTTCATCTCAAAACACATAAAAAAATCCACAATTTCTTCACAGATTCAACGCAAATCCTAATTCTATCCCTCCTCACACCCAAATTGGTTTAAAGCATGGAGAAAGGAGGTGTCTTTAGGGGCTAGAGCAACCTAGGGTTTCAAACTTGGAGGTATAATTTCTATCTAATGGTTAAATTGTAGCATGTATATGCTAAATTAGTTATTTAAAGTGTGAAATTGTTGTTGTTGCTAGTTTATAAAAAAATCAAGAGAAGGGGTTGATTTTGGAAATGGGAAATGAAGTATTGCTTATGGATTATTTGAGTGTGGTAGATTGCTTGTAGTGTGGATTGGTTGTTCATGCTAGATTGTAGTCTTTTTGTCGCAAATCCGCGATGGTTGCGTCAATTTTCTAGTATTCATGCTTACTAGTTTTTTTAAAATTGAATTAGAATGTGAGATTAAAAATACGGTTAGGTTTTTTATCACATTATTAACGTTATAAATTGTATTTTAATATTTTAGATCATGCAAATCCAAGCTAAATTGTTGTTTATGTATTTTTGCTAAAATGGTTGAAATTTGGGTATAATTGCAAACTAGAATTTTTGAATTTTTATAAATTAGTGTCATAAAAATATAGAAGTGGTTTATATGACCTAATTAAGATATTTAGTGAATATATTGGGCATTAGTTTTGTTAAAACATCAAGTTTCGAATTAAAACGAAAACTTTTGCTAACTAGGTTTTTGAGAAATAAAACGAATTGATTAATTTTAATGTTTTGATGATTTAAATCCTATTTCATATATAATTAGTGATTTGTGAAACCATGATTGGTACGTTTGATTTTTTTCTCGATGGTTTGGCGTTTGTACTCCGACGTCGAGGTTTTTTTTGGTTGATTTGTGAAAGCAGCCATAGGTTTTGACCGATGTGGGATTCGTGTGTTGTTTTGGTCATGAGTCGAATTTTAATGCGATACGGTACGTTATGATATATAGGTACCCCATGTGGACTTAGAGACGACAAGCAAGCGCGTGGCGACGTCGGCACCGGCGAGCGGGGACCAGGTGAGTAGATTTATATTTACGGGGAGAAGTCGGGTGGATAGCGTATAGCACCTCCGCGGTTCGTGGTGATGTATACGAATACGTATACACACATAGTGGTTATATATATTGTTTGATGTTATTGATGACATAGATGGATTCAGGGTGTGATCAGATTAGTTTAGTGTTGCGAGACCTTAGAGTAGTGGTTGCACTACACATACACACACACATACATACTTGCATACATTCCTTTGTTCATATGTGCATATATGGGATTCTATGTAGTTATGTGTTCACATGGGTATGGGACTATGTGTTCACATACGGATTTAAGGATGATACTTGGGATTGCGATGAGTCGATGAGAGTTGATCTTAGATTATGAGGTCGGTGATATGGCAGGATTCGTACTTGAGATACGTCCTGATGTTATAGCGGATTTTTGGATGACGATGCCATGTGAATGGGATATATATAAAACGGTTGACATGTGATCGTGATGCGAGATATGATATGACAAGATATTTAAAATAGGTCGCATTAGGCGATGTATACCTCTTTATGACGATATATGATGATGATATCGGTTTGTAGGAGGCTGTAGATCAGCAGTCAGATGATGATTAGATTGATGATATTAGTATTATACTATACATAGATCAGTACCCGGATTATGATCGTTGATAGAGAGGATACCAGATGAATAATATGAGGAATATAATATTGACCCGTACCCAGATTTGGGGATGCCGTACGACGGATTTACGTACGAGCTATATATTGATGTTTGATCCGCACTCTTGACTTGGGAATAACTGATTATAGATATGGTATCGGATGTGATATTATCGAGGCGGGATCACCGACTGATATATATATATATATATATATATATATGTATATCGACTCAGGTGTTAGGATGTTTCCTTACCTTCAATAGCCAGTTAGCTTAGCCCTTTAGTTTAGTGTAGTTGTTAGACTAGATTTATATTAAATATACATTGTCATCTTTGTGTCTAGTATTTAGCTCCCGCTCATTATTGTTGTTCGCTCCGCATCGCATGCTTATATTATGTTTCATATTCTATTGTTGATATCATGCTGTTAGGACACCAGCACCATTACCGATGACGTGTATGTACCACGTACACTTACTTGCCGGCTCACACACATCTTCATCGGTAATTGCCATGTCACGAACACTTTAGAAAATACTATTTCATTTGACATAGGTTGTTAGCTAATAGTTTAGACATGATATTAGCGTACTTGCCTTATATGCTGGTTTAGACATTATAGTTACATATTGCTACTTCATGCATGTTATTATTCACTGTTGTACCGCATTCATGGATTTTCATGCTATATTCACTTTTTACATGCTATTGATGACTTGGATTCGGATTTCATGTGATTTCTGGGATTTGGAGGAAAACCGCAAAAGTACTTATAAAATTCTTTCTCTTTTTTTTAAAGAAAAGTGCGGTTTTCCCATGATGTATGATTCGTCCACCATGAGTTTACTGATGGATTTCGAGACCCGAGTTCGAGGAGTGGAGGAACCGTTTCGGGTACATGATGGACCCGGTGCGGTACCCCGGGGCAAGAGGATCGCAGATGATGGCGTTGAGCCTGGCAGGGGAGCACTACCGACCGGTGATATTACCCGACGCGTCGGATATCCGGAGGATACCGTCGTGGTTTTGAGATTGATGGTAGGGGCCGGTCTGGATTGACGGCGCCCTAGATAGTAAGATTGAGACATTGAGATCCTGAGATATTGAGACATTGGGTTTTATGTTTTGTGTCGATGCTAGACACTGTTTATGCTGATATCATTTATGATACCTCTTTTAAAAGTACATAAATCTCACTAAATTATGAAAGCAGTTTTATTCTGTTTCATGCATTCATACATCATCCATATGATATATTGCTACCTGAGGCACTGACACGGGCACATGGGATTACACTCGGGTTAGATATTTACCCCAGTCATTGTTATAGGCTGCATGTTATATATATTTGAGGATACATTATGATCGTTGACCTAGGATTGCGTTGTTCATGCGGTTTCTGTTCGTAGATGTTTTTTCTACTCACGAGTTGGCAATTCACTCCCGTTATGCCACAGTTTCTTGCAGGTTTTGCCGTACAGCTTTCATTACGGCTTTGCTGGCACTGCTTCTTTCGGGTGACTTGCTAGTAGGTGGGTTTATTGGTATCGTACCCATCTTATTACTTTGTATAATATTATTCAGTTGTATCTAGTAAATTCTATCAACCAAACATGTATTTATTTTGAGATAGAGACCAGTGATGTTATTCTTTCGACCTTAGAGTCGCGCGTTATATTTCTGTGGATTTCTTGTTGTTTTGAGTTTCCTTTTGAGTTTTGATCCTCGCCCTTGGCGTTGTATATTATATTGCTTGTGTGGTTGTGACCGTCGATTGACGAAGAGCTATCTCCCGCTTGGGGATGCATTTTATTGATTTCGTATACTATTCATGTTGTATCCCGTTTGCGAGCCAGTTTTTACAAAGGAGACTCTGCCGAAATTTTCAGGAAATATTTGATGTTTTTTAAGAAACGCATAATTCGGCATTATGCTATTAAACTACTTGCTTAAGTTGGTTTTTCCTTCACTCTATTACTTTTCTTGGTTTGGATTCCTGGGTTTTCGGCTTACTTAGATTACGTACGCCTCGAGACGTTTTGTAGTCTATGTGCCGGTGATGTTCCGTACTTTCGGGTCGTGACAACAAACTACCGGATACTTTGAAGTGTTTAGTTGCCTACTCATGTTGTTGAGGGAGACCGCTTCGCTTCGGGTACTTGGCGGGTAGTTTGCCGTACCCGTAGGGGTCTAGGGTGGGGTTTTGGCTATTCATCGCAACTGTGTAATCCGTCTTTCTTTGCAGGCTCAAAAGGAATGCGGATTCATAGAAAATCCAATATGTTCATCTGTGATCTGGAATGCCTATTATTACGTCTGACGAATGTACAATATCTATATATGATAGCTATTAGGCATCGCTTATGTTTTACACCCGCGCTAGCCCAGCCCCCGCTCTGTCGTTAGTTAAGTAACCTAACGGGTGAATGACGGGACCCAGTGGTGAATGCGGATGACATAAGAGGACGTTGTATTTTCGTTGTTTTCTGCAATGATAGGTTAATTGATGGGACGCATTATAATAATGCAAAGAAAATAAACCAAAGTTGAATCGTTGGAACAGTTTAAAAGAAACCACTCGGTTATTTTCAAATAGAGGATATTTTTTAAAATTGCGGAGCTTTAACCACTCCTTTTAAAAGCTATCAGATTCCTTCGATCATATCAAGTTCACTACGTTCACGGTTTCGCCAAAACCATTCGTAGCCTTCCGTCATTTCAGTTGGGTATTCAGTAGTATTTAAGCTATGTATTTTGACCAACGCCAAGGCTAGTGTTTGCTAGCTGCTGGGTATTCATTTGTTGCATAGATAGATGAGTTAGTTTGGGACAGTCGTATTATCATTTGGCCAACGTCAGGGGTATGTATGGATGGGTTCAAATTAACAAGATAATGATGGGTAGAACTTGATATGTGACTTATGACATTTTGACCAACGCCAAGGTCATAAGAGCATGGGGCAGAAATTTATATCAGGAATTTCTAAAGAAACTGAAATTTGCAAAGAGATGCATACCATTTGGAGTGTGATAATTTTGGTAGGATTCCTTCAGCTTTATCACACGATGATATTTGGATCCCGATCCTACTGTGAGTATCCGCTACTCATCAGGAGATTCGTCACTTAACGATCAATGCTATAAACCAAGTAGGTGCCGAGAAAGGTGTCAGCGGGGTTATGCCCCCAGAGAAAAGAGGTTATTTAATTAAGGAACTTCACGAAAGCGTTGGAAAAGCTCCCTCGAAGTACCGACACCAGTCTGGCTGAACGGTTAAGAAAGTATTGTACAGTGAGAATAGTCCTGACTAGTTCTTCCTTTTTGGTTTGAGGAGGGATTCGAGAAACAGTGGGAGCCATCCAGTTTAGATAAACTAAAAACCTCTCTAAACTTGCAAGAGCATCATGCTAAATTGTTCCCTCTCTCTCTCATTGCAGCGACCCAAAACATGACAGGCCTTAAGTTACTATTAGAGAAAAATATACTGACAGGGCCAAACTATAAAGATTGGCTGCGGAATGTCAAAATGGTTTTGACATATGACAAATTAGGGTATGTCTTTACTGCTAAGGCACCTGTTCCCTGGTCCAAAATCCAGAAATACGGATAAGGAAATCCGCAAGACCTGGGAGTTAGATTGCACGAGGGCCAAATGCATCGTGCTTGCCTCTATGAATAATGAACATCAGAGGAGGCACGAGGATATGGATCTTGAATCCATATTTCTCCACACCAAGGAACTGTATGGAGAGCAATCTCGTATAGCAAGATATGAGAACTCGAAGAACTTGTTTCAGTCGAGGATGGCCGTCGGATCATCTGTAGGAGAACATGTCCTAAAGATGATTGGCTATATAGAAGAGCTCGCGGATCTCGGGACGACTTTGGAGAATGAGCTCTATACAGACTTGGTTCTTCAGTCCCTTCCTTCCACTACGCCCAGTTTATTCTGAATTTCAACACTCAAAGAAAAGAAGTTGATCTTCCAGAACTCCTTAACATGTTGAGGAGTGCAGAGGGCACCTTGCAGAAGGCAAGGGAAACACCCGCTATGTTTGTTCGCGGTGCTTCATCTTCTGGGTCCAAGGCTAGGGCCAAAGGAAGGAAGAAGAACGCCGCCACCAAACTGAGAGGTGGTGTTGGTAAGGTGGGAGTCAAGGGAAAGACAAAGGTTGCGGTGCCAGTAGTGGCAAAGGATGAGTGCTTCCACTGTCATAGGAAAAGGCACTGGAAGAAAGATTGCAAAGCTTGGAATGCCAAAAACCTGGAACCGAAGCAAGCTATGGCTTCGACTTCAAGTGTGTTTGTAATTGAAAATTGTCTGTCAATCAACTCTACTTCCTGGGTATTGGATACCGGATCAGGATCTCATATATGCAATTCATTGCAGGCACTGAGAAACCGTAGAGTGCTGAAGGTTGGTGATATGACCCTCCAGGTTGCTAACGGAGCGAGCGTGGGTGCTGTGTCCGTAGGAGATTATCACCTTGGATTGACAAGTGGACATATTTTGGTTTTGCATAACTGTTTTTGTGTACCCAGTTTAACGTGTAATATCATATCGGTTTCGTTGTTATCAAAAGAAGGTTATGATTTCACGTTTGTAAGCGATGCTGTTAACATCCACCTTAATCATGGTTTGATTGGGTCCGGTACACTAGATAACGGTATATATGTCTTAAACCAATTACAGATTTTCAATGTTGAGAACACACTAAAAAGAAAGTCTCCAGATATAAATAAGGCTTTCTTATGGCATTGTAGACTAGGTCACATGAATAAGACAAGGTTAACTAAGTTACATAGAGAAGGATATTGGGATCCGTTCGAATATCAATCTTATGCCACTTGTCAATCATGTCTCAAAAGAAAGATGACAAAGACTCCATTCACTGGACATGGAGTAAGAGCGAGCGAGCTCTTAGGACTCATACACAGCGATGTATGTGGTCCAATGTCTATACATGCAAGAGGTGGTTTTTCTTATTTCATTACTTTTACGGATGATTACTTTAGGTACGGATTCGTTTTCTTAACGAAACATAAATCCGAGGCTTTGGAGAAATTCCAAGAATATAAGAATGAAGTAGAAAACCAAACCGGCAAACGTATCAAGACACTGAGATCTGATCGAGGTGGTGAATACTTAAGTGCTGAGTTCCTAGGTTACCTAAAAGGGAAAGGAATTCTCTCTCAGCTTACTCCTCCATACACTCCACAATATAACGGTGTATCAGAGAGACGGAATCAAACCCTATTGGATATGGTACATTCCATGATGTGTAATGCTGATTTACCGCGATCTTTCTGGGGTTATGCGCTAGAATCAGCTGCATATCTTTTGAACAGGGCTCCTACCAAGACTGTGCCTACCACACCATATCAGATGTGGAGTGGGAAGAAACCCAATCTTCAGTATCTGAAGATATGGGGATGTCCAGCTTTTGTTAAAAAGCAGCATACGGACAAACTCGAGGCACGATCAGTGCATTGTAAGTTTATGGGATATCTAAAGAACTCCAAGGGGTATTACTTCTATTACGCAGAGGAACAAAAGGTTTTTGTTTCTCGTAATGCCCATTTTCTTGAATAGAAATTTTTAGAAAAGGAAACAAGTGGGAGCGCAATAGAACTGAAAGAAATTCCAGAATCACAAACTACTACTGAAAGTTTGGTAGAACCAGTAGTTCAAGAAGAACAGGACATTCCCGCACCCCTCCGCAGGAGTAGTAGGCCGTCTCATCCGCCTGAGAGATACTACGGTTTTCTTATAGATGGGGATAGAGAGGATTGCGTCATTGATGATGATGAACCTACTAGCTTCCAGCAGGCCATCCAGAGCGGTGACTCGGTACGATAGCTGGATGCAATGCGGACCGAGATGGAGTCCATGTACACCAACAAAGTATGGACTTTGGACTTTGCTCCAGATGGGGTAAAAACCATAGGATGCAAATGGATCTTCAAGAAAAAGATTGGTGTAGATGAACAGGTGGAAACCTATAAGGCTAGACTTGTTATAAAGGGTTTTCGTCAAAGACCTGGTTTGGAATATGACGAAACTTTTTCTCCAGTGGCTATGCTTAAATCCATTCGGATCCTTCTTGCCATTGCCGCCTTCCATGATTATGAGATCTGGCAGATGGACGTAAAGACGACTTTTCTAAATGGCAATTTAGAAGAGTGCGTCTATATGGATCAGCCAGAAGGCTTCAATCAGAGTGGGAGCAGCGGGAAAGTGTGCAAGTTGCTTAAGTGTATTTATGGACTAAAGCAGGCATCGCGGAGTTGGAACATCTGTTTTGTTGAAACGGTCAATGAATATGACTTTATCAAAAATCCAGATGAACCATGTATATATAGTAAAATTGTAGCACAAACTGTCGTATTCCTCGTCTTATACGTGGATGACATTCTACTGATAGGAAATGACATTCCTATGCTACAATCTGTCAAAGGATTCTTGTCACACAAGTTCTCCATGAAAGACCTGGGTGATGCCTCTTACATTCTGGGGAACCGGATCTATCGTGATAGATCCAAGAGGGTGTTTGGACTTTCGCAGTCCAGGTATATCAACACTGTAGTGAAAAGATTCAGTATGAATGATTCTAAGCGTGGTAGTTTACCAGCTTGTCACGGAATCACCCTCTCCAAAGAGATGTCTCCCAAGACTGATTTGGAAAAGGAACGCCTGTCTATTATACCTTACGCTTCTGCGGTAGGCTCTATAATGTATGCGATGTTGTGCACCAGACCAGATGTAGCTTACGGACTGAGCGTGGTAAGCAGGTATCAGTCAGACCCAGGGGAGAAACACTGGATAGCAGTAAAGAACATTCTCAAGTACTTGAGAAGGACTAAGGAGATGTTCTTGGTTTACGACGGAAAAGACCTCAAGATCGAGGCCTTTGCTGATTCCAGCTTTCAGAGTGACAAGGATGACTCCAAGTCCATGTCAGGTTATGTCTTTACCCTCAATGGAGGGGCGGTGTGCTGGAAGAGTTCCAAGCAGGACACCGTTGCTGACTCGACGATGGAAGCGGAGTATATTGCTGCTTGCGATGCCGCGAAAGAAGCGGTCTGGATGAAGAAGTTCCTAACAGAACTTCAGGTGGTTCCTACCATTGTTGATCGAATACCACTGTATTGCGACAACAAAGGAGCTATAGCTTTAGCGAAGGAACCCAGGTCCCATCAGAAGTCCAGACACATCTTAAGACGGTATCACCTGATCAGGGAGATCATAGATCGCCGAGAGATCGAGATCCGGAGAGTTTCTACATAGGAGAACACTGCCGATCCATTCACAAAGGCCTTACCTCAGATTCAGTTCAATAGGTTACTTGAGATGCTAGGTCTTCGATACGCCAGTACATGGCCCTAGTGCAAGTGGGAGATTGTTAGTGTATATGCCCTTGGGGCCATTTTTGTATCATACTAGCTTGTATATTACTTAATCGAAGCTTGGGATATTCACTGTTATATTAACAGTCTTGCTAAACATGGTAGTATGCTACTTGGTTTATATCTATCTTAATATGTGTGTACGTATTGATAGAGCCCTTAGGATCTTGCTTGACTACCAGCGTTGTGATGGCAGTCACACTAGTCGGGGCTGGGTAGTCTACAAGCACATCCTTTTTCAGGTCCCTAGTCGTAGGATTATCGAGACAGGGCATCGATACTCCGGAGTAGACTAGTGTGTACGCTTCTCTTCCCAGTTGGGGAGATGGTCTGTCCCACAGCCATCAGTACGTCATACTGGAGATAGTATACTGTAACATTTCAAAAAAATAAAATATTATTTTTTGTGAATTTTTATAATTTAATATCATTTGTTGAATATTTTAATATTTTGGTATAATTAAATACAGAAAAATTTGGAAAAATTATGGAAAATTCTAAAATAGGGTATTTTAAGGAATTATGCCATTTTAAGTTTTTATGATTAGTTATATGTTAATTTAGTGCTAATTGCGATTAAAAATCGCTAATCGGTTTTTAGCAATTTTGTGCAAAATTTGCACATATCTTTTTCTACACTTGTGTTACATGTTTTCTTGCCATGGCTTTACTTTGTGGTTACTATTCTTGTGAGAAAGGAATTTGAAGAAAGGAAAAGAAAAGAAAATGGAAAAGGAATAAGATAATGAGGTATAAGTGAGAGAGAGAGAGGGTAACTTTTGACCAAGACTTAGCCATTCCTCCATTTTCTTCACCATTTCTCTCTCCCTCTTCTTTGCTTGTTGCTGCTGCTGCTTCTTCACCTCCCTCCCCACTTCAACTCCTCAAATCACCATGAAAACAACACCAAAACCTTACCCTCATTTCTTTAAAAGTGTACACAAGCTCAAGATCTACACATTGGACCAAGAAAGTAAGGATTTTGGCCACTAGGGGCAACTCACACTGGTAAAATAAGGGGTTGCCCCTACGGATATTGGAATCCGTAGGGGCAGATTTAACCTGGCCCTACGGATTAATCCGTAGGGCTAAAAGGTTGCCCCTACGGGCACAGACGTCCAAGAATAAAAATATTAATTCTTAATTTGGTGTTTGCCCCTACGGAGCCGCAAACAAAGGACCTACGGGTATATCCGTAGGGGCAAGTAAATATCGATTTAACAAAAGCCCAGATCGATCGCCTACGCTCACTTTCTCTCTCTCTCGCGATCGCACGCGAAAAAAATCCCCAAATCGCCACGCCGTCGTCGCCACCGTCGTTCTCCTCGTCGCCACCACCGGTTTCGTCGCCACCGCAGTTCTCGTCGCCACCGCGGTTCAGGTCGTCGCCACCGCCGTTCAGGTCGTCGCCCCAGGCCCAGCAGCAGCCGTTCAGGTGAGTAAATCTCGAGGTAAATTAAAGAATTTTTGGATTATTTTGGGCTTAGGGTTCATGGCTGGGTCTGGGGTTGCGCGCGCGAGTTGGGGTTGGGCAGGGGTCGCGGTCGGGGTCGGGGTAGGGTTAGGGTTGGGGTTCGGCTGCTGCTGGGGTGGGGCTGGGGTTAGGGTTTGCCTTAGGGTTGGTGTTGGGGTTTAGCTGGCCGCGCTGGGGTTAGGGTTAGGTTGGGGCTGGGCTGGGGCTGGGGGCTGGTGCTGGGGCTGGGTTGGGGTTAAGTGGTGGGGAGTTGGAAAAAAACAAGAAAATGAAAGAGTAATGAATGTGAGAAATTAAGAATGAGACCAATTGCACAACAAATTTGTTGACAAGAAAATGAGAGAGTAATGAATGTGAGAAATTAAGAATGAGAACAATTGCACAGAAAAAGCTATGCTTGACTAGGGGGATGGTTCTATGTGCTTTCAGAGAGAAACTTGGGGTTAGGGTTAAGTGGATTGATGACAACAAAATACCATAATTTATAACTATATTACTCATATATTGTGTATGTCATGTGAAAGCTAGATGAGGGTCGAGGAAAGCACAATAAATTTGTTGGATGGGACAATGTCAATAGGAGCTCAATGCTATTTGGAAAAATAATAATTCAAAGACATAGTGGAGTTTCCGATTGGTGGCATGGACTAGTTTGATGTATGTAGTTGGTTTGATTTATGAAAAAATGGGGAGACAACATGCATGTATGCATATAGGTAACATCTGTCAATATGCCATATCCTGACCGCAATCTATTTTTGCCTATTGGCTAATATGAAAATATCGGCCCGCGTATATGACATACTAAAAGTTGTTAAATCTTGATACGGTTTGTGTTTTGTTTTTTTATTTATCAGTTCTATCAATGTTGCGTATAACTCTTTATGATATCAGTATCCTACATTTGTAGTTTTAATTGTCGATTTTTATAGATGAATACCATTGCAATAATAGTTTTTGGTTGATGAATGCTATTGCAATGTAGGATGATCAGTTCTATCAATCTTGATCTCAATGGTTTAAAATCATGTTACACATACAATATGAATGCACAACAAACGCATAATTAGAGAGCGACTTGAGATATTCAGGTTAAAACCAATATATGATACTCGATGATAATATGAAACCTTCATATTCTCATCGATACTCATATATGAAACTAAAAGCGCCACTTAGTCCCCGTCTATCGGTTAACATACGTGCGATGCTCGTCGTGACCTAGAACTATACAAAGGTTGTTAAATATCGGACAGTATAGCTCGATACTAACAACCGTCGTATAGTCTACGCGACGAGAAAATTCAATCGTATGGTAACCCATAGATTTGTCCCGTGTGGACAAGTTAAGAATGTATAAAGCAAACGCCTTCATTCACTTGTGTTTTCATCCGTTTCAAGATATTTCGTCGGTACCTTTCCGCTGGTTCTCCATGTACAAAGATAGATTAGATGTACATTTCAATGTTTTCACAGCTTTGAAATGATTATCTATTCTATTACAGTGTACTCGGAGAACAGCGGGGAGGTGCTGCCGAAATTTACTCGAAACGGTTGAAAGCACAAGTGATGGGCGTTCGCTCTATACATTCTTAATGGGATAGAAGCCTACCCCCGACAGCCGGAACACACACATACAACAAGAATACACAACAAACGCATAATTAGAGAGCGATTCGAGATGTTCGGGGTAAAACCAATATATGATACTCGATGATAATATGAAACCTTCATATTCCCATCGATACTCGTATATGAAACTAAAAGCGCCACTTAGTCCCCGTCTATCGGTTAACATACGTGCGATTCTCGTCGTGACCTAGAACTATACGAAGGTTGTTAAATATCGGACAGTATAGCTCGATACTAACAACCGTCGTATAGTCTACGCGACGAGAAAATTCAATCATATGGTAACCCATAGATTTGTCCCGTATGGACAAGTTAAGAATGTATAAAGCAAACGCCTTCATTCACTTGTGTTTTCATCCGTTTCGAGATATTCCGTCGGTACCTTTCCGTTGGTTTTTCGTGTACAAAGATAGATTAGATGTTCATTTCAACGTTGTTTCACAGCTTTGAAATGATTATCTATTCTATTACAGTGTACTCGGAGAACAGCGGGGAGGTGCTGCCGAAATTTACTCGAAACGGTTGAAAGCACAAGTGATGGGCGTTCGCTCTATACATTCTTAATAGGATAGAAGCCTACCCCCGACAGCCGGAACACACACATACAACAAGAATACACAACAAACGCATAATTAGAGAGCGATTCGAGATGTTCGGGTTAAAACCAATATATGATACTCGATGATAATATGAAACCTTCATATTCCCATCGATACTCGTATATGAAACTAAAAGCACCACTTAGTCCCCGTCTATCGGTTAACATACGTGCGATGCTCGTCGTGACCTAGAACTATACGAAGGTTGTTAAATATCGGACAGTATAGCTCGATACTAACAACTGTCGTATAGTCTACGCGACGAGAAAATTCAATCGTATGGTAACCCATAGATTTGTCCCGTGTGGACAAGTTAAGAATGTATAAAGCAAACGCCTTCATTCACTTGTGTTTTCATCCGTTTCGAGATATTTCGTCGGTACCTTTCCGCTGGTTCTCCGTGTACAAAGATAGATTAAATGTTCATTTCAACGTTGTTTCACAGCTTTGAAATGATTATCTATTCTATTACAGTGTACTCGAAGAACAGCGGGGAGGTGCTGCCGAAATTTACTCGAAACGGTTGAAAGCACAAGTGATGGGCGTTCGCTCTATACATTCTTAATGGGATAGAAGCCTACCCCCGACAGCCGGAACACATACATACAAACGCATAATTAGAGAGCGATTCGAGATGTTTGGGTTAAAACCAATATATGATAATATGAAACCTTCATATTCCCATCGATACTCATATATGAAACTAAAAGCGCCACTTAGTCCCCGTCTATCGGTTAACATAACGTGCGATAATTTATTCTTTTCAACGACAAACGTACACACAAAGCATATACACGGATTTTCTCGTTTGTCAGTAACTATCCCGTTCTTATATTTCTCAATATAGTCAGCATAACCTACTTTATATGTTATTCAGTCTAACATGGCCCATGAGTACGTCAGAGTTAAGGACTGGATGTATGTGGATTGGAAACAACGTATGCAACCTAAGTTTGTCGCAGGAGTTGCTGCTTTCTTTGAATTTGCACGCGCACATAATAAGATCATAATAGAGAAGATTCTCTGTCCGTGCGATAGATGTGGCAATAAGTACCGGCAGAAGGTAGAATTGGCAGAGCTCCATATTGTAAAACATGGGTTTACTAGACTTTATTCAAGTTGGAAATATCACGGGGAGGAGAAGAATGCAGTACTGCGGTAGAAGAAGAAGGAGAACACGATAATGCGGCAGGAGAAGAAGAATTCGGTAATACGGCAGGAGACGGAAATTTATTTCCATCAGAAGAAATGGAGGATATGGTAGAGGCTGCCCTAGGTGAATCTATTCGTACTGAAGATGACATTCCTTCCGGTCAAGGACCGCGTGCGGATAAATATGAAAATTTCATGAATGATGCTAGGAAACCAATTTATGAGAATGCGAAGTATTCCACCCTCTCATGGTTCGTCCAACTTTTCCAGATTAAGTGCCTAAATGGATGGAGCAACAAGTCATTCACAATGCTTCTTTCGTTCTTGAAAGATTCTATGCCTCCGGGAAATAATGTGCCCGAAAGCTGGTACGAAGCCCAGAAAATGATGTATGATTTGGGTCTAAAGTGCGAGAAGATTCAAGCATGTCCTAAAAATTGCGTGTTGTACCGGAAAGAGAATTCAGATTTAAAAGAGTGTTCAACATGCGGAGAGGCCAGGTATAAGCCGAAAGATTCTGATAAGAAGCCTGATATACTTGTGAAGATAGCACGATATTTTCCCATAACACAGAGGCTACAGAGGCTATTCATGTGCAAGAAAACAACCGAGGCAATGATTTGGCATCACCGTGCTCCTCCAAGCGAAAATGGAAAAATGAGCCATCTAAGAGATTCACTAGCATGGAAGGATTTCGATAGGAGGCACGCAATATTCAGTAGCGATCCTCGTAATGTCCGGCTCGGACTGGCTACCGATGGCTTCTGCCCATTCAACTATATGGCTGGAAGTCACAGTACATGGCCCGTTGTAATGATAATTTATAATCTGTCGCCTTGGTTGGCTATGGACCAATCATACTTTATGATGCCTCTTCTTATCGACGGACCAAACTCACCGGGGAACAATATCGACGTCTATCTCCGACCTCTGATCGAGGAGCTGAAAACTTTGTTCATTGATGGTGTAGAGACGCATGATTCAAACACAAATACAACCTTCATACTACGCGCGGCTTTAATGTGGACAATTAATGACTTTCATGCGTATGGAATGCTATCAGGTTGGTCCATACATGGTCACAAAGCATGTCCTCATTGCCATGAACACACAACATCAAAATTTTTGAATTTTAGCAGGAAGGTTTGTTATTGCGGCCATCGATGTTTTCTGCCTCCAGACCACCCCTATAGGTTAGACACGGTTCACTTTGATGGTCATCAGGAGCTTCTTGGAGCTCCATCCCCATTATCCGGAGAGGACGTGACTGCTAAATGGGATGGTTACAATAACGTGACCGTCGGGATGGATCTAACGAAACAGGTCAAACCACAATATTGGAACAAGTTAAGCATTTTCTTCGAGCTTCCGTACTGGTCTACAAATTCAGTGCGTCATTGTCTGGACGTCATGCATATAGAGAAGGGAGTATCAGAGCACATACTTAACTTGCTTCTGTGTAAAGACGGGAAATCGAAAGACAACATGAATCCTCGGATGGATCTACAAGAGTGGGGAATAAGAAGTGAATTGCACCCTAGACCGGTAGCGGGTAAACCGGGCAAGTTTGTACTTCCCAATGCCGCTTATTATATGTCACAACCGGAGAAGAAAAGATTCCTGCAGGTGTTGCATGATTTGAAAGTCCTCACAGGTTTCTCAGGATCATTCAGCAAGAAAACAAAAATTGTGAAGGGCAAGATCGATGGGCTGAAAAGTCATGATCACCATGTTATCGTGGAGCACCTTCTTCCATTAGCCCTCAGGACTTCTCTCCCCGACTCGGTTGGTCTAGTAATCAACGACCTATGTTGTTTTTTCAGGGAGTTGTGTGCTAAAACACTGGAGGTTGCGACGCTGGATAAACTAGAAAATTCTATTGCGTTGATACTTTGCAAGTTTGAGCGTATTTTCCCACCGTCATTTTTCGATATCATAATACACTTGACGGTTCATCTTGCAACTGAGGCGAAGTTAGCCGGACCAGTATAATATCGATGGATGTATCCCGTCGAGAGGTATGTGTAATTTTTCGTTTCGCGCAATTTATAAATTTATTGTTGTCATGTATCCCCGTATTTATTTATTCAACATATTCTCATTAGGTACCTCTACACTCTTAAGAAGTATATACGCAATAAAAATCGACCAGAGGGTTCTATCATGCAAGGTTATCTTCTTGATGAAGCAACCACATTTTGTTCCCGCTATTTGGATGAGAACATTGAGACAAGCCTTAACCGATCACGAAGAATTCAAGATGGGCCATATGGTAAAGCCGAGTATAAGAGGGTAGACACTATGTTTATCAACAAGATACGTTATATTATTGATCTACACATTCTTTTTGCAATTACTTATATAATCTATTTTTAATTGTCTAATTATAGGTGGTGCGGCCACACCTTCCACAGGGGCCACTCCTGCCGCTTCCATACCCTCCGCATCGTCTGCAGGTTAGTATGAATAAATTTAAAATATTTATACATTTTACATATGCTCTATAGAATAAATATGAACTTCATGGAAATTTAGCGTCGATCTTTATTTTATAGTTGGAGGGGATGCGTCCGGGTCCGGGACCCCGGTTGTTCCTCACCGGAGGAACTATCGTCTCGCTCGTGCTGCTACTCGGGCCCAGGCTCGTGCGCTAGTCACCGGAGGTATATATCACACTTGAATTTTTGTTTAACCTTGATTTCTTAATACAATTTTGTCTTATTATTGATTGTCTTGATATTTCGTGCAGACGCAGGGCCTCTCCATCCCCAGAGGGGGACTCGAAGCCCGAATCAGTCCCATAGGCTGAGGCCTGATAGAGCTAGGGGGAGGCAGCATTCCCCCTATTTTTTACCCTTGACTATCGCTATACCGGTCCTCATGCTGAGAGGTTCGGCCGGTATTTAGGGGACGAGAGCCGGATCGTGAAGAACTATCTACTTCACGTTGAGTGGGGCGAGCAGTACCAGCGCTCATTCGCCCTCTTCTTTGATCAGGCTCGGGTATGTATTAATATATATTTTCATTTGATCTATCCAATATATTTATTATTAACACTTGCAATCTAATAGCAATGTTTTTTTTTGTATTTTCAGTTGGATTACGATTTTCAGCCTGTAGCCGACCCTGATCACCCGGGGAGGGTGCTCGACCTTCATGCTCTGTACAATGGCCTGATGAAGAACATGCAGGCCAAGGTCCGATACAACAGGAATGAGCTGAAGGCCGACTGCTACTCCCTGTGGATGGCGACCCCCGAGGCAGAGAGAGCGGCCCTCCTATCTACTCCGGCGTTTGCGAGAGTCGACGTAGAGACATGGCCTCTATTGTGCGCTTATTTCGACTCCCAACGCAAACAAGTATGTATTTTAAATTTAATTCATTATTTATGATATAATTTATTTCTTTGTGTTTCTTAATTAGAAAACTAAATGTTAATGCGTTGTGCAGAAACAGGCCGCTCAGAATACGGAGAACAGGAAGTCGGCGAAGAGGGGTCGCCCCACTTACATAGGTGGCTCGAGGAACATTACTCGAGCCATGGAGTTATCGGTAAATTAAGAGTTATTCTCTAATATTCTGCAATATTAAGAGTTATTCTCTAATATTTCTAATATTAAGAGTTACTTTCTAATATTGCAGACATCTCGGACCGTGGCGTCAGGTGGTACACCGAGCGTGCTGTCCGCATATCTTGCCGTCCACGGCACCTCGACAAATCCCGCCACGGGCGAGCTTCGATATCCCGATGTCGCTACCCAGGAGTACTGCGTAAGTGTTAATATTTTTTCTACCCAAATTTGAAATTTTAGTTTTGGAAGGTTCAAGTTTAAATTTTATACTTATACTTTACTGCTTAATGTGGGTGTAGGAGCGGGTGGTTGAGCAGGCCCAGGCCTCGGGGATCGATTTTACCGGACAGAACGATCCGAGGCTGCTGACCCCAGTTCTGGACGCCGCACACGGAGGGCACCACGGAGGTTGGGAGAGAGGCAGGGGATTGGGCCCTAGCAGGGCCCATATGAGGTTGGACTCCACCCCGGCGGTTACTTCCTCCGTCTCCAGTGACCGGCATGTCCATCAGGAACTGGATAGCTTGAGGGCCACCGTTCAGGAGTTGAAGGAGATGCTGGTATGTATACTACTTTATAGTAAAATATCATTTCATATTATATACATATCAACATATCCATAATTAGTACATAGCTTGAGCTTATTTGGTTTTAGACTTAAGTTTGATTAATCATACATACATATGTAATTAAAATAAACAACGCTTTTTCAAACTACATATCCAAACAGGGTTTCGAAATAACTTAATAATGATACGAATTCGAATAATACACAGTTCTTACTGTAAGTGCACGGCGGCTCCCCGGCCGTCAATCCGACGGCCAAATGCGGAAGCGGTGATAAACTTTAATTTTTCTTGAACTGGCAAACCGCCGCGCACTAATACCCGGATCGAACCACTAACTAGTCCTAGCTATCTACAAGAAAGGGAATAGAGATATACCGACGATCCAAGTCCTCCGGTCTTCTCGTCATCGTCCCGATCTCCTGCGGAATGTCCCATCTCCTCCTCGTCGCCGGAAGTGCACCACATCGCCTACTTCTTTTACGGGCTCCCACCTCAATGCCGAGGCAACTCGGGCACGAAGCCGGCTACTCGACGTGCCCAAGGTTCGCTGTAGAATATGTAGTAGAGGATTGTGTCTCATTTGGGGTTCATGGAGGTGCCATTTGGTGGAGGGATGAAACAAGAACAATATGGAGGAGCTAGGGGGTATTTTGGAGCATGATATGAACCAAAAATACACCCACACAATTTTGGACAGCCCCAATCTAAAGTGTCCGGCCAAAACAAGTGAGGAGAAGAGCATGGAGTGAAGTGGAAAATGAGAATGAGGAGAGTTCATCAAAAAATGAGAGAGGCCAAACTCAAAACATACCAGAGAGAGAGAGGAATGGCTATCATAATCAACCATGATCACAAAGCAATGCCAACACTCCACACAACCATCATCAACAACCATGATGCTAACAAAGTCAAGCCATCATGAAGTATGAAGTCAAGCAAGTCAATGGATGGTGCACCATCATGAAGACTATCATGATGCTACAAAAAGCAAAGACCCCCTCCACAAATACTAATTTGCAACAATGCAAATAAACCCTCCTCCACCAAACTTCGGCCATTGAAAGATACAAATGAAAATGGCCGAAACGGAAAGCAAACTGGCAACTCCAGAAAACTGGTCCCGTAATAAATTACAGGAAAACCCCGATACTGTGCATACACACCCGCATCTGTATTTCGACCGAAATACAAAATGCAATGAGACAAAATCTACACTGTACTATACTAGAATCCGGCTTATACCAAAACCGGCTAGTAATATCTGTTCGATCCTGATCCGTGCAATACCGCACGTATCTGATCGAACCCTGCCATATAACCATACGGCCTATAGTACAAACTGTCCGATCCTGATCCGTGCAATACCGCACGTATATGATCGGACCTTGCCATATCTCCATACGGCCTCTACAACTTTTCGCCCGAAAGCTGAGTAACAGAATGTGGGGGACTCTAAAGACTCATCAACACCTTGGTTGTGGATTTAACCACTAGCACGTTAGAGGAATAAGCCAATACATAACGGGCTACCAGGTATTGACCAAAAGGGACGTCTGTGAGCGAACTCAGCCTGACACCCTACTGAGCCTGTCAGTGACAATATCCGTACAGTCCGGTCCGTTCGTCTATGAGCATCGCATGGCGGGCCTAGGGGGTTGGTAAAAGTCTGACCCCCAAAAACGGTACAAGTCGTGTCGGAGTGTAGCCCAGAACACCCTGAGATACTACTGGAATACCTACCAGTAAATCTCCTTGCCTCGGCCGAGGGCTTCGTGTAATGGCTCTCCTAGACACAGCACGACCTCACCCCCAATACCGGGAGAGACGAACCCCTGAAGATACGCTCACTGCCTCCATGTGGCTCGGGACTGTACCCAACTAAAACCTGTTTGCACGACTCCTTTGAGCCGTGGTAGGGTAGTAATCAAAGTACAGTGGGAAATCACACGAGACAAATGACGATCCCCAGGTCGATGAACTAACCTGCACACATGTCACCAGGGAACTGCCATCTGACGTCTGGTATATGACCAACTAGCATGTTCCTGGCGAGTCATGTCCGGTGTACTCATAACCCAATGAGCACCTGTATACATCTTAGGTGATCCAACTGACACCAGTGGCTTGTGAGACCGGCCACCGCCCCTCGTCGGGGTCTCGACTGTATACACTAGTCTACTATGGAGAATCGATGCCCTGTCTCGAAACTCTCACGACTAGGGACCTTTTAAGGATATGCTTATAGACCCCCAGCTCCCACTTATATGATCGCCCTCATACTGCTGGTGGTCAAGCAAGAATCCTAGGGGCTCTATCAACGTGTAATAGTGACGTGTCAGGTCACTTAAAACAGTACACGATGATAAAGGTAAACCAGATAGCATACTATCATCTCGAGTAAGACTGTACTACCGGGATAGGTCCTCCATTAATCATTACAATCACGTACCTGTGACCTAATAATTGACTCTGAGGGCACTATCTCCAACAATCTCCCACTTGCACTCAAGGCTAATTATTGCGATGTCGCATACTCACAGCCCGTGTGATACCGAACACCCAACTCCTCTACCAGTCAGTCTCACAAAGCTCGTTTGCGAAACTATTGCGTTCGAGGAATAGCCTCAGTGAGTGGATCCGCTTTGTTGTCTCTTTCCATGTCTCTTTATATCTCAAGTTCGCGGAGAAACCCATCTCCCGAAATGAGAAATACCTGTCTTAGAATGTGTCTGGATGTCTGATGGGACATAGCTCATAAATGAACTCCAAATCCAAACTTCTTAGACTGTATCGTCAACCGAACTTAATCAGTATCCTGCGCCATGCTACCCTCAGTATTGCCTTGGACCACCTGTCCAAAATACTGCCCTTCGTCAGAAGGAGAACTATAACTCTGACAACCTCCTTGTCGTCCATGTCACCTTGGAAGCCTGGAATGATAACTGTCTCCCGAATGAGGCTGTCGTTATCATATCCCTAGAACATCCACTTATGTTCTAAAACTGCTTCCGACTGTTTCTCCAGGATTGGATTAATGTCAACTTATTGCATCTAGTGCAAGAACAATGTCTGGTGTGGTACTTGACATCTCATGATTGACTCAATTGCCTGAGCAAATGATTTGCCAATCATGCACATCCCTCTCCCCTTTAGTCTGTAAGACACCTTTAGAGAGGGTGACTCCATCACCTGCAGGTACACTACCGTGCCAGGAGTCGTCCATCCTAAATACTCTTAGAATGCTGTCTAAGTACCCTGATTGGGAAACCACCCAAATCTAGATCTAAAACCATAGATCTAGTAACCAGTTTGTCTGATATAATGTCCAAGTCCCATATGGAGAAACTACTGTGTGACGACCAAAGTATAACCGATCGTAGTATAGGAGTTTCTTTTCCTACTCTGTGTATGTCATCCAAATACCAGGATATCACACCCTACTACCTTCTCAACAGATCCATCTCCTATTCTGATGAAGTCAAACCTATGACTGTCACGTCAGAAATAGATGATCTATCTCCGCTACATCTGCTTTAGTCTATAAATAGACATAAGCTACCTGTCCACCAATGCTTCCGCTGCTCCCACTGACTACGACAACCCTCTGGCAGAGTCATATAGACGTACACTTCTAAAGCAAGTTTAGAACGACGCTATACTCATCCTCCTGCCGGGTCTCACAGTCTGGAACAACAGCAATGGTAATTGTGGGTAAACAAGAACTTCCCTGTCACCGTCCTTGAGGCTACCGGAGTACCTCTCGGGTGCCGGAAGTTACCCACCATAATCTGCGGAGTGGCCAATGGAATGTCAATCCAGATTGAATCTTTAGGTTCCTTATCAAATCTTCAGTAATCGTTTGTGGTTCCGGAATCACTTCCAGTTCTACCATACTCCCACTACTGTTTTCTGAAAAAATCCATTTTTATTAAAACTGTGGCGAGTCTAGAACAATATTGCTATTGTTCATCCAGATGGTAGAAAATCAACCCGCGTCATAGCCTGGGTCAACCCACAAACAGCCATTACAGAAACGTGCCTTGAGTTGTCCAGTGTCTGGTTTTAAGCATAAGCCGGACAACTCCCCATACCTTAACATCGTTAAGATATGAACTGTTCTATATCCCATATAGGACCAGAGGCACTGATTTAATTGAACCAGATTCAAATCATGCAACTGTCTCCAGTGCATGTCAACTAAATGGAAGGAGGCCAATCAGCGTTACTCAACTTAGGAATACTTCCAATTATGAGTAACCTGAAAGAGAAGCAATTTCTCTTAATCACTACTATCAACTTAATACCATACACAAGTATCTACATCTTCAATCTCTTTGAAGAATCCCGATACTTGCTACACCTGGTTCTCTACTCTATTCAAATACCTATAACTTCTCAAAATTCGGACCCTGTGTTTCCACGAAACACCTGTCTAAAAACTAGAGAAGTCATAAGTAAACCGAATATAGTACGAGGACCATCCCCTCTGTCCTGATGGACCCTGAACAACATACAATACTCTGTATAAGTCCCTTGAGTCTGAAAACTCATTCACCGTGTGTCGTAGGTTGAAAACTGTACTTATGGTTAAGAAGAATTACACCGCTGTTCAATGCTCCTTATCTAACCATCCACTGATATAGGTAAATGTCATAGACATAATTTCAAAAAGGTATATCTCACTCTGTGAAAATAGACGTACAGATATATCAATTTGAAATTGGTGCATAACAGCGGATATTCAAAACCAAATATTTGCCGACCGGAAAACAGCCCAGGTGATTTCCTCAAATATCACCGATTACAACGAATCCCGATATAATGAGGATGATCACCCAATTCCCAATAACCTACTCCCACTCATCATCTGTAAAACCATACAGATGTGAGAATCATACCTGGTAAATACATACCCTGGAGTAAGTATCTAATCGGGAAATCAGTTTTCCTTTAACAGTACACAGCGAAACTGAAACATTGAAATGTTTCGATGGGGTATCCTGGTATTCCTAGTAATGCCTCTTCCATATTCACGACTGTAACCGTATAGTTCTTTGCCACTTCTCCAAATCCCTTCATATGTCTTTAGTCTTTACCTTCTGCACACCCCTTACGCCAGATGGTTTTCTTCCTTCCCTACCGTTCGGCACTAGCCTATGGTTTGGAAGAAGACTATCCAATAAGCATAATGGGTGTACTGTCCTAATCCTAGGAGCACTCGCAATGCGAGAGAAGGTGAAGATAAAAGACACCTGAATAAATCTTATTCCTATTTCTCCTGAACCAGAATCCATCCCCGAACTGGAACAAGTTCCTTTCAAGTTCGTATATAACCATACGATGGAATATCCAAATAAACTGTGGATCTTCGTAGTGATACGGAGTGTCCTGGAGAAATTCAAAGGTGATTTTAGGATTGGCGAAGAAATACCTGGTTTGGTCATGAATATCTTTTGCAATTTACTTTGCCCTCTTACTAATCCCTTGCTTTGTCTTAACTTAATACCTTCTGCACACCATCGTTATGCTAATTGGTTTTCTTCATTCCCTACCGGTCGGCACCAGCCTAAGGTTTGGAAGAAGACAATCCAATTTGCGTAATAGGTGTACTACCCCTAAACCAAGGAGTACTCGTAACCTGAGAGAGGGTAAAAGGAAAAGAAAACTGAATAATCCTATCCGTTTTCTCCAGAACCTGAAACCATCCTCGAATAAATTCCTTCGAGTTCGTATATAACCATACGATGGTTTTGTCCAATGGAAGTGGACGTTCGTAGCAACACGGGGTGTCCTGGAGAAAAGGGTAAAAGTAGGAGTGGCAATGAGGTTTGCAACTTTGACAATCCAAAAGCCAGTGTTGAGAAGGTTCGGTCAACTTGGTCACTGAGTCATAGTCTTAGGGTCGGGTCAAATGGTCGCTGCCAGAGAGAGAGAAAAGAAACACTCAGCGTGCATTCTAACCTAGATTAGAATGGTTACCAATTTATCTAATCTGGAATCCTCCCACTGTACCTCAAATTCTCCTCCAAACCTGAAAGAAGAATTAGTCGGGGTTACCCGAGGAGTAAACTAACTCATCAGTGGGAATCGGGATCCAACTATCATCGCATGACAACGTGACGGAATCCGCTCACGGTATCACACTCCAGAAGGTATGCGCATATCTGGCAAGTTTCAGTTCTTTTGAAACTCCCGATGTGATTTCTGCCCCATGCTCTTATGACCTTGACTTTGGCCAACATATCATAAGTCACATGTCAAGTTCTACCCGTCATTATCCAGGTTAATTTGAACCCACCCGTACATACCCTTGACTTTGGCCAACATGGCAGTACGACTGTCCCAAACCAACGCATCTATCTATGCTGCATATGAATGCCCCAATAGCTACCAATCACTGTGCCTTGACTTTGGCCAACATACACAGCTTGAATACTATTGACCACCCATATGAAACGACGGAGGGCTACGAATGGTTTCTGGCGAAAACCTTTAACGTAAAGAACTTGATATCGTCGAAGGAACTGATAGCTTTTTGAAAATATAGTGACGAAAACCGTTGCTAAAGAGGTCACTCCCGGTGAAGGGATCTCGGCTCTTTCCCCGTAGAATGGGGTGCAGGATATTCCAAATGAATACCACGATGCAAAGCAAAAGTAATCGGCTATAGTGAAATTAATGCCCTGACGCAAACTTTTTGTCCAAGGGGTCACTCCCGGTGAAGGGATCTCGGCCCTTGCCTCGTCGACTGAGGAGCAGGATATTCCAACTGAATACCACGATGCAAAACAAAAGTGAACGTCCTTGCAATAACAGCTTTTTGAAAAAGTGTTCCAACAACATCAGATTAGGTTTGTTTTTAACTTGCATTGATCCGAATCAACGCAGTCCCATCAATAGATCACACCACAAAGAACGAAAATAATATGACGTACGTATATGCCATCCGCATTCGCCACTGGGTCCCGTCATTACCCGTTAGGTTAGCTAACTAACGACAGAGTGGGGACTGGACTAGCGCGGATGCAAAACATATACAACATCTACTAATATATATACCAATATATTATATTCGCTCAAGGCGTGAATAAAATGCAACATCACAGAGAATGAACAGCATCACAGAAACAATACAGATATCTGGGATCCCCGGGTTTCACAGAGCCGCTGAAACCCGACGTTCCCCTGGTCGTGTGGATAGCCTGTGCAATGAAATCCTAGACCCCTACGGGCGCGGCAAGTCACCCGCCAAAACCTGAAGCGAGGCAGCCCCCTTCAGCGCCGTGAATGGACCACCCAGCACTTCACGGAATCCGGTAACTTGGGCACCCCTCCTGGGTCAACCTGTACCCCCTACGAGTGCGGCGAATAGCCCGCCAATCCTAGAGTGAAGCCCCTTCCGTCCCAATGCCATGAGATGCGGGCTTGCTGCCCTCTAGAACCCGGCTATCCGTGCACCCCTCCGCGGGGCAATCCTAGTACAGAAAGTAAAATATACATACAACGGGTACATCGACCGCAACCTGGCCGTGCCCCAAAATAATAATACAATCAGGCAGTGACGGCAGTCCACATGTCGGACGCTCGCCCCGCAATATCAAATGTACATAATACAACAGAACTGTACTAGCATTGCATCCAGGCTATCCCCACGACCGATCCGCAACATCACAGCAAAAACAGAACATCAACGTGAAAGTCACGTTCGCAAATCCGTCTAACCGGGCTATAGCAGTTAGACCGGATTTACCGATCAAGTGACATTCACGGTCGCAGATATAATGTAAATACTGTGAAAAATGTGTTTAAAATATCCGATCGATCAAACTTTAACAAGTGGGCCCCCAAATCAATACTGTAGCACTCACAGAGATTCTGGGCCCAAATTTAATATTCCAAAACCCACAAAATCAGCCCACAAGCCCACTGGAAAAATTGGACACAGTGAGGACACTAGAGTGCGGCGGAACCACGGCCCAATGGGGGATTTGGCCGCGGATCCGCGCTCAAGTCGTCGACTGAAAGTGTCGAATTTTTACAGAGGTCTTATAATATCTTGTACATCAGTTTTATGCAACCTGAAAAATTTTTGGAGACCAAAAAATTACAACAGAAAACTGTCGTTTTGAAAAATGTAGATTTTGGAATTTTGGTCGATCGGAAATGCAAAACACATTAAACCAAGCTAGACTAAGTTAATGGCGAGTCTCTGATACCACTGTAAGTGCACGGCGGCGCCCCGGCCGTCAATCCGACGGCCAAATGCGGAAGCGGTGATAAACTTTAATTTTTCTTGAACTGGCAAACCGCCGCGCACTAATACCCGGATCGAACCACTAACTAGTCCTAGCTATCTACAAGAAAGGGAATAGAGATATACCGACGATCCAAGTCCTCCGGTCTTCTCGTCATCGTCCCGATCTCCTGCGGAATGTCCCGTCTCCTCCTCGTCGCCGGAAGTGCACCACATCGCCTACTTCTTTTACGGGCTCCCACCTCAATGCCGAGGCAACTCGGGCACGAAGCCGGCTACTCGACGTGCCCAAGGTTCGCTGTAGAATATGTAGTAGAGGATTGTGTCTCATTTGGGGTTCATGGAGGTGCCATTTGGTGGAGGGATGAAACAAGAACAATGTGGAGGAGCTAGGGGGTATTTTGGAGCATGATATGAACCAAAAATACACCCACACAATTTTGGACAGCCCCAATCTAAAGTGGCCGGCCAAAACAAGTGAGGAGAAGAGCATGGAGTGAAGTGGAAAATGAGAATGAGGAGAGTTCATCAAAAAATGAGAGAGGCCGAACTCAAAACATACCAGAGAGAGAGAGGAATGGCTATCATAATCAACCATGATCACAAAGCAATGCCAACACTCCACACAACCATCATCAACAACCATGATGCTAACAAAGTCAAGCCATCATGAAGTATGAAGTCAAGCAAGTCAATGGATGGTGCACCATCATGAAGACTATCATGATGCTACAAAAAGCAAAGACCCCCTCCACAAATACTAATTTGCAACAATGCAAATAAACCCTCCTCCACCAAACTTCGGCCATTGAAAGATACAAATGAAAATGGCCGAAACGGAAAGCAAACAGGCAACTCCAGAAAACTGGTCCCGTAATAAATTACAGGAAAACCCCGATACTGTGCATACACACCCGCATCTGTATTTCGACCGAAATACAAAATGCAATGAGACAAAATCTACACTGTACTATACTAGAATCCGGCTTATACCAAAACCGGCTAGTAATATCTGTTCGATCCTGATCCGTGCAATACCGCACGTATCTGATCGAACCCTGCCATATAACTATACGGCCTATAGTACAAACTGTCCGATCCTGATCCGTGCAATACCGCACGTATATGATCGGACCTTGCCATATCTCCATACGGCCTCTACAACTTTTCGCCCGAAAGCTGAGTAACAGAATGTGGGGGACTCTAAAGACTCATCAACACCTTGGTTGTGGATTTAACCACTAGCACGTTAGAGGTATAAGACAATACATAACGGGCTACCAGGTATTGACCAAAAGGGACGTCTGTGAGCGAACTCAGCCTGACACCCTACTGAGCCTGTCAGTGACAATATCCGTACAGTCTGGTCCGTTCGTCTATGAGCATCACATGGCGGGCCTAGGGGGTTGGTAAAAGTCTGACCCCCAAAAGCGGTACAAGTCGTGTCGGAGTGTAGCCCAGAACACCCTGAGATACTACTGGAATACCTACCAGTAAATCTCCTTGCCTCGGCCGAGGGCTTCGTGTAATGGCTCTCCTAGACACAGCACGACCTCACCCCCAATACCGGGAGAGACGAACCCCTGAAGATACGCTCACTGCCTCCATGTGGCTCGGGACTGTACCCAACTAAAACCTGTTTGCACGACTCCTTTGAGCCATGGTAGGGTAGTAATCAAAGTACAGTGGGAACTCACACGAGACAAATGACGATCCCCAGGTCGATGAACTAACCTGCACACATGTCACCAGGGAACTGCCATCTGACGTCTGGTATATGACCAACTAGCATGTTCCTGGCGAGTCCTGTCCGGTGTACTCATAACCCAATGAGCACCTGTATACATCTTAGGTGATCCAACTGACACCAGTGGCTTGTGAGACCGGCCACCGCCCCTCGTCGGGGTCTCGACTGTATACACTAGTCTACTATGGAGAATCGATGCCCTGTCTCGAAACTCTCACGACTAGGGACCTTTTAAGGATATGCTTATAGACCCCCAGCTCCCACTTATATGATCGCCCTCATACTGCTGGTGGTCAAGCAAGAATCCTAGGGGCTCTATCAACGTGTAATAGCGACGTGTCAGGTCACTTAAAACAGTACACGATGATAAAGGTAAACCAGATAGCATACTATCATCTTGAGTAAGACTGTCCTACCGGGATAGGTCTTCCATCAATCATTACAATCACGTACCTGTGACCTAATAATTGACTCTGAGGGCACTATCTCCAACACTTACACGCTTCTTACACACGTTATGTCCAGACGCGACAGGGTAGATCGGCCGAGCCTCCACATGCATCTCCTTCGGCTGCGGCTCCGCAAGCCACTACATCGGCTGCGGTTCCGCAGACAGCTCATGTAGCTCCACCGCCCACTCAGACTCCCGCAGCCGCGGCTACGCAAGCGACTACCTCGACGGCGGCTGCGCAGACCACATCGCCAGCTCCACATGCCGCTCAGACTCCCGCTCGCGACGAATTGCAGAGTTTATTGACCGAGGAGCAGGCGCGCGTTATTCTATCATTATTCAGAGGTGGAGCTGGACCGAGCTAGGGTAATTTTTGGTTCTTATTTTTTGAAACATGTATTTATTTATATCATACACATTGTACTACATTTTGAAACGATATTGATATTGGTTTGTATTTATATCATATTCAGTTTTTGGGTTTCTTTTGTATATTATATATATGCGTGAGATGTGATTATGAATACTGCAATATATGATTTGATTGATGTATATATTATTGTGCACAGGGCGGGAAAAAATCAAGCAGCCCATTTTTTTTAAAAAAATACAGACAATATGTACCTACGGATTAATCCGTAAGCACACATGTTACCCCTACGGATATATCCGTAGGGGCAAAATATCAGCAGTAACTGATATTTCCCCCCTGATCTCAGTGTCAGGGGGTTGGGAATGCCCCTACGGACATAGCCGTAGAGTCCACTTCCTATCCCCTACGGCGTTATCCGTAGGGGCAAAATATCAGGAATCCTGATATTTTGCCCCTACGGAAATGTACCTACGCACATATCCGTAGGGGGTAGTACATGGACCTACGGACATGTCCGTAGGTACAAGTAATATATTAAAAAAAACCATAAATAATATAAAATCTTATACCCTACGGCTTAATCCGTAGGGGCAACAGGACCTACACATAAATCCGTAGGGGCAAGAATTTGTCCGTAGGGGCAAGTTCAGGGCCTCAACTTGCACCTGCGGCCTTTGCACCTACGGGGTATTTTTTCGCCCCTACGCATATATCCATAGGGGCAGTGGGTTGCCCCTACGGATTTATCCATAGGGGAAACCCTTATTTGTAGTAGTGTCAAGAAAATTCCCGAGTTGCCAAATGAGGTATTTACTGAACCCTTAGCTTATTTTTAAGCTTTACTTATACCCTCATACAAGTTTAGAACCGATATTGTGTGTGTTGTGGACTTAAAGAAAACCTAGTTAGGGTTTGAGGAAATTTTGTGTTATGATGTGAAATTGAGCTCAGTGGAGGTTATACAAACACCCTAGTGATGTTATTTTGGACCCGAACCTGAACTAGATGTTAGTGTATATGCCATAAGGGCCATTATTGTATCATACTAGTTTGTATATTACTTAATGGAAGCTTGGGATATTCACATGTATATAACAGTCTTGCTAAACATGGTAGTATGCTACTTGGTTTTTCTATCTTAATATATGAGTATACGTATTGATAAAGCTCTTAGGACCTTGCTTGACTACCAGCGTTGTGATGGCAGTCACACTAGTGGGGGCTGGATAGTTTACAAGCACATCCTTTTTCAGGTCCCTAGTCGCAGGATTATCGAGACAGAGCATCGATACTCCGGAGTAGACTAGTGTGTACGCTTCTCATCCCAGTTGGGAAGATGGTCTATCCCACAGTCGTCAGTACGTCATACTGGAGATAGTATACAGGTGCTCGTTGGGTTACGGGTACACCGGACAGGACTCGCAGGGAACTGTTGGTTGGTTTTATACCAGTCGTCTGTTAACAGTTCCCAAGTGACATGAGTACAGCATAGTCCGCAGACTTGACACTGCTACTTCGCCTCAAGTGTGTCCCACTGTTCTTAGATTGCTACCCTACCACGGCTCAAAGGAGTCGTGCAAACAGGTAGCAGTTGGGTGCAGTCCCGAGCACTTGGAGGCAGTGGCGGTTAGACAGGATTCGTCTCTCCCGGTATTGGGAGTTGATATCGCGCTGTGTCAGAGAGCAATTACGTAAATTCCCTAGCCAGGGCAAGTGAGATTTAATGGTAGGTTCCAGTAGTTTCTCACGGTGTAATGGGCTTCACTCCGACACGACTTATACCGCTATTAGGGGAATGACGCTTGCTACCCCCTAGGCCCGATATGCGATAGACTTAGACGAACAGACCGGACTGTACGGAGATTGTCACATCAGGCTCAGTAGCAGTTCGGATGGGTTTCCTCATCGGCCTTCTTATCAACATCTACCTGGGGACCGTTACGTTTAGCTAGTGCCGCTTGCGGTCTGTGGTTAAACCCACTGCCAGCGTAGTAGTCGAGTCTTTAGAGTCTCACACGGAGAGTTTCTGTTAGTGTATATACCCTAGGGGCCATTATTGTATCATACTAGTTTGTATATTACTTAATGGAAGCTTTGGATATTCACATGTATATAACAGTCTTGCTAAACATGGTAGTATGCTACTTGGTTTTTCTATCTTAATATTTGAGTATACGTATTGATAGAGCTCTTAGGATCTTGCTTGACTACCAGCGTTGTGATGGCAGTCACACTAGTGCGGGCTGGGTAGTCTACAAGCACATCCTTATTCAGGTCCCTAGTCGTTGGATTATCGAGACAGGGCATCGATACTCCGGAGTAGACTAGTGTGTACGCTTCTCATCCCAGTTGGGGAGATGGTCTGTCCCATAGCCGTCAGTACGTCGTACTGGAGATAGTATGCAGGTGCTCGTTAGGTTACGAGTACACCGGACAGGACTCACAGGGAACTGTTGGTTGGTTTTATACCAGACGTCAGTGAACAGTTCCCAGGTGACATGAGTACAGCATAGTCCGCAGACTTTACACTGCTACTTCGCCTCGAGTGTGTCCCACTGTTCTTAGAATGCTACCCTACCACGGCTCAAAGGAGTCGTGCAAACAGGTAGCAGTTGGGTGCAGTCCCGAGCACTTGGAGGCAGTGGCGGTTAGACAAGATTCGTCTCTTCAGTTATTGGGGGTTGAGATCGCGCTGTGTCAGAGGGCCATTACGCAAAGTCCCTGGCCAGGGCAAGCGAGATTTGCTGGTAGGTTCCAGTAGTTTCTCAGGGTGTAATGGGCTTCGCTCCGACACGACTTATACCGCTTTTAGGGGACTGACGCTTGCCGCCCCCTAGGCCCAATATGCGATAGTCTTAGACGAACAGACCGGACTGTATGGAGATTGTCACATCAGACTCAGTAGGAGTTCGGATGGGTTTCCTCATCGGCCTTCTTATCGACATCTACCTTGGGACCGTTACGTACAGCTAGTGCCGCTTGCGGTCTGTGGTTAAACCCACTGCCAGCGTAGTAGTCGAGTCTCTAGAGTCCCACGCAGAGAGTTTCCCTACTCCAGGCGAAACGATATAGAGGTCGTATGGTTTTACGACAAGGGTTCGGACGCATACGTGTGTTTACAAACGTACGACTTTCGGACAGTTTTGACTAGTCGGCTTTGGTTTAAGCCAGTAACTAGTATCCGGTTATTGGATTTATACAGTCTAAAGTTTTTCCGTGTTTTCACGGATAGGAGGGGCGTTCTCGTAATTGCGCGAGAAGCTTCTAGAAGATGGTGACTAAGGAGGTTTAGGTGGCATATACATTGAATGAGATTAGTGAGTCATATGGATGATTCATCCATGTCATTAATGCTTCATAATTGCTTAATCACTCATGGTGATGAATCACCACAAGATATTTATCAAGCATGGTTGTAAATCATTTTCTTTTCTTTTCTTGATAAATAAAAATGCTTGATATATATTATGATAACTCATTTTCTCTTCTCATTATTATGTTCATCTTCTCTCTCCTCAAGCTCTCTCTCTTCAAACCCTAATCCTCCTCTCTCCTGTTTTGAGTACAAGGATTAGTTAGACTACTTAATCCATAACCATACTCTATTTCATCTAGGTACTTTGATTAGAACTTAAAGATACCTAATTGCCTCAAGTTTAGAGGCAAAGCTTGGAGTTTAGCTCTCGTGGTGGATCGTCTACTACTTGGAGAAGGCCGAGGAGGAGGTGGAGTTCGTAAAGATGAAGGACACGGTTCTTTAGGTATAATCCCTTTACATAGTAGTTGTTAATTTCTATGTTTGATGTTAGTTATCGTTTAGCTTCGATTCATGCGGTTAGTCGATGTTTAAGCAAAGAACAAGATCGTTTTTCATATTTCCGCCTCCCCGCAAGTCGTGGGGTGTTGTACATCGAATTACAGTGGTATCAGAGCCTCGCTAAACAATAAATAACTCACTTGCAAAATTGTATGAATTTCGAACGGAAAAAACAAAACCGGAAAACCCCAATATCATGGTATTCTGTCGATTTTTAAATATGGTCCAAAATTTTTTCAGGGACCTTCAGAAAGCCCTAAATGATAGTATAAGAACACCCAAGAAAACTGGGATCATGAATCGTCTGAATCGCTGCGGAACCGCGGCGGATCCCACCGATCCGCCGCGATTCCACCGCCGAGTTGCCGATTCATCATCTCAGTTTTCCTGTGGTGGTTCTCTGTGATATTTGGTATTTTCTGGAATTTTTTAATTCTTGCTCAGGTTTCAGATTTACAGAGAAGTATTGGAGCAAAATTAAATGTGTTTAATCGATCGAAATTATACGGTGTTTGCTTGTTGGATTATATCTGTGTTTGTATAATGTGTTCGTAAACCTCCCCTAACTGCTAGTATGTCGGTTGGCAGGGGGTTGCACATTTCTGTAATGTATTTTATCTGTTTGTGGATGTGAACTGTATTGGACTGTTGTGATGTTTAGCCGGGGTCATGTGATGGGTTATTATTTAATTCATTTGATGTAAATGTAATTTGTTGTAATATTATTTTGCGGGGCACATCCAGGTTGCGGTTGTAGCCACCGTTGTATTATTTCATTTTACTGTTTTTGCTCATAGGACAGACCCAAGGTGGGGTGCACAAACTGCCGGGCGGGTAGTTTGCCGTACCCGTAGGGGTCTTGGGTGGGGTAATGGGTATTCATCACAACTGTGTAATCCGTCTTTTATTGCAGGCTCTAAACAAACGCGGATTGCTTGCAAATCCAATAAAGTTCATATGAGATCTGGAATGCCTATTATTGCGTCTGACGAATGTACAATATCTATATATGATAGCTATTTAGACGTCACTTATGTTTTACACCCGTGCTAGCCCAGCTCCCGCTCTGTCGTTAGTTAAGTAACCTAACGGGTGATGACGGGACCCAGTGGCGAATGCGGATGGCATAAGAGGACGTTGTATTTTCGTTGTTTTCTGCAATGATAGGTTAATGATGGGACGCATTATTAATAATGCAAAGAAAATAAACCAAAAGTTTAATCGTTGGAACAATTTAAAAGAAACCACTCGGCTATTTTTAAACAGATGATATTTTTAATTGCGGAGCTTTAACCACTCCTTTTAAAAAGCTATCAGGTTCCTTCGGTTATATCAAGTTCACTACGTTCACGGTTTCGCCAAAACCATTCGTAGCCCTCCGTCATTTCATTTGGGTATTCAGTAGTATTCAAGCTATGTATTTTGACCAACGCCAATGCATAGTGTTTGGTAGCTGCTGGGTATTCATTTGTTGCATAGATAGATGAGTTAGTTTGGGACAGTCGTATGATCATTTTGGCCAACGTCAAGGATATGTACGGATGGGTTCAAATTAACAAGATAATGATGGGTAGAACTTGACATGTGACTTATGACATTTTGACCAATGCCAAGGTCATAAGAGCATGGGGCAAAAATATATATCGGGAATTTCTAAAGAAACTGAAATTTGCAAAGAGTTGCATACCATTTGGAGTTTGATGAATGTTGGTAGGATTCCTTCAACATTATCATACAATGATATTTGGATCCCAATCCTACTGTGAGTATATGCTACTCATCAGGATAATTCGTCACTTAACGATCAATACTATAAACCAAGTAGGTGTCAAGAAAGGTGTCAGCGGGGTTACGCCCCCAGAGAAAAGAGGTTATTTAATTAAGGTACTTCGCGAAAGCGTTGGAAAACCTCCCTCGAAGTATCGACACTAGCCTGGTTGAACGGTTAAGAAAGTATTGTACGGTGAGAATATTCCTGGCTAATTCTTCTTTTATGGTTTGGGAAAGGATTCGAGAAACAGTGGGAGCCATACAGTTTAGATAAACTAAAAACCACTCTGAACTTGCAAGAGCATCATGCTAAAGAGTTTTCTTCTCTCTCTCCTAATTGCAGCGACCCTGAAAATGACTGGACTTAAGTTACTTTTAGAGAAAAATATACTGACAGGGCCAAACTATAAAGATTGGCTGCGGAATGTCAAAATGGCCTTGACTTATGACAAATTGGGGTATATCCTCACCACTAAGGCACCTGAAGTCCCTGGTCCCAAATCCAGTAATGCGGATAAGGAAATTCGCAAAACCTGGGATTTAGATTGCGCGAAAGCCAAGTGCATCGTGCTTGCCTCGATGAACAATGAACATCAGAGGAGGCACGAGGATATGGATCTTGACTCCATATTTCTCCAAACAAAAGATCTGTATGGGGAGCAATCTCTTATAGCAAGATACGAGATCTCAAAGAACTTGTTTCGAGCGAGGTTGGCTGTCGGGTCATCGGTAGGAGAACATGTCCTAAAGATGATCGGCTATATTGAAGAGCTCGCAGACCTTGGGACGACTTTGGATAATGAGCTCTATACAGACCTTATTCTCCAGTCCCTTCCTCCCACCTACGCCCAGTTTATCCTGAACTTCAACATTCAAAGAAAAGAAGTTGAACTTCCGGAACTCCTGAACATGTTAAGGAGTGCAGAGGGCACCTTGCAGAAGGCAAGGGAAACACCCGCTATGTTTGTTAGCGGTGCATCTTCTTCCAAGTCCAAGGCTAGGGCCAAAGGAAGGAAGAAGAAGGCCTCCCCCAGACCTAGAGGTGGTGTAAGTAAGGTGGGAGGGAAGGGAAAGAAAAAGTTTGTGGTACCGGTATTGGGCCAGGATGAGTGCTTCCATTGTCACAGGAAAGGGCACTGGAAAAAGGATTGCAAGGCGTGGAACGCCAAGAACCAGGAAACGAAGTAAGCTGTGGCTTCGACTTCAGGTGTGTTTGTAATTGAGAATTGTCTGTCAATCAACTCTACTTCCTGGGTATTGGATACCGGATCAGGATCTCATATTTGCAATTCATTGCAGGCACTGAGAAACCGTAGAGTGCTGAAGGAAGGTGATATGACCCTAAAGGTTGCTAACGGAGCTAGCGTGGGAGCTGCGTCCGTCGGGGATTATCACCTGGGATTGACGAGTGGACACATTTTGGTTTTACATAATTGTTTTTTTGTACCAAGCTTAACGTGTAATATCATATCAGTTTCCTTGTTATCAAATAAAGGTTATGATTTCACGTTTGTAAGAGATGTTGTTAACATCCACCTTAATCATGGTTTGATTGGGTCCGGTACACTAAATAACGGTATATATGTCTTAAACCAACTCCAAATTTTCAATTTCCAGAACACACTAAAAAGAAAGTCTCCAGATTTAAATAAAGCTTTCTTATGGCATTGTAGACTGGGTCACATCAATGAGAGAAGGTTGACTAAGTTGCATAGAGAAGGATATTTGGACTCGTTCGAATATCAAACTTATGACACTTGTCAATCTTGTCTCAAAGGAAAGATGACAAAGACTCCATTTACTGGACATGGAGTAAGAGCGAGCGAGCTTTTAGTACTCATACACAGCGATGTATGTGGTCCAATGTCTACACATGCAAGAGGTGGTTTTTCCTATTTCATTACTTTCACGGATGATTACTCAAGGTACAGATTCATTTATCTGATGAAACATAAATCCGAGGCTTTTGAGAAATTCCAAGAGTATAAGAATGAAGTAGAAAACCAAACCGGCAAAAGTATCATGACACTAAGATCTGATCGAGGTAGTGAATATTTGAGTGCCGAATTCCTAGGTTACCTAAAAGAGAAAGGAATTCTCTCTCAACTTACTCCTCCATACACTCCACAGCATATCGGTGTATCAGAGAGACGGAATCGAACCCTATTGGATATGGTACGATCCATGATGAGTAATGCTGAGTTACCGCGATCTTTTTGGGGTTATGCGCTAGAATCAGCGGCATATCTTCTAAACATGGTACCTACCAAGACTGTGCCTACCACTCCATATCAGATGTGGAACTGGAAGAAACCCCATCTTCAGTATATAAAGATTTGGGGATGTCCAGCTTTTGTTAAAAAGCAGCATGTGGACAAGCTCGAGGCACGACCAGTAAAGTGTAAGTTTGTGGGATATCCAAAGAACTCCAGGGGATATCTATTCTATTACGCAGAGGAACAAAAGGTATTTGTTTCTCGTAATGCCCATTTTCTAGAACATCAGTTTTTAGAAAAGAAAACAAGTGGGAGCGAAATAGAACTGGAAGAAATTCCAGAACCACAAACTAATACTGAAAGTTTGGTAGAACAAGTAGTTCAAGAAGAACAGGACATTCCTGCACCCCTCCGCAGGAGTAGTAGGCCGTCTCATCCGCCTGAGAGATACTATGGTTTTCTCATAGATGGGGATAGAGAGGATTGTATCATCGACGATGATGAACCTGCTAGCTTCCAGCAGGCTATCCAGAGCGGCGACTCGGTACGATGGCTAGATGCAATGCGGACCGAAATGGAGTCCATGTACACCAACAAAGTATGGACTTTGGACTTTGCTCCAGATGGGGTAAAACCCATAGGATGCAAATGGATCTTCAAGAAAAAGATTGGTGTAGATGGAAAGGTGGAAACCTATAAGGCTAGACTTGTTGCAAAAGGTTTTCGTCAAAGACCTGGTTTGGACTATGATGAAACTTTTTCTCCAGTGGCTATGCTTAAATCCTTTCGGGTCCTTCTTGCTATTGCTGCCTTCCATGATTATAAAATCTGGCAGATGGACGTAAAGACGGCTTTTCTGAATGGAAATTTAGAAGAGTGTGTCTATATGGATCAGCCAGAGGGTTTCAATCAGAGTGGGAGCAGCGGGAAAGTATGCAAGTTGCTTAAGTCCATTTATGGACTGAAGCAGGCATCGCGGAGTTCGAACATCTGTTTTGATGAAACAGTCAAAGAATATGACTTCATCAAAAATCCAGATGAACCGTGCATATATAGTAAAGTTGTAGCCAGAAGTGTCGTATTCCTCGTCTTGTACGTGGATGACATTCTATTGATAGGAAATGACATTCCTATGCTACAATCTGTCAAAGGATTCTTATCACACAGGTTCTCCATGAAAGACCTGGGAGATGCCTCTTACATTCTGGGGATCCGGATCTATCGTGATAGATCCAAGATGATGTTGGGACTTTCACAGTCCAGGTATATCGACACTATACTGAAAAGATTCAGTATGCAAGATTCTAAGCGCGGTAATCTACCGGCTTGTCATGGAATCACCCTATCCAAAGAGATGTCTCCAAAGACTGATTTGGAAAGGGAACGCATGTCTATTATACCCTACGCTTCTGCGGTAGACTCTGTAATGTATGCGATGTTGTGCAACAGACCATATGTAGCTTACGCACTGAGCGTGGTAAGCCGGTATCAGTAAGACCCAGGGGAGAAACACTGGATAGCAGTAAAGAACATTCTCAAGTACCTGAGGAGGACTAAGGAGATGTTCTTGGTTTACGGCGGAAAAGACCTCAGGTTGGAGGCCTTTGCTGATTCCGGCTTCCAGAGTGATAAGGACGATTCCAAGTTCATGTCGGGTTATGTCTTTACCCTCAATGGAGGGGCGGTGTGCTGGAAGAGCTCCAAGCAGGACACCGTTGCTGACTCGACGATGGAAGCGGAGTATATAGCTGCTTGCGATGCCGCAAAAGAAGCCGTCTGGATGAAGAAGTTCCTAACAGAATTTCAGGTGGTTCCTACCATAGTTGATCCAATACCTCTGTATTGCGACAACAACGGAGCTATAGATTTAGCGAAGGAACCAAGGTCCCATCAGAAGTCCAGACACATCTTAAGGCGGTATCACCTGATCAGGGAGATCATTGATCGTCGGGAGATCGAGGTTCGGAGAGTTGCTTCTGAAGAGAACATTGTTGATCTATTCATGAAGGCCCTACCTCAGATTCAGTTCGAGAGGCTACTCGAGATCATCGGTCTTCGATATGCCAGTACATGGCCCTAGTGCAAGTGGGAGATTGTTAGTGTATATGCCCTAGGGGCCATTATTGTATCATACTAGTTTGTATATTACTTAATGGAAGCTTGGGATATTCACATGTATTTAACAGTCTTGCTAAACATGGTAGTATGCTACTTGGTTTTTCTATCTTAATATGTGAGTATACGTATTGATAGAGCTCTTAGGATCTTGCTTGACTACCAGCGTTGTAATGGCAGTCACACTAGTGGGGGCTGGGTAGTCTACAAGCACATCCTTATTCAGGTCCCTAGTCGTTGGATTATCGAGACAGGGCATCGATACTCCGGAGTAGACTAGTGTGTACGCTTCTCATCCCAGTTGGTGAGATGGTCTGTCCCGCAACCGTCAGTACGTCATACTGGAGATAGTATGTAGGTGCTCGTTAGGTTACGAGTACACCGGACAGGACTCGCAGGGAACTGTTGGTTGGTTTTATACCAGACGTCAGTGAAGAGTTCCCAGGTGACATGAGTACAGCATAGTCCGCAGTCTTGACACTGCTACTTCGCCTCGAGTGTGTCCCACTGTTCTTAGATTGCTACCCTACCACGGCTCAAAGGAGTCGTGCAAACAGGTAGCAGTTAGGTGCAGTCCCGAGCACTTGGAGGCAGTGGCAGTTAGACAGGATTCATCTCTCCCGGTATTGGGGGTTGATATCGCGCTGTGTCAGAGAGCCATTACGCAAAGTCCCTGGCCAGGGAAAGCGAGATTTGCTGGTTGGTTCCTGTAGTTTCTCAGGGTGTAATGGGCTTCGCTCCGACATGACATATACCGCTTTTAGGGGACTGACGCTTGCCGCCCCCCTAGGCCCGATATGCGATAGTCTTAGACGAACGGACCAGACTGTATGGAGATTGTCACATCAGACTCAGTAGGAGTTCGGATGGGTTTCCTCATCGGCCTTCTTATCGACATCTACTTGGGGACCGTTACGTACAGCTAGTGCCGCTTGCGGTCTGTGGTTAAACCCACTGCCAGCGTAGTAGTCGAGTCTCTAAAGTCCCATGCAGAGAGTTTCCCTACTCCAGGCGAAACGATATAGAGGTCGTATGGTTTTACGACAAGGGTTCGGACGCATACGTGTGTTTACGCACGTACGACTTTCGGACAGTTTTTACTAGTCGGCTTTGGTTTAAGCCAGTAACTAGTATCCGATTATTGGATTTATACAGTCTAAAGTTTTTCCGTGTTTTCACGGATAGGAGAGGCGTTCTCGTAATTGCACGAGAAGCTTCTAGAAGATGGTGACTAAGGAGGTTTAGGTGGCATATATATTGAATGAGATTAGTGAGTCATATGGATGATTCATCCATGTCATTAATGCTTCATAATTGCTTAATGACTCATGGTGATGAATAACCACAAGATATTTATCAAGCATGGTTGTAAATCATTTTCTTTTCTTTTCTTGATAAAAAAAAATGCTTGATATATATTATGATAACTCATTTTCTCTTCTCATTATTATGTTCATCTTCTCTCTCCTCAAGCTCTCTCTCTTCAAACCCTTATCCTCCCCTCTCATGTGTTGAGTACAAGGATTAGTTAGACTACTTAATCCATAACCATACTCTATTTCATCTAGGTACTTTGATTAGCACTTAAAGATACCTAGTTGCCTCAAGTTTAGAGGCAAAGCTTGGAGTTTAGCTCTCGTGGTGGATCGTCTACTACTTGGAGAAGGCCGAGGAGGAGGTGGAGTTCGTAAAGACGAAGGACACGGTTCTTTAGGTATAATCCCTTTACATAGTAGTTGTTAACTTCTATGTTTGATGTTAGTTATCGTTTAGCTTCAATTCATGCGGTTAGTCGATGTTTAAGCAAAGAACAAGATCGTTTTTCATATTTCCGCCTCCCCGCAAGTCTTGGGGTGTTGTGTAAGTCCATGCTACCTATCCCGGTACTTTCGGGTATGCGGAATTTGGTGAAAAACAATTTTCTAGAGGCGGTAACATGGACTCAAAACCGGATCTTTGTTAAACATCTAACTAACAACCTAATTAGGAGTTGTTAACTACTCGGTTAGGGGGTTATACCTTTCTTTCTTGAACTCCTTCGTCTTCAAGCCTCGATGGTTTTCCGGATCGGCTTCACCCCGTCTTCTCCTTGCGCCGAAGATCGATCCACCTGAAAGCTTCTACCTTTGGCTTCTTCTTCGAACTTTGAAGAAACTAGTTCACTCGATTTGCTAAACCTTGTGAACTAGAGTGAGTAGAGGAGAGTGTGTTGGGATTTTCTCTATGGTTCTTGGTTCTCAACACATGAGACAAGTGAACCATAGACTAAAGAGAGGGAGAGCAAGAGGAAGGAGATGAGAGCTCAAGAACATAAGAGAGAGAATGAAAATGATAGAATGAGAAAGACTTTTCTCACTTGGCTCTCATAATCCAAAACCATCATCACAAAAATAGTAATCAAGTATTGTGTAAAATGGTTCAAGTCAAAATGGCTAAATCATTTCATGAACTCATATTGCACAAGAGAACAAGCAAGTGAAAAGTCTTTGCCATGAAATGATAGCCATTGTCATCATGATGGTCAACTAGTCCAACCTAGTCAACCGGTCAACAAAGTCAACAAGTCAACAAAGTCAACCCCTCAACAACCATGTCACCACAATACTTAATTAATATTATTGTTAATCATATATAATATTCTCATTAGGGTTGAGCAAAAAGTCAATAGTCAACAGTCAACGGTCAATAACCCTAATGAGAATCCTCTGCCTCTGTCTCTCCGCCAACTGTGCATACACACCCGCATCCGCGTTCCGAGGAACACAAATACAAACTGGATAAAACCAATCCCAATACGTACACTAGGATCTGGCTTAAACCAAAGCCCGCTAGTGTAAACTGTCCGGACACTAAACGTGCACAAGTGCACGGATGTGACTGAACCCTGTCGCAAAACCATGCGACCTGTCGCAAAACCATGGGACCTCTACTCTTTTGTCTAAAGGCGAATAGCTTTCTGTGTGGGACTCTAAAGACTCGACACTACGCTGGCAGTGGGTTTAACCACAGACCGCAAGCGGCACTAGCTGTGCGTAACGGTCCCCAGGTAGATGCCGACAAGAAGACTGACGAGGTGAAACCCATCTGAACTCCTACTGAGCCTGAATGTGACAATCTCCGTACAGTCCGGTCCGTTCGTCTGATACATCGCATGGCGGGCCTAGGGGGGGCGGTAAACGTCAGTCCCCTAATAGCGGTACAAGTCGTGTCGGAGTGAAGCCCAATACACCCTGAGATAACGCTGGAAGCCTACCAGTATATCTTGCTTGCCCTGGCCAGGGACTACTCGTGTAATGGCTCTCCTAGACACAGCGCGATGTCAACCCCCAATATCGGGAGAGACGAATCCTGTCTAACCGTCACTGCCTCCAAGTGCTTCGGGACTGCACCCAACTACTACCTGTTTGCACGACTCCTTTGAGCCGTGGTAGGGTAGTAATCAAAGTACAGTGGGAACACACTCGAGGCGAAGTGATAGTGTCAAGTCAGCGGACTAAGCTGTACTTATGTCACCTGGGAACTGATAACTGATGATAGGTATAATACCAACCGGTCAGTTCCCAACGAGTCCTGTCCAGTGTACTCGTAACCCAACGAGCACCCGCATACTATCTCCAGTACGACGTACTGACGGCTGTGGGACAGACCGTCTGGGATGAGAAGCGCATGCGCTAGTCTACTTCGGAGTATCGATGCCGTGTCTCGATAGTCCTGCGACTAGGGACCTGCATAAGGATGTGCTTATAGATTACCCAGCCCCACTAGTGTGACTGCCATCACAACGCTGGTAACCAAGCAAAGATCCTAAGGGCTCCACTAATGTGCATAGGTGATATGCTAAAAAAACACATGTACACATTGAAGTAGAAACAAACCAAGTAGCATACTACTATTTTGAGCAAGATTGTATATACAAGGTGAATATCCCAAGCTTCCATTAAGTAATATAAACTAGTATGATACAGTAATGGCCTCTAGGGCATATACACTAACAATCTCCCACTTGCTCTAAGGCCATGTACTGGCGTATCGAAGACCTATCATCTCGATCAGCCGCTCGAACTGAGTCTGGGGCAAGGCCTTGGTGAATGGATCTGCAGTGTTATCTTCTGAAGCAACCCTCCGAACCTCGATCTCCTGGCGATCCACGATCTCCCTGATCAGGTGATACCGCCTTAAGATGTGTTTGGATCTCTGATGGGACCTGGGTTCCTTCGCTAAAGCTATAGCCCCGTTGTTGTCGCAATACAGAGGTATTGGATCAATAATGGACGGAACCACCTGAAGTTCTTTTAAGAACTTCCTTATCCAGACAGCTTCTTTTGCGGCATCAGATGCAGCGATGTATTCCGCTTCCATCGTCGAGTCTGCAACGGTTTCCTGTTTGGAACTCTTCCAACACACCGCCCCTCCATTGAGGGTAAAGACAAAACCCGACATGGACTTAGAATCATCCTTGTCACTCTGGAAGCTGGAGTCAGCAAAGGCCTCGATCTGGAGGTCTTTTCCGCCATACACCAAGAACATCTCCTTAGTCCTTCTCAGGTACTTGAGAATGTTCTTTACCGCTATCCAGTGTTTCTCCCCAGGGTTTGACTGATACCGGCTTACCACACTCAGTGCATAAGCTACATCCGGTCTGGTACACAACATCGCATACATTATAGAGCCTACCGCAGAAGCGTAGGGTATAATAGATATGCGATCCCTCTCCAAATCAGTCTTGGGAGACATCTCTTTAGAGAGGGTGATCCCGTGACAAGCCGGTAGGTTACCGCGCTTGGAATCTTCCATACTGAATCTCTTCAGTATGGTGTCGATGTACCTGGACTGTGAAAGTCCTAATATCCTCTTGGATCTATCACGATGGATCCGGATCCCCAGGATGTATGAAGCATCACCCAGGTCTTTCATGGAGAACCTGTGTGACAAGAACCCCTTGACAGATTGTAGCATAGGAATGTCATTTCCTATTAAGAGAATGTCATCCACGTATAAAACGAGGAATACTACAGTTCTCGCTACAAATCTACTATAGATGCATGGTTCATCTGGATTTTTGATAAAGCCAAATTCCTTGACCGTCTCATCAAAACAGATGTTCCAACTCCGTGATGCCTGCTTTAGTCCATAGATGGACTTAAGCAACTTGCACACTTTTCCGCTGCTCCCACTCTGAATGAAACCTTCTGGTTGGTCCATATAGACACACTCCTCTAAATTTCCATTTAGAAAAGCTGTCTTTACGTCCATCTGCCAGATCTCATAATCATGGAAGGCAGCAATGGCAAGAAGGATCCGAATGGATTTCAGCATAGCCACTGGAGAAAATGTTTCGTCATAGTCCAAACCAGGTCTTTGACGAAAACCCTTTGCAACAAGTCTAGCTTTATAGGTCTCAACCAGTCCATTTACACCAATCTTCCTTTTGAAGATCCACTTGCATCCTACGGGGTTTACCCCGTCTGGAGCAATGTCCAACGTCCATATCTTGTTGGTGTACATGGACTCCATTTCGGTCCGCATTGCATCCAGCCATTTTACTGAGTCAATGCTCTGAACGGCCTGCTGGAAGCTAGTAGGCTCATCATAATCTATGATGCAATCTTCTCTATCCCCGTCTATGAGAAAACCGCAGTATCTCTCGGACGGATGAGACTGCCTACTACTCCTGCGGAGCGGCGCAGGAATGTCCTGTTCTTTTAAACCCTCTGGTTCCACTAAGCTTTCAGTAATAGTCTGTGGTTCTGGAATTTCTTCCAGTTCTACTGCGCTCCCACTAATTTCCTTTTCCAAGAACTGGTGTTCTAGAAAGTGGGCATTACGAGAAACAAGGACTTTTTGTTCCTCTGCGTGGTAGAAAAGATCCCCCCTGGTGTTCTTTGGGTATCCCACAAACTTGCACAGTACTGAGCGTGCCTCGAGTTTGTCCGCATGCTGCTTTTTGACAAAAGCTGGACATCCCCAGATCTTCAGATATTGAAGATAGGGTTTCTTCCCACTCCATAACTCATATGGTGTGGTAGGCACAGTCTTAGTGGGAACTCGGTTCAAAAGGTATGCGGCTGATTCTAGCGCATACCCCCAGAATGATCGTGGTAACTCAGCGTTACTCATCATGGACCGTACCATATCCAATAGGGTTCTGTTCCGTCTCTCCGATACACCGTTATGTTGCGGAGTGTATGGAGGAGTAAGCTGAGAGAGAATTCCGTTCTCTTTTAAATAGTCCAGGAACTCGGCACTCAAGTATTCTCCACCTCAATCCGATCTTAGAATCTTGATACTTTTGCCGGTTTGTTTTTCTACTTCATTCTTATATTCCTGGAATTTTCCAAAGGTTTCGGACTTATGTTTCATTAAGAAGACATAACCGTACCTTGAAAAGTCATCCGTGAAAGTAATGAAGTAAGAATAACCGCTTCGCGCATGTGTAGACATTGGACCGCACACGTCGCTGTGTACGAGTCCCAAGAGCTCGCTCGCTCTTACCCCGTGTCCAGTGAACGGAGTCTTTGTTATCTTTCCTTTGAGACAGGATTGACAAGTGGCATACGATTGATATTCGAACGCATTCAAATATCCTTCTGTATGTAACTTCGTCAACCTTCTCTCATTGATGTGACCCAGTCTACAATGCCACAAGAAAGTCTGATTTATTTCCGGAGACTTTCTTTTGTGTGTATTCTGGACATTGAAAATCTGTGGTTGGTTTAATACGTATATACCATTGCTTAATGTACCTGACCCAATCAGAACTTGATTAAGGTGAATGTTTACAACATTACTTACAAACGCAAATTGATAACCTTCTTTAGAAGTCAAAGATACAGAAATGATATTACAAGTTGCGTTGGGTACAAAATAGCAATTACGCAAAACCAAAACGTGTCCATCTGACAACCCCAGGTGATAGTCCCCCACGGCCTTAGCATCCATGCTAGCTCCGTTTGCAACTTTGAGGGTCATGTCACCTGCCTTCAAAACCCTACGGCTTCTCAACGCCTGCAAAGAATTACAGATATGAGATCCTGATCCGGTATCCAATATCCAGGATGTAGAGTTTATTGAAAGACAGTTTTCAATAACATACACACCTGAAGCTGAAGCTGCAACCTACTTCAATTCCTGTGTCCTGGCTTTCCAAGCCCTGCAATCATTCTTCCAGTGTCCTTTCATATGACAATAGAAGCATTCTTCCTTATCCACAAGCTTTCCCACTTTCTTTGTTGCTTTTGTCTTTCCCTTCGTATCCACTTTACTAACACCGCCCCTTGGTTTGGCGGGGGCTTTCTTCTTCTTTCCCTTGGCTTTCGCCTTGGACCTAGAAGAGGAAGATCCTCCTACAAACAAAGTGGATGTTTCCCTACCTTTCTGTAGGGTGCCCTCTGCACTCCTCAGCATGTTGAGGAGTTCTGAAAGTTCAACTTCCTTTTCTTGTAAGTTGAAGTTCAGGATAAACTGGGCGTAAGTGGAAGGAAGGGACTGGAGAATCAAGTCCGTATAGAGCTCATTCTCCAACGTGGTCCCAAGGTCCGCGAGCTCCTCAATGTAGCCAATCATCTTAAGCACGTGTTCCGCTACCGATGATCCGACGGCCAATCTTGCCGAAAATAACTTCTTCGTCACCTCGTATCTTGCGATACGAGATTGCTCCCCATACAGTTCTTTTGTATGAAGAAATATGGATTCCAGGTCCATATTCTCGTGCTTCCTCTGATGTTCATTGTCCATAGAGGCAAGCACGAGACACTTGGCCTTCGCATAGTCTAGTTCCCAGGTCTTACGGATTTCCTTATCCGCGACGCTGGTTTTGGGACCTGGGACAGGGGAAGCTTTGGTGGTAAGAAGATACCCCAGCTTGTCGTAAGTGATTGCCATTTTGACATTCCTGAGCCAATCTTTGTAGTTTGGCCCTGTCAGTATGTTTTTATCTAGAAGTAACTTAAGTCCAGTCATATCGATTGGTCGCTGCAATTAGGAGAGAGAAGAAACACTCAGCTTGATGCTCTTGCAAGTTTAGAATGGTTTTTAATTTGTCTAAACAGGATGGCTCACACTGTTTCTCGAATCCCTCCCCAAACCAAAAAGGAAGAATTAGTCAGGATCAATCTCACCGTACAATACTTGCTTAACCGTTCGGCCAGGCTGGTGTCGGTACTTCGAGGGTGGTTTTCCAACGCTTTCGCGAAGTTCCTTAATTAAATAACATCTTTTCCCTGGGGGCGTAGCCCCGCTAACACCTTTCTAGACACCTACTTGGTTTATAGCATTGATCGTTAAGTGAGAAATTTCCCGAGGAGTAGCATATACTCACAGTAGGACCGGGATCCAAATACCATCGCGCGACGAAACTGAAGGAATCCTACCAGAATCATTACACTCCAAATGGTATGCAACTCTAGTAAGTTTCAGTACTTATGAAACTCCCGATGTGGATTTTTGCCCCATGCTCTTATGACCTTGGCGTGAGGTCAAAATGTCATAAGTCACATGTCAAGTTCTTCCCATCATTATCCAGGTTAATTTGAACCCACCCGTACCTACCCTTGACGTAGGCCAAAATGGCAGTACGGCTGTCCCAAACCAACGCATTCTATCTATGCAACAGATAAATATCCGGCAGCTACCAATCACTATGCCTTGGCGTGAGGTCAAAATACATAGCTTGAATACTACCGAATATTTAACTGAAATGATGGAGGGCTACGAATGGTTTTGGCTAAACCGTGAACGTAGTGAACTTGATATAATCGATGGAACGAGATAGCTTTTAAAAGGAGTGGCTCAAGCTCCGCATTTAAAAGTTAGTTTTGAAAAGAACCGAGTGGTTTTTCGAAAGTGTTCCAATGACTTTAACTTGGTTTATTTTCTTGCATTAGTTCTTTTAATGCGTGATATTCTTGCATTAGTTTTTTTAATGCGTCCCATCATTTAATCCTACCATTGCAGAAAACAACCAAAATATGACGTACGCTTATGCCATTCGCATTCGCCACGGGGCCCCGTCATTACCCGTTAGGTTACTTAACTAACGACAGAGCGGGGGCTGGGCTAGCGCGGCTGTAAAACATAAGCAACGCCTAAATAATATCATATAAAGATATATTGCAATGATAGCCATTTCAGATCACAGATGAATACATTGGATATACTAGGAATCCGCAATTCGTACGAGCCTGTAACGAAAAGCAGAATACACGGTCGCGGTGAATAGCCAATACCCCACCCAAGACCCCTACGGGTGCGGCAAACTACCCGCCAAGTATTCGAAGTGAAGCAACCTCCCTTAACTCCGTGAGTAGGCCACTCGGCACTTCGGCATACCCGGTAGTTTGTGCACCCCCTCCATGGGTCTATCCTAGGAGCAAAAACAGTAAAAAGAAATTATACAATGACGGCTACAACCCCGACCCGGTTGTGCGGCCATACAAATAATTATTACATCAATTTACAAATTTACATGAATTGAAAGAAAAGAAAACTCTCGTCTCACAACCCCCGACTATTCACCCGCGACAATCCAATGAATTCATATACACGTTCCAATAACATTACAGAACAAAGATTTGTATAACCCCCACTAATCGATATATAGCGATTAGCAGACGTTCAATACAAATATCACATCACAGAAAAACCCGTCAGCTTAAGTCTTTTAGAAGTTCGATCAAAAATACGGATTTATAGGCCCCAAATACAAAATTTTCGTTCTGGAAAATCTGGGCAGAAAATACATATTCCAAAAATCCCAAAACAACCCCAGAAATACTCTGCACCAAATTTGGACCTCGGCCGAGTCAACTCGGCCGCGGAACCGCGGCGGGAGCGTGCTCCCGCCGCGTTTCCGTGGCTCTTTGAACGGTTCGTGGGACCAAATTTGGTGGTTATTCAAACAAAAGCCTGAGCCGATTTTTAAGATGAAAATTATCAACTTTTGAACAGAATAAAAATCAGCAGAAACTTGACAACCCGGGTTCGTTTCGTGACTTTTTCATTGATCGATCTTCTAGTTACTTTGCTAACATGTTAGATAGAGTTTAACCTGGCTCTGATACCACTGTAAGTCCATGCTACCTCTCCCGGTACTTTCGGGCATGCGGAATTTGGTGAAAAACAATTTTCTAGAGGCGGTAACATGGACTCAAAACCGGATCTTTGTTAAACATCTAACTAAAAACCTAACTAGGAGTTGTTAACTACTCGGTTAGGGGGTTATACCTTTCTTTCTTGAACTCCTTCGTCTTCAAGCCTCGATGGTTGTCCGGATCGGCTTCACCCCGTCTTCTCCTTGCGCCGAAGATCGATCCACCTGAAAGCTTCTACCTTTGGCTTCTTCTTCGAACTTTGAAGAAACTAGTTCACTCGGTTTGCCAAACCTTGTGAACTAGAATGAGTAGAGGAGAGTGTGTTGGGATTTTCTCTATGGTTCTTGGTTCTCAACACATGAGACAAGTGAACCATAGACTAAAGAGAGGGAGAGCAAGAGGAAGGAGATGAGAGCTCAAGAACACAAGAGAGAGAATGAAAATGATAGAATGAGAAAGACTTTTCTCACTTGGCTCTCATAATCCAAAACCATCATCACAAAAATAGTAATCAAGTATTGTGTAAAATGGTTCAAGTCAAAATGGCTAAATCATTTCATGCACTCATATTGCACAAGAGAACAAGCAAGTGAAAAGTCTTTGCCATGAAATGATAGCCATTGTCATCATGATGGTCAACTAGTCCAACCTAGTCAACCGGGCAACAAAGTCAACAAGTCAACAAAGTCAACCCCTCAACAACCATGTCACCACAATACTTAATTAATATTATTGTTAATCATATATCATATTCTCATTAGGGTTGAGCAAAAAGTCAATAGTCAACAGTCAACGGTCAACAACCCTAATGAGAATCCTCTGCCTCTGTCTCTCCGCCAACTGTGCATACACACCCGCATCCGCGTCCGAGGAACATGAATACAAACTGGATAAAACAAATCCCAATATGTACACTAGGATCTGGCTTAAACCAAAGCCCGCTAGTGTAAACTGTCCAGACACTAAACGTGCACAAGTGCACGGATGTGACTGAACCTTGTCGCAAAACCATGCGACCTGTCGCAAAATCATGCGACCTCTACTCTTTTTCCTAAAGGCGAATAGCTTTCTGTGTGGGACTCTAAAGACTCGACACTACGCTGGCAGTGGGTTTAACCACAGACCGCAAGCGGCACTAGCTGTGCGTAACGGTCCACAGGTAGATGCCGACAAGAAGACTGACGAGGTGAAACCCATCTGAACTCCTACTGAGCCTGAATGTGACAATCTCCATACAGTCCGGTCTGTTCGTCTGATGCATCGCATGACGGGCCTAGGGGGCGGTAAACGTCAGTCCCCTAATAGCGGTACAAGTCGTGTCGTAGTGAAGCCCAATACACCTTGAGATAACGCTGGAAGCCTACCAGTATATCTCGCTTGCCCTGGCCAGGGACTACTCGTGTAATGGCTCTCCTAGACACAGCGCGATGTCAACCCCCAATACCGGGAGAGACGAATCCTGTCTAACCGTCACTGCCTCCAAGTGCTTCGGGACTGCACCCAACTACTACCTGTTTGCACGACTCCTTTGAGCCGTGGTAGGGTAGTAATCAAAGTACAGTGGGAACACACTCGAGGCGAAGTGATAGTGTCAAGTCAGTGGACTAAGCTGTACTCATGTCACCTGGGAACTGATAACTGACGATAGGTATAATACCAACAGGTCAGTTCCAGACGAGTCCTTTCCAGTGTACTCGTAACCCAACGAGAACCCGCATACTATCTCCAGTACGACGTACTGACGGCTGTGGGACAGACCGTCTCCCACACTGGGATGAGAAGCGCATGCGCTAGTCTACTCTGGAGTATCGATGCCCTGTCTCGATAGTCCTGCGACTAGGGACCTGCATAAGGATGTGCTTATAGAATACACCGCCCCACTAGTGTGACTGCCATCACAACGCTGGTAATCAAGCAAAGATCCTAAGGGCTCAACTAATGTGCATAGGTGATATACTAAAAAAACACATGTACACATTGAAGTAGAAATAAACCAAGTAGCATACTACAATTTTGAGCAAGATTGTATATACAAGGTGAATATCCCAAGCTTCCATTAAGTAATATACAAACTAGTATGATACAGTAATGGACTCTAGGGCATATACACTAACATGTTGTACATCGAATTACAGTTTCCCTGCTCCAGGCGAAACGATATAGAGGTCGTATGGTTTTACGACAAGGGTTCGGACGCATACGTGTGTTTACGCACGTACGACTTTCGGACAGTTTTTTACTAGCCGGCTTTGGTTTAAGCCAGATTCGAGTATCGGGTTATTGGATTTATACAGTCTAAAGTTTTTCCGTGTTTTCACGGATAGGAGGGGTGTTCTCGTAATTTCACGAGAAGCTTCAAGAAGGATGGTGACTTGGGGGTTTAGGTGGCATAAGCATTAATTGAGATTGGTGACTCATTTGTGTGATTCATCCTTGTCATTAATGCATCATAAATGGTTAATGACTCATGTAGATGAATCACTCATATGAATTTGTGAAGCATGGTTGTTAAATCATTTATTTATTTATTTGATAAATAATAATGCTTCATATATATTCAAATGAGATCATTATCTCCTCTCATTCTCATGCTCACCTTTTCTCTCCTCAAGCTCTCTCTCTTCAAACCCTAATCCTCTCATCTCATGTGTTGAGATCAAGGATTAGATTAGACTAATTAATCCATAACCCTTCTCTATATCATCTAGGTACCTTTGATTAGCAACTAAAGAAACTGTTAGTTATATGTATGCCCTAGAGGCCATTACTATACATGTGATGTATATTGTAGTGGATGCTTGGACATATATAGGGAGGACTTTCTTGCTCGACATGATAGTATGCTATCTGGTTACTCTTTACCTTAACGTGTATATTGACTGTCTCTCTGTTGCATGTTGGTAAAGCCCTTAGGATGTGTACTTGACTACCTGGACTATGATGCGGATCATACTAGTGGGGACATGGTAGTCCATAAGTACATCTTTCAAGGTCCCTAGTCGTGGGTGTATCGAGACGGGGCATCGATATACCAAAGTAGACTAGCGTATACCTTCTCGACCCATATAGATGGGCGATGAATGATCCCATATCCATTGGTGTTTGACATCAGAGATGATATACGGGTGCTCAGTGGAGACTGGATACACTGGTCGGACTCGCCGAGAACTCCCAGATGGTATTGTACCTTACGTCAGATGGCAGTTCTCTGGTGACACCGGTACAGGTTAGTCTGTAGACTCGAGATCATCATAGAGTCTTGTGTGATTCCTACTGTGCTTTGATTTCCACCTTACCACGTCCAAGAGGGCATGAGAAACGGTGGTTTTTAGGTACAGTCCCGAGTTACATGGAGGCAATGAGCGATAGGAGGGGTTTCGTCTCTCCCGGTATTGGGGGTTGATGTTGCGCTATGCTCGATTGGCCGTAACAGGGAAGTCCCTAGCCAGGGCTGGTTTAGAGATATACTGGTAAGTGTTACCAGTAGTTTCTCAACCCGTTATGAGCCTCATATCGGCATGACTTATCGGTTATTGGGGTCTGACGTTTACCACCCATAGACTTGATATGCGACATATCAGACGAGAAGACCGGACTGTACGGTAGTGTTACTATCAGGCTTTTCCAGGAGTTGGAGTGGGCTTGCTTGCTGATCTTCTGATCGCTCAATACCAGGGTAGCCGTTTCGTCCAGCTAGTACCGCTGACGGCTTGTGGGTGTTTGATATGATCATCACCTACTGCCGGCGTATTGACGAGTCTTTAGAGTCCTACATAGAGGTTATACTGGTTCAGGCAAAACGAAATAGGGGCGCATATGTGATATGTGCGGGACCGAGAATAATGCGAGTATGTGATACCGTATTCTATTCTCGCGATGTTTGTATCGATCGGTTATATGCGATATAACCGGGATATCAAATTAAGTGTTGATTCGATAAGTCGATACATTGAATGTTTGTCGGTTATATGTGATATAACCGGATTATTAAGTCAAGTGTTGATTTAATAATTTAGTGTATAATTGTATATGTGATATACTAATTTACATTAACTAACATTGGTTCACTTAAGCATTCATTTTTTCTCACTTGTGCACAACTTGATATATATGTGATATATATTTATTTGAGTTTACTATTTGTATCATGGTTGTTGATACACTTGTCATGGGTGTATGAGACATACACCATTATATATATATTGGTATGGTTTTTAATATTCAAAGTAAATACAAAATTAGTGAATATTTGTTAAATGCATGAAGCTTGTAGAAGCATGTGAGTGCTTTGATAAATTCAATCCTTTTTGTTTTGCTTTGGATATTATTTAACCTAACCAATATATTTAGCCATGGTTATGTCTCTACATGAGTTAAGTATATGATACTCACTCACCATGGTTAGCTCATTCTCTCTCTTGATAAGTTTCATTCTCATTTGAGCTCATCTTCTTCCTCCTTCATTTTTCTTTCTAGGGTTTGTAACAGAGAGAGAATCAATGTGAGAAAAGAAATTCTAAAGTGTACCCATTTCCTATCTCACCATCCTCTACTATACTAGTACTTTAGTTTAGGATGTTTGCTTCACTAATTCTCTAGTTAGTGAAGTAGAAGCTTGAGTTCGTATTCTCTCGACGTAGATTATCTTCGGCCTCGAAGACTTCAAGCAATACCGTTGCCTCTTCTCATGGAGCCGTCCTAGAGTCCTGGTGTTCGATGATCGCAGCGAAGGGACCACTACAAGGAGCTTAAGAAGTGAAGGACCGATCTACAAAGGTTGTATTTCGTATTCACTTAGTGTTAATGAGTTTAACTAGTATATGAAACCCTAATTTTCCAGCAAAGATCTTGTTTAGAGTTATTCGGCACGGCTAAAATTTTACTACGGCATGGTTGATGCCTTGTTGATCCTTATTAGAGTGCCTAGTAACCCTACAGTGGTATCAGAGCATAGCTAGAGTATTAGACGATGTGTTTACGAAGTTAAGACTCCGAACGAACTCCGAATCCCCTGATTTTACCCCTCTCTGGACATTTTTGAAAATGTTGGTTTTTTCTGGATTAAAAATGCTTAAAAAAATAGCAGGCAATAATAAGGGAACCTGTGCAAAACGACAACGTTTTGCGCCCAAAGAGCCGCGGAACTGCGGCACTAGCTTCCTCCGGCGGCGGTTCCGCGGCCATAAGGTGACGTCACGCTTATCATTTTGCACAATAACGTTCCTATTTAATATTCTGATGTTTCTGAGTATTTTTAATTTATACTCAAGTGTTGAGTTTTCTGGGTTGAATTGGGAGCTCGATGATTCGATCAAAAAATTTAAATTCGTAATGTTTTCCGGATATTTTGAAAATATTAAAATGTTCGAACGGATATCAATAACTCACTTTTTCCCGACCCGGGAAATTTCCAAGTGTTGGATTTTTTCCGTAGTTTAAGAAGTCTAAATCGTACAAGTTACGCAATGGACCCTCTAAAAGACAACAAACCTTAACTTGATTATGTGACCGTCTTGAACTGCCTTTTGAACCTTAGGGTTTGGGGCATTACGGCGTTGCCACATGTGAGGCGTTGGCTTGACCCTTCTACGGCTGGACCATTGGTACTATGGCATGTGATGGATGTTTTTAAACCCCCCTCAAGTGTTGAGAACTATTTGTGAAAACTTGGGTGTTTGATCATTCGATCGGAAAGTTTAAAATAGTCTATTTATCTGGAATGTGATACAATATTTGGAATCCACAAGTAGTTATGAGATAACTAATTTGGATGTTATAAACATAGCAATTTAGTCTCAAATGATCGGTTGCCACGGAATTTTGATGCGATCAAAAGTTCATCGCAATCACGTAGCGTACGCGGATACTCGCCGGGTAAACTTAATAGACAGCCATGCCCCATAGCCCCGACCAAGTTACTGTAGGAGAACCCCGTCGCCAAAATCATCCGTTCGGGTGCTCGCGGCAGCGGTGTTCTGCCTTAGTGCACTTCGTCGTCGGCATCCGGGGGTGCGGCCGTCTACCAAAGTTTGCGACGAGCATTCGATCACCTATCGGGAATCTTGTTGAATTGCCCGACAAGATATTGAAAAGTGTTTTCGATATAGAGACTAAAATGCGGGGTTTATAATTGTTAGGCATGTGATGTCTAAGGAGGTTGCTGTTAGTGTATATGCCCTAGAGGCCATTACTGTATCATACTAGCTTGTATATTACTTGATGGAAGCTTGGGATATTCACAGTTGTATATACAATCTTGCTCGAAATGGTAGTATGCTACTTGGTTTGTCTCTGCTTTAATATGTGCATGTGTTTCTTTTAGCATATTGCTGGTATACATATTAGTAGAGCCCTTAGGATCTTTGCTTGATTACCAGCGTTGTGATGGCGCTCGCACTCGTGGGAGCTGGGTAATCTATAAGCACATCCTTATACAGGTCCCTGGTCGTTGGACTATCGAGACAGGGCATCGATACTCCGGAGTAGACTAGCGTATGCGCTTCTCATCCCAGTGTGGGAGACGGTCTGTCCCACAGCCGTTAGTACGTCGTACTTGGGATAGTATGCGGGTGCTCGTTAGGTTACGAGTACACTGGACAGGACTCGTCGGGAACTGTTGGTTGGTAATATACCTATCGTCAGTTATCAGTTCCCAGGTGACATGAGTACAGCTTAGTCCGCTGACTTGACACTGTCAGTTCGCCTCGAGTGTGTTCCCACTGCACTTTGATTTCTACCCTACCACGGCTCAAAGGAGCTGTGCAAACAGGTAGTTTTTGGGTGCAGTCCCGAAGCACTTGGAGGCAGTGACGGTTAGACAGGATTCGTCTCTCCCGGTATTGGGGGTTGACATCGCGCTGTGTCTAGGAGAGCCATTACACGAGTAGTCCCTGGCCAGGGCAAGCGAGATATACTGGTAGGTTTCCAGTGTTATCTCAGGGTGTTCTGGGCTACACTCCGACACGACTTGTACCGCTATTAGGGGACTGACGTTCACCGCCCCCCTAGGCCCGCCATGCGATGTATCAGACGAACAGACCGGACTGTACGGAGACTGTCACATACAGGCTCAGTAGGAGTGCAGATGGGGTTCACCTCGTCAGTCTTCTTATCGACATCTACCTGGGGACCGTTACGTACAGCTAGTGCCGCTTGCGGTCTGTGGTTAAACCCACTGCCAGCGTAGTGTCGAGTCTTTAGAGTCCCACACAGAGAGCTATTCGCCTTTAGGCAAAACGAGTAGAGGTCGCATGGTTTTGCGACAGGGTTCGTTCGCATCCGCGCACTTGTGCACGTTTGCTGTCCGGACAGTTTATACTAGCGGGCTTTGGTTTAAGCCGGATCCTAGTATATGATTTGAGATTGGTTTTTCTCATTGTGTTCGTGTTCCTCGGATCACGAATGCGGGTGCGTATGCACAGTTGCTTGAGATTGGGGGAGAGGACCTTGTTTAGGGTTAATGGCTTTTGTCATTTTATTAACCCTATTGATTTTGTGTGGATTATTGTTAATTGATAATTAGCTTAATTATTGTGCATGGTTGTTGTTGACAATTTGACTTCATTGACTTGTTGACCATGTTGACAACTTGACCATAATCATTTCATTTGGAAGATGCTCTTTGATCTTTGCAAAAATGAAATGATAATGGTCAATTCATGATTTATCATGACAATTTTCAAGCTAATTATCTAATTAAAATTATCCTCACATATTAGTGAGAATGGCTCACTATTTTTCTCATTCTCTCATTCTATTTCTCTCTCTTGCTCATCCTCTCCCTCAAGCTCTCTCCCTCTCATGTGTTGAGAAACAAAAAGCTTGAGAAAAACCCTCTCTTGATCTCCTCTTCTCACTTCTAGGGTTCAAGTCTTAGCATTTCTTGCACTCTAGTTACTCCTAGCTTGGAGTTGAAGCTAAAGGTGGTGGCTTTCAAGTGGATCCTTCTTTGACGGGAGAAGACAAGCAAGGTGAACTCTTTCTACCATACCTAGGAGCAAGGAGAGAAGGACTAAAGACCAAAGGTATAACCTTTCTTCACTTAGCTACTTTGTAGTTAGGGTTAGCTAGTTTATGTTTAGCAAAGATCCTCACAAGCATAGTCCATGTTGCCTAAGTCATTAAAAATCCGATTTTTATTATGTTTTCCGCCTCCCCGTAAGCACCGGGGTGGGCAACACGGACTTACAGTGGTATCAGAGCCTAACTAAACCTAAACTAGTTAAGTAGTTAAGTGTAACGAAGTTCGGAACCGGAAAAATCACAAAACCAAACTTTTACAAAATCCAAGTTTCTGTTAAAATTATTTCTGCTCAAAATGAAAAACTGTATACATGTAAAATCGTCTCAGGGTTTTGTAAATACACCCAAGAAAAACGATACCCCAATTCCTTCAAGTCGCCGCCCTTACGCCGCATGAAGTAGGTTTATGCGGCGGAACCGCCGCGGATTGTCGTGATCGGCGCATCGTTTTTCGTGCAGAGTGTGTTTTTGTTGGTTTTGGGATTTTTAGGACATATTATATGTACCCAGATTTTACAGAAAAGAAATTTCCTTTTGGGGTCCTATAATTCCGTATTTTTCCGAACTTCACTGCACTTTAACTATATCGGTTATATCTGTAATGCTTGCATGTATTGAACGTCGGCTAATCGCTATAAGACGATTAGTCGGGGTTATACATGATCTGTGATTGTTATTGGTTTGTGGATATGAATGGATTGGATTGTCGCGGGTGAATGGCCGGGGTGGATGTGAGATGAGCGTTGTTTTTTCTTTCATTCATTTGTAACATGTAAATTGATGTAATAATATTCTTTGTATGGCCGCACAACCGGGTCGGGGTTGTAGCCGTCATTGTATAATTCTTTTTACTGTTTTTGCTCCTAGGATAGACCCATGGAGGGGATGCACAAACTACCGGGTATCTCGAAGTGCCGAGTGGCCTACTCACGGTGGTGAGGGAGGTTGCTTCGCTTCGGGTGCTTGGCGGGTAGTTTGCCGCACCCGTAGGGGTCTTGGGTGGGGTTTTGGCTATTCACCGCGACCGTGTAATCCGCTTTGCGTTGCAGGCTCGAACGCATTGCGGATTCCTAGTATATCTAATGTATTCATCTGTGATCTGTAATGTCTATCATTGCTATATATTTATATATAATAACTATTTAGGCGTTGCTTATGTTTTACAGCCGCGCTAGCCCAGCCCCCGCTCTGTCGTTAGTTAAGTAACCTAACGGGTGATGACGGGGCCCCGTGGCGAATGCGAATGGCATAAGCGTACGTCATATTTTGGTTGTTTTCTGCAATGGTAGGTTTAAATGATGGGACGCATTAAAAGAACTAATGCAAGAAATAAACCAAGTAAAAGTCGATTGGAACACTTTGAAAACCACTCGGTTCTTTTCAAAAACTAAACTTTTAAACGCGGAGCTTGAACCACTCCTTTTAAAAGCTATCTCGTTCCATCGATTATATCAAGTTCACTACGTTCACGGTTTCGCCAAAACCATCTGTAGCCCTCCGTCGTTTCATATGAATATTCAACGGTATTCAAGCTGTGTTTGTTGGCCTTAGTCAAGGCACAGTGTTTGGTAGCTGGTGGGTATTCATATGTTGCATAGATAGAATGCGTTGGTTTGAGACAGTCGTATTGCCTTGTTGGCCATAGTCAAGGGTGGATACGGGTGGGTTCAAATTAACCTGGATAACGACGGGTAGAACTTGACATGTGACTTATGATTTGTTGGCCTTAGTCAAAGTCATAAGAGCATGGGGCAAAAATCCACATCGGGAGTTTCATAAGTACTGAAACTTGCTAGATTTGCATACCATTTGGAGTGTGATGATTCTGGTAGGATTCCTTCGGTTTTATCACGCGATGATATTTGGATCCCGATCCTACTGTGAGTATATGCTACTCCTCGGGAAAACTCTCACTTAACGATCAATGCTATAAACCTAGTAGGTGCCTAGAAAGGTGTTAGCGGGGCTACGCCCACAGGGAAAAGAGGTTACTTAATTAAGGAACTTCGCGAAAGCGTTGGAAAACCTCCCTCGAAGTACCGACACTGGCCTGGCTGAACGGTTAAGCAAGTATTGTACGGTGAGAATGATCCCGGCTAATCCTTTTCTTTACGGTTTGAGAAGGGATTCGAGAAACAGTGGGAGCCATCCAGTTTAGACAAACTAAAAACCACTCTAAACTTGCAAGAGCATCATGCTAAAGTGTTTCTTTTCTCTCTCCTAATTGCAGCGACCATTCAACATGACCGGACTTAAGTTACTGTTAGATAAAAATATATTGACAGGGCCAAACTACAAAGATTGGCTCAGGAATGTCAAGATGGCTATCACTTATGACAAGCTGGGGTATATACTTACCACCAAAGCTCCCCCCGTCCCAGGTCCCACCTCCAGCGTCGCGGATGTAGAAATCCGTAAGACATGGGAGATAGATTGCGCGAGGGCCAAATGCCTCGTACTAGCCTCGATGGACAACGACCATCAGAGGAGGCACGAGAATATGGACCTAGAGTCCATATTTCTCCATACAAAAGAACTGTATGGAGAGCAGTCTCGTATCGCAAGATACGAAGTGTCGAAGAAGCTCTTTTCGGCAAGGTTGGCCGTCGGATCATCGGTAGCGGACCACGTGCTTAAGATGATCGGCTACATAGAGGAGCTCGCAGACCTTGGGACCACGTTGGAGAATGAACTCTATACCGATTTGATTCTCCAGTCCCTTCCTTCCACTTACGCCCAGTTCATTCTTAACTTCAACATGCAAGGAAAGGAGGTTGAACTTGCCGAGCTTCTGAACATGTTGAGGACTGCTGAGGGCACCCTACAGAAGGGTAGGGAGACATCCACTTTGTTTGTAGGAGGATCTTCCTCTTCTAGGTCCAGGGCGAAAGCCAAGGGCAAGAAGAAGAAAGCCCCCGCCAAACCAAGAGGCGGTGTCGGTAAAGTGGATACGAAGGGAAAGGGTAAAGCAACAAAGGTAGCGGGGAAGCTGGTGGGGAAGGAAGAATGCTTCTATTGTCACAAAAGTGGCCACTGGAAACAAGATTGCAAGGCTTGGAAAGCCAGAACACAGGATTTGAAGCGAGTTGCAGCTTCAGCTTCAGGTGTGTATGTTATTGAAAACTGTCTATCAATAAACTCTACATCCTGGGTATTGGATACCGGATCAGGATCTCATATCTATAATTCTTTGCAGGCGTTGAGAAAGCGTAGAGTTTTGAAGGCAGGTGACATGACCCTCAGAGTTGCGAACGGTGCTAGCATGGATGCAGAGGCCGTGGGGGACTATCACCTGGGATTATCAGATGGACACTTTTTGGTTTTGTGTAGTTGTTATTATGTACCAAATGCAACCTGTAATATCATTTCTGTATCTTTATTATCTAAAGAAGGTTATGAATTTGCATTTGTAAGTAATGTAGTGAACATTCACCTTAATCAAGTTTTGATTGGGTCAGGTACATTAAACAACGGTATTTACGTTTTAAACCAACCACAGGTTTTCAATATCCAGAATACACATAAAAGAAAGTCTCCAGATATTAATCAGGCTTTCTTGTGGCATTGTAGACTAGGTCACATCAATGAGACACGGTTGACTAAGTTACATAAAGAAGGATACTTGGATCCGTTCGAGTATCAGTCTTATGCCACTTGTGAATCTTGTCTCATGGGAAAGATGACAAAGGCTCCGTTCACTGGACACGGAGAAAGAGCGAGCGAGCTCTTGGGACTCGTACACAGTGACGTGTGCGGTCCAATGTCTACACATGCGCGAAGCGGTTACTCTTACTTCATTACTTTTACGGATGATTTTTCAAGGTACGGTTATGTCTTCTTAATGAAACATAAGTCCGAGGCCTTTGAAAAGTTCCAGGAATATAAGAGTGAAGTGGAGAAACAAACCGGCAAAAGTATCAAGATCCTAAGATCGGATCGAGGAGGAGAATACTTAAGTGCCGAATTCCTGAATTACTTAAAAGAGAATGGAATTCTCTCTCAGCTTACTCCTCCATACACTCCGCAACACAACGGTGTATCGGAGAGACGGAACCGAACCCTATTGGATATGGTACGGTCCATGATGAGTAAGGCTGAGTTACCGCGATCTTTCTGGGGTTATGCACTGGAAACAGCTGCACATCTCTTGAACCAGGTTCCTACTAAAACAGTGCCTACCACACCATATCAGATGTGGAGTGGGAAGAAACCCTGTCTTAAATCCTTTAAGACATGGGGATGTCCAGCTTTTGTAAAAAAGCAGCATGCGGACAAGCTCGAGGCACGCTCAGTACAGTGCAAGTTTGTGGGATACCCAAAGAACTCCATGGGGTATCTCTTCTATTACGCAGAGGAGCAAAAAGTCCTTGTTTCTCGTCATGCCCGCTTCTTGGAAACTGAGTTTTTAGAAAATCAGATAAGCGGGAACGCAGTAGAACTGGAAGAAATTCCAGAACCACAAACCATCACTGAAAGCTTAGAGGAACCAGAAGGTTTGAAAGAACAAGACATTCCCATGCCACTCCGCAGGAGTAGTAGGCAGTCTCATCCGCCCGAGAGGTACTACGGTTTCCTCATTGACGGGGATAGAGAGGACTGCATCCTAGATTGTGATGAGCCTACTAGCTTCCAGCAAGCCATTCAAAGCGTCGACTCGGTAAAATGGCTGGATGCAATGCGGACCGAGATGGAGTCCATGTACACCAACAAAGTATGGACGTTGGACATTGCTCCAGACGGGGTAAAACCCGTAGGATGCAAGTGGATCTTCAAAAGGAAGATTGGTGTAGATGGACAGGTTGAGACCTATAAAGCTAGACTGGTAGCAAAGGGTTTTCGTCAGCGACCTGGTTTGGACTATGACGAAACCTTTTCTCCAGTAGCTATGCTGAAATCCATTCGGATCCTTCTTGCCATCGCTGCTTTCCACGATTATGAGATTTGGCAGATGGACGTAAAGACAGCTTTTCTAAATGGTCATTTAGAGGAGTGTGTCTATATGGACCAGCCAGAGGGTTTCATTCAGGGTGGGAGCAGCGGAAAGGTGTGCAAGTTGCTCAAGTCCATTTATGGACTCAAGCAGGCATCGCGGAGTTGGAACATCTGTTTTGATGAGACGGTCAAAGAATTTGGCTTTATCAAAAATCCAGATGAACCATGCATCTATTGTAGATTTGTAGCGAGAACTGTAGTATTCCTCGTTTTATACGTGGATGACATTCTCTTAATAGGAAATGACATTCCTATGCTACAATCTGTCAAGGGGTTCTTGTCACACAGGTTCTCCATGAAAGACCTGGGTGATGCCTCATACATTCTGGGTATCCGGATCTACCGTGACAGATCCAAGAGGATATTAGGACTCTCGCAGTCCAGGTACATCGACACCATACTGAAGAGATTCGGTATGGAAGATTCCAAGCGCGGTAATCTACCGGCTTGTCACGGGATCACCCTCTCCAAAGAGATGTCTCCCAAGACTGATTTGGAGAGGGATCGCATGTCTATTATACCCTACGCTTCTGCGGTAGGCTCTATAATGTATGCGATGTTGTGTACCAGACCGGATGTGGCTTATGCACTGAGTGTGGTAAGCAGGTATCAGTCAAACCCTGGGGAGAAACATTGGATAGCAGTAAAGAACATTCTCAAGTACCTGAGAAGGACTAAGGAGATGTTCTTGGTGTATGGCGGAAAAGACCTGCAGATTGAGGCCTTTGCTGACTCCAGCTTCCAGAGTGACAAGGATGATTCCAAGTCCATGTCGGGTTTTGTCTTTACCCTCAATGGAGGGGCGGTGTGTTGGAAGAGCTCCAAACAGGAAACCGTTGCTGACTCGACTATGGAAGCGGAATACATCGCTGCATCTGATGCCGCAAAAGAAGCTGCCTGGATGAGGAAGTTCTTGAAAGAACTTCAGGTGGTTCCGTCCATTGTTGACCCAATACCTCTGTATTGCGACAACAACGGGGCTATAGCTTTAGCGAAGGAACCCAGGTCCCATCAGAAATCCAGACACATCTTAAGGCGGTATCACCTGATCAGGGAGATCGTGGATCGCCAGGAGATCGAGGTCCGGAGAGTTGCATCAGAGGATAACACAGCAGATCCATTCACCAAGGCCTTGCCCCAGACTCAGTTCGAGCGGCTGATCGAGATGATAGGTCTTCGATACGCCAGTACATGGCCTTAGTGCAAGTGGGAGATTGTTAGTGTATATGCCCTAGAGGCCATTACTGTATCATACTAGCTTGTATATTACTTGATGGAAGCTTGGGATATTCACAGTTGTATATACAATCTTGCTCGAAATGGTAGTATGCTACTTGGTTTGTCTCTGCTTTAATATGTGCATGTGTTTCTTTTAGCATATTGCTGGTATACATATTAGTAGAGCCCTTAGGATCTTTGCTTGATTACCAGCGTTGTGATGGCGCTCGCACTCGTGGGAGCTGGGTAATCTATAAGCACATCCTTATACAGGTCCCTGGTCGTTGGACTATCGAGACAGGGCATCGATACTCCGGAGTAGACTAGCGTATGCGCTTCTCATCCCAGTGTGGGAGACGGTCTGTCCCACAGCCGTTAGTACGTCGTACTTGGGATAGTATGCGGGTGCTCGTTAGGTTACGAGTACACTGGACAGGACTCGTCGGGAACTGTTGGTTGGTAATATACCTATCGTCAGTTATCAGTTCCCAGGTGACATGAGTACAGCTTAGTCCGCTGACTTGACACTGTCACTTCGCCTCGAGTGTGTTCCCACTGTACTTTGATTACTACCCTACCACGGCTCAAAGGAGCTGTGCAAACAGGTAGTTTTTGGGTGCAGTCCCGAAGCACTTGGAGGCAGTGACGGTTAGACAGGATTCGTCTCTCCCGGTATTGGGGGTTGACATCGCGCTGTGTCTAGGAGAGCCATTACACGAGTAGTCCCTGGCCAGGGCAAGCGAGATATACTGGTAGGTTTCCAGTGTTATCTCAGGGTGTTCTGGGCTACACTCCGACACGACTTGTACCGCTATTAGGGGACTGACGTTCACCGCCCCCCTAGGCCCGCCATGCGATGTATCAGACGAACAGACCGGACTGTACGGAGACTGTCACATACAGGCTCAGTAGGAGTGCAGATGGGGTTCACCTCGTCAGTCTTCTTATCGACATCTACCTGGGGACCGTTACGTACAGCTAGTGCCGCTTGCGGTCTGTGGTTAAACCCACTGCCAGCGTAGTGTCGAGTCTTTAGAGTCCCACACAGAGAGCTATTCGCCTTTAGGCAAAACGAGTAGAGGTCGCATGGTTTTGCGACAGGGTTCGTTCGCATCCGCGCACTTGTGCACGTTTGCTGTCCGGACAGTTTATACTAGCGGGCTTTGGTTTAAGCCGGATCCTAGTATATGATTTGAGATTGGTTTTTCTCATTGTGTTCGTGTTCCTCGGATCACGAATGCGGGTGCGTATGCACAGTTGCTTGAGATTGGGGGAGAGGACCTTGTTTAGGGTTAATGGCTTTTGTCATTTTATTAACCCTATTGATTTTGTGTGGATTATTGTTAATTGATAATTAGCTTAATTATTGTGCATGGTTGTTGTTGACAATTTGACTTCATTGACTTGTTGACCATGTTGACAACTTGACCATAATCATTTCATTTGGAAGATGCTCTTTGATCTTTGCAAAAATGAAATGATAATGGTCAATTCATGATTTATCATGACAATTTTCAAGCTAATTATCTAATTAAAATTATCCTCACATATTAGTGAGAATGGCTCACTATTTTTCTCATTCTCTCATTCTATTTCTCTCTCTTGCTCATCCTCTCCCTCAAGCTCTCTCCCTCTCATGTGTTGAGAAACAAAAAGCTTGAGAAAAACCCTCTCTTGATCTCCTCTTCTCACTTCTAGGGTTCAAGTCTTAGCATTTCTTGCACTCTAGTTACTCCTAGCTTGGAGTTGAAGCTAAAGGTGGTGGCTTTCAAGTGGATCCTTCTTTGACGGGAGAAGACAAGCAAGGTGAACTCTTTCTACCATACCTAGGAGCAAGGAGAGAAGGACTAAAGACCAAAGGTATAACCTTTCTTCACTTAGCTACTTTGTAGTTAGGGTTAGCTAGTTTATGTTTAGCAAAGATCCTCACAAGCATAGTCCATGTTGCCTAAGTCATTAAAAATCCGATTTTTATTATGTTTTCCGCCTCCCCGTAAGCACCGGGGTGGGCAACACGGACTTACAGTTGCGGATTCCAACTGTTGTAGTTTTACACTTTCTTTTCTGCGACCGTAAGTGTAATATGTGTTATCGCCGGTTTCGTTGCTATATGTCCACGACAATTGGGATGCGCATATTTACTTACGTTGATGACATGTGATGTTATGTGTTGCTGGATATGTTATATTGGATCGTCGCGTTCTAAATAGCCGGGGGTTTTATGTGAGATGAGGGTTTTTATTTTCATTCATGTAAAATTAAATGTATGTAATATTCTTTTATTGGGGCACTTCCGGGATGAAGTTGATGTCACCATTTGTATATTATTTACTTTTCCGCACTAGGATAGACCCAAGGAGGAGAGCATAAGTAACCGGGTTCTAGGGTCTAGTGGGAGACCAACTCGAGGAGTCGAGTCCGGGTCTCCTAACTGTAGAATTGGTAGGGTTGCTTGCCGCTCTCATATGGGTATAGGGGTGTGGGTTTGGTTATTCATCGCGACCGTGGAATCCATGTTTTATAGTGGCTCAAAATAAAACACGGACGTCCTAGTATATCCAATGTTTCATATGTTTCTTCTGCTGCGATATCTGTGATGTGATCATTTGATGTTCTATGATAAATACTGTATATAGTATATATGATATATTATATAGACATTACTTATGTTTTACACCCGCGCTAGCCCTGCCCCGCTCTGCCGTTAGTTACCTAACCTAACGGTGCACGAGGGGACATCGAGGCGAATGCGGATGGCATAAGTGTACGTCGTATTTATCTGTGATGTTTAAATGACTTAAATGATAGGATTTCATTAATATGATTAATGAAAGAAAAGAAACCTAAAAGATGTTGTGAAATCGAATTTTCAAAAACAGGTAGCTACAGTTCTTACTTTGCATAGCGGTGTTCCTTGTAGAACATCCTGCATCTTATTCGATAAGGAAAGGGTCGAGATCCCTTTACCGGGAGTGACCCCTTTAGCAATAACTGGCATATGCTACAACACTCGGTTTGTCTTTTGATTGCTTTTGGAGTTTTTGCTTTGTACAGTGATATATATGATATATCCTGCCCCTCATTCGACGAGAAAAGAGCCGAGATCCCTTCACCGGGAGTGACCTCTTTAGCGAAACTAGCAAAATCCTCAAAAACACTCCATTTTAAAATTATTTGATTATACAACAATATCAAATTCATTACGCAATAAGTTTTCAGAAAAACCTGTCGTAGCCCTCCGTCATTTCAGATAAGTCCTACTTAGTATTCGTGCTACGTTTGTTGACCTCCGTCAAGGCGTAGTGTGCGGTAGCTAACTAGTATTTATCTGCTTATGCATATGATGCAGATTGGATTAGGGTAGTCGTACGACCTTGTTGACCTCCGTCAAGGGTCGTGCGGCTGGGTATGATTCAATCAAGAAATGACGGGTTGAACTTGACTTGCACCCTGTGGTTTGTTGACCTCCGTCAAGGTCATAGGATGCTTGGGGCAAAATTATCGGGAATTTCAAGTGTTGAAATTTGCAATGAGATTGCATACCTTCTATAAGATAGTTGGATCCCGATACCCACTGCGAGTAATTGTTACTCCTGGAAGAGTTTTACACATTACAATTAGCCGATCAAGTAGGTGTCTAGAAAGGTGTCAACGGGGTTACGCCTCTGGGAAAACGAGGTTTACTTTAATTAGGTCCGTGGGAAAGCACGGGGAACCTCCCTCAAAGTACTGACACTGGCCTGGCTGAAAGATTGGTGAAGTTGTACGGTGTAATTAATCCCAGCTAGTCTTTCCTTTTAGGGTTTGAAGGAAGATTTGATAAAAACAGTGGGAGCCATCCTGGTTAGATAAAATAATAACCAATCTGATCATGCAAGAGCGCACGCAGAGTGTTTTCTTCTCTCTCTCTCTAGGTAGCGACCATATCACGCTTTAATCAAGATAATAATACGGATATATTGACCGAACCCGCTTGTTATACTGAGCTGGGGAACGTTGGTCCCGCTCCAACTTATAATTGTTATAAAACAGAGCAGGAAATAGGGGATTACCAGAATTCCCGTGCCGCCCAAACGAAGAAAGTGCATGATGATGCATCTTCTTCGAGTGTGGTCATTACAGAGAACTGTTTCTCAGTATCCTTTACATCCTGGGTATTAGATACCGGATTAGGATCCTACATATGTAATCTGTTACATGAGCTACAGATAGGTAGAGAACTGAGAACGGGTGATAAGTTTCATGAGATAGAAGACGGTGCAATTGTTGCAGCCAAGTCTGTTGGTCACTATCACCCTGTATTACCAGAATACATTGATTCTGAACGAATGTTATTAGATATCGAACCTGATATACAACATCATATCAGTCTCTTTATTAATAAAGAAAGGACATAATTTTGTATTGCTGGATAATGTTTTGTACATTTCCTATATTAAGAGTAGATCGGTTCAGGCACGTTATCTAAAAGCATTAACGTTCTAATTCGAACTACAGTTCTTAGTATACAGAACACACACAAGAGGAAGAGTTCAGAAATGAACGAATCCTTCTTGAGGCATTGTAGACTAGGTCATATCAATGCGACCCGACTAGCTAAGTTACATAAAGATGCATATTTAAATTAGTTTAAATTTACATCTTGTGAAACTTGTCGGTCATGTCACAGCGATAAGATGACCATAGCTCTGTTTATTGGAAGCAGAGAAATAGTTAGTGAACTCTTGGGATGATACATGTTGATGTATGAAGGTTCCCTGTCTACACATGCCAAGACCGGTTCTTTGTACTTCATTACATTCTCTAATGATCTCTTAAGATTCAGACATATGTTCCTGTTGAAACATAAGTCTGAACCTTTTGAGATATTCACAGAATATAAGTTAGAAGTAGAGAACCAAAACGGGTATAAGTATTATGTCCTTTGATGTGATCAGGGAGGAGAATACTTGAGCTGTTAGTTGTATGTAAGCCCTAGAGGCCAGTATTGTACAGATTATGTATATTATATTGGATGCTTGGACATATATAGAGATGACTTTCTTGCTCGACATGATAGTATGCTATCTGGTTGCTCTTTATCTTAACATGTACACTAGTCTCTTTATACTGTCTTATAGTTAGGTAAAGCCCTTAGGATTTGTACTTGACTACCTGGACTATGATGCAGATCATACTAGTGGGGACATGGTAGTCCATAAGTACATCCTTCAAGGTCCCTAGTCGTGGGTGTATCGAGACGGGGCATCGATATACCAGATTAGACTAGCGTATACGCTTCTCGACCCATGTGATGGGCGATGGATGATCCCATATCCATTGGTGTTTGACATCAGAGATGGTATACGGGTGCTCAGTGGAGACTGGGTACACTGGACGGACTCGCCGAGAACTCCCAGATGGTATTATACCTCACGTCAGATGGCAGTTCTCAGGTGACACTTGTACAGGTTAGTCTGTAGACCCGAGATCGTCATAGAGTCTTGTGTGATTCCCACTGTGCTTTGATCTCCACCTTACCACGTCCATGAGGGCGTGCAAAACGGTGGTCTTTGGGCACAGTCCCGAGTCACATGGAGGTAATGAGCGATAGGAGGGGTTTCGTCTCTCCCGGTATTGGGGGTTGATGTTGCGCAGTGCTCGATTGGCCGTAACAGGGAAGTCCCTGGCCAGGGCTGATCAGAGATTTGCTGGTAAGTGTTACCAGTAGTTTCTCGACCCGTTACGAGCCTCACATCGGCACGACTTATCGGGTTATTGGGGTCTGACGTTTACCACCCCTAGACTTGATATGCGACGTATCTGACGAAGAGACCGAACTGTACGGTAAGTGTTACTGGTCGGATTCGCAGGAGTGTGAGCGGGCTAGCTCGTCGATCTTCTGATCGCTCAATACCCGGGTGGCCGTTACGTTTAGCAGACCGCTTGCGGCTTGTGGATGCTTGATATGATCATCATCTGCTACCGGCGTATTGACGAGTCTTTAGAGTCCTACAAAGAGGTTTCCTGGTTCAAGCGAAACGGAATAGGAGCGCATATGAGATGTGTGCAGGACCGAGAATAATGCGTGTATGTGATACCGCATTTCATTCTCGCGATATATGTTTCGGATGGTTATATTCGATATGACCTAGTTATCGAATCATTGATTCGATAAATCGATGCATTGAATACTAGTCGGTTATGTGCGACATGACCGGATCATTGAATCAAGTGTTGATTTAATGATTTAATGTATAATTATATATTTGATATATTACTTTGCATTAACTAGTATTGGTTCACTTTAAACGGATTTTTCTCACTTGATGCACATTGTATATGTGATATACTTTTGTGCACATCTTTGTATCATGTTTGATGATACATGATCTTATGGTTAAGTGAATAGAATTAAACCATGGTTATTATGATAATTAGGGTTTTGCATATTTATTTATTCATTTATTTGTTTATTCATTTATTTGGATAAGTTTAAAAAGGAATGGTGGCTTTCTTTGTCCTTTTGTTGAAGCTTCATGAAGCTTTGACTCATGCTTAACCCTAACCCATCCATTAACCATGGTAGATTCTCTACACTTAACCCTAGTAAGAATTATGATAAGTATTCCATTTTCTTTTTATTTTAAAAGGACTTATCATAATATTCTAGCTCATCTTCTTCTTCTTCTTCAAGTGAGCAACCTTCATGCCATCAATGGCAACTTGTGATCTAGTGAGCAAAATCCAAATCTAAAGTGAACCCATCTCCTATTTCTTCACCCTCTACCTCTAGCCAAGTTGTAGAGTGTGTTTTCTTCACAAATTTCATCACTTTGTGAAGTCGGAGCTTGAACTTGCGATGCCTCGACGTAGATCGTCTTTGACACGAAGCCGGCGACCTAGCTCACCCGTTTCTCCGACGAAGCCGACGCTTGATCCCGGAGTTCGACTTGGACAGCGAGGAGACATCGTTGCGGAGCCGTGGAGGTGGACATCCGGATCTACAAAGGTTGTATTTCCGTATCCTAGTAGTTAAGTGTTAACTAGCTTTATATTTCGCCTAAACTTCTAGTTTAAGATCCGTAGTCTAGGGTTTCTCGGCACAAAAATTTTTGAAATGGCATGTCCGATGCCTCATGAGACCTCTTTAGGGTGCCTAGGAACCTTTCACTGGTATCAGAGACTAGCTAGAGCCTTAGGCGAAGTCTAGACGGAGTTTGAAATCCGGACGAACCGAATACCCAACCCCAAAATAGCTCTCTGGAAATTTTCCGTATTTGTGGTTTTTTGTCAATTAAAAATGCCTAAAAAAATCAGCAATAAAATCTAAGAATTACTGTGTAAAATTTTTTCTGTGAACAGTACTAACTGCGGCGGAACCGCGGCAGAAGCATGGCTTCTGCGGCGGTTCCGCGGCTACTTGATGACGTCAGCCACACTTCTTTGCACAGTAATACCTGATTTATTATTCTGAGTTTTCTGGGAATTTTAATTTGGCTCCAGGTTTGAGTATTCTGGGGTTGTATTGGGAATTGTCGATTCGGTCGGATTATCGAACTTTGTCTATGTGTTTTCCGGATATTTTTTGGGTATGTTAAAAAGTTCGACCGGATATAAATACCCAATCTTTCCCCTGCCAAAAAATATCCAAGTGTTGGATTATTGTGTGGTTTAAGGACGTTCTGAGTAGTGCAAGTAACGCGATGGTCCCTCTAGAAGACAACAAACCTTAACTCGATTATGTGACCGTCTTGAACTGCTCTTTGAACCTTCGGGTTTGGGGCAGTACGGCGTGCCACATGTGAGGCGTTGGCTTGACCCTTCTACGGCTGGACCGTCGGTACTGAGGCATGAAACGAATGTCTTTGAACCTATTTCATGTGTTGGATGGTTTCGGGAAAACTTGGGTATTCGAATGTTCGATCGGAAAGTTTAATATATTCTATTTATCCGGAATTGGATACAATAATTGGAATTCACAAACAGTTATGAGATAACTGGATGAATGTTATAAGTCTAGCAGTTTAGTCCCATATGATATTGAAAAGAGTTTTCGATAATGAGACTAAAATGCGGGGTTTGTAACTGTTAGGCATGTGATGTCTAAAGAGGTTGCGGATTCCAACTGTTGTAGTTTTACACTTTCTTTTCTGTGACCGTAAGTGTAATATGTAAATCGCCGGTTTCGTTGCTATATGTCAACGACAATTGGGATGCGCATATTTACTTACGTTGATGACATATGATGTTATGTGTTGCTGGATATGTTATATTGGATCGTCGCGTTCGAATAGCCGGGGGTTTTTATGTGAGATGAGTGTTTTTCATTTTCATTTATGTAAAAACTTGTATGTAATATTCTTTCATTTGGGGCGCTTCCAGGTAGCGGAAGTTGTCACCCGTTGTATATTATTTACTTTTCCGCATTAGGATAGACCCAAGGAGGGGAGCACAAGTAACCGGGTTCTGGGGTCCAGTGGGAGACCAACTCGAGGAGTCGAGTTCGGGTCTCCTAACCCTAGAATTGGCAGGGTTGCTTGCCGCTCTCGTAGGGGTCTAGGGGTGTGGGATTGGCTATTCATCACGACCGTGGAATCCGTGTTTTATACTGGCTCGTATTGAAAACACGGACGTCCTAGTATATCCAATATTTCATATGTTTATTCTGCTGCGATATCTGTGTTGTGACTCTGTGATGGATATAATATATAGTATATATGATATATTATATAGACGTTACTTATGTTTTACACCCGCGCTAGCCCTGCCCTGCTCTGTCGTTAGTTACCTAACCTAACGGTGCACGAGGGGACATCGAGGCAAATGCGGATGGCATAAGTGTACGTCATATCTATCTGTGATGTTTAGGTATTTAAATGATGGGACTTCATTAATGTGATTAATGAAAGATAAGAAACCTAAGATGTTGTAGAATCGAATTTTAAAATAAAACAGGTAGCTACAGTTTTTGCTTTGCACAGCGATATATATGATATACCCCGCACCTCATTCGACGAGGAAAGGACCGAGATCCCTTCACCGGGAGTGACTCCTTTAGCAAAACTAGAAAAGCCTCAAAATCACTCCATTTGAAAACATCATTTGATTCTACAACGATATCAAGTTCATTATGCTCATGGTTTTTATGAAAAACCTGCGTAGCCCTCCGTCATTTCAGATAAAGACTGTTTAGTATTCGTGCTGCGTTTGTTGGCCTTTGTCAAGGCGTAGTGTGCGGTAGCTGAATAGTGCTTATCTGTTTATGCATATGATGCAGATTGTTTCAGGGTAGTCGTACGACCTTGTTGGCCTTTGTCAAGGGTCGTGCGGGTGGGTTTGATTCAATCAAGAAATGACGGGTTGAACTTGACTAGCATCCTGTGATTTGTTGGCCTTTGTCAAGGTCATAGGACACTAGGGGCAAAATATTATCGGGAATTTCAAGTGTTGAAATTTGCAATGAGATTGCATACCTTCTATGAGATAGTTGGATCCCGATACCCGCTGCGAGTAAGAGTTACTCCTGGGAGAGTTTTACACATTGCAATTAGCCGATCAAGTAGGTGTCTAGAAAGGTGTCAACGGGGTTACGCCTCTGGGAAAACGAGGTTTACATTAATTAGGTTCGTGCGAAAGCACGGGGGACCTCCCTCAAAGTACCGACACTGGCCTGGCTGAAAGATTGGCGAACTTGTAGTGTGTAATTAATCCCGGCTAGTCTTTCCTTTTAGGGTTTGGAGGAAGATTTGATAAAAAGCAGTGGGAGCCATCCTGATTAGATAAGATAATAACCAATCTGATCTTGCACGAGCATACGCTAAAGTGTTTTCTTCTCTCTCTCTCCAGGTAGCGACCATTTCATGCCCTAATGAAGATAATAAAATGGATGTATTGACCGAACCCGCATGTTATACTGTGCTGGGGAACGTTGGTTCCGTTCTTTCCTATAAGAGTTATAGGACTGAACAGGATATAGGGGAATACCAGGATTTCCATGCCACCCGAATGAAGAAAGTACATGATGATGCATTTTCTTCGGGTGTGTTCGTTACTGAGAACTGTTTCTCCATTTGCTCTACGTCCTGGGTATTGGATACCGGGTCAGGATCCCATATATGTAATCAGTTACATGGGCTTAGGAAAGGTAGAGAACTTGGAGAAGGTGATAAAGACATTAGAGTCGGAAATGGTGCAATTGTTGCAGCTAAGACTGTCGGGGAATATCACTTTGTATTACCAACTGGTAATACATTGGTTCTGAACGAATGCTATTACATGCCGAACCTGATATGCAACATTATATCAGTTTCTTTATTAAGTAAAGAGGGATATAATTTTGTATTACAGGACAATGTTATGAACATTTTCCATAACCAAAAGTTTGTTGGATCAGGCATGTTGTGCAATGGCATTTATGTTCTAAACCAATCAACAGTCCTCGGCATAACAAACACACACAAGAGGAAGAGTTCTGAACTCAACGAATCCTTCTTGTGGCATTGTAGACTGGGTCACATCAATGCGACACGACTGGCTAAGTTGCATAAGGATGGATATTTAAATCCGTTTGAATTTTCATCCTATGACACTTGCCAGTCATGTCTCAAAGGCAAGATGACCAAGACTCCGTTTACGGGACACGGAGAAAGAGTTACCGAACTTTTAGGACTGATACATAGTGATGTATGCGGTCCCATGTCTACACATGCCAGGGATGGTTCTTCATACTTCATTACATTCACTGACGATCTCTCTAGGTTCGGGTATGTGTTCCTGATGAAACACAAATCAGAAGCTTTTGAGAAATTTAGGGAATATAAACAAGAAGTCGAGAACCAAACCGGAAAAAGTATTAAAATCCTTCGATCAGATCGGGGAGGTGAATACTTGAGCAATGAATTCCTGGACTTCCTAAAAGAGAATGGGATTCTCTCTCAGCTAACTCCTCCATATACACCACAGCACAACGGTGTATCGGAGCGGAGGAACCGCACCCTATTAGATATGGTGCGCTCTATGATGAGCACAGCTGAGTTACCTATTTCCTTCTGGGGTTATGCGCTGGAGACAGCAGCATACCTATTGAATCAAGTTCCATCTAAATCTGTACCTACCACACCATATGAGATATGGAGTGGGAAGAGACCATGTCTTAAACGAGTTAAGATATGGGGTTGCCCGGCCTATGTCAAAAGGCAAAATCCGGACAAACTCGAGGCACGGTCAGTTCTATGCAAGTTTGTGGGATATCCCAAACATTCACATGGATATCTTTTCTACCATACAGAGGAACAAAAAGTGTTTGTTTCTCGCCATGCCACCTTTTTGGAAAAGGAATTTCTTGCAAAAGAAATTAGTGGCGATGAGGTAGAACTGGAAGAAATTCCGGCTACACAAACTCAAACTGAAGATTTAGTGGAACCAGAGGATTCAGTAGCTCCCGACGAACCTCAGCCTCTCCGCCGATCTAGTAGGGTTCCTCGCCAACCTGAGAGATACTATGGTTTTCTCATTGATGGTGGTAGTGAGGATTGCATCATGGAGGATGATGACCCAACTAGCTTCGAGCAGGCCATCACGAGTGGGGACTCAGTGAAATGGCTGGATGCTATGCGGTCCGAGATGGATTCCATGTACACCAACAAAGTATGGACTTTGGAAGTTGCTCCTGAAGGGGTAAAACCCATTGGGAGCAAGTGGATCTTCAAGAAGAAATTTGGTGTAGATGGGAAAGTGGAGACTTTCAAAGCTAGACTTGTAGCAAAGGGTTTTCGTCAAAGACCAGGTGTGGACTATGACGAAACCTTTTCTCCAGTGGCTATGCTTAAATCCATCCGAATCATGCTTGCCATTGCTGCCTTTCATGACTACGAAATCTGGCAAATGGATGTTAAGGCCGCCTTTCTAAATGGTGATTTAGAAGAGTGCGTGTACATGACTCAGCCAGAGGGCTTCGTAGACAGTGGGAGCAGCGGGAAGGTGTGCAAGCTGCTTAAATCCATTTATGGATTAAAGCAAGCATCGCGGAGTTGGAACATCTGCTTTGACGTCGTTATCAAAGAGTTTGATTTCGTCAAAAATCCAGATGAACCTTGTATCTACAAGAAGGTGGCAGAGAGTAAGGTTGTCTTCCTCGTATTGTACGTGGACGACATACTCTTGATAGGAAATGATATTCCTATGCTGCAAGCGGTCAAGCTCTTATTATCAGAAAGATTCTCAATGAAAGATCTTGGTGATGCCTCCTGCATATTGGGAATTAGGATCTATAGAGATAGATCCAAACGGATTTTGGGATTGTCCCAATCCAGGTACATTGACACCATACTAAAGAGGTTTAGTATGGAAGAGTCCAAGCGTGGGAACTTACCCACGATCTCTGGAGTCACTCTCTCTAAAGAGATGTCTCCCAAGACTGATTTGGAGAGAGCTCGCATGCAAGGGATACCCTATGCTTCGGCAGTAGGCTCTATCATGTATGCGATGCTATGTACCAGACCCGATGTA